>JADLZK010007640.1:0-396042 GCA_015847255.1 Hyparrhenia diplandra | reverse complement strand
ATGGATTGACCTCGCTTGTTTGCGAAGCTGCCTGCGCCTCGCCGCTTCTCACCTCACAGGATTCCTTGAAGACTAGCGAAGTCGGGTCGCCATGGGCGCTGACGCCGTCTTTGGCAAAGGGCAGCTGTGAACTCCCGCCAAGCCCAGTAAGCACGGATTGAGGCCAAGCCTCACAAGGCGCCACCATCTTCTTGCTCTGGCCGCTGATGGCATGCATCGGGCCATGGCTCGAGTCAAGACAAGAGGGCGGGTGATGGTGGTGACTATCGCTGCCGCCCACCTCGCCTTCCGAGGCACTCGAAGGGAAGAAGACAGCCTATTGAGAAGCCGGGAAGAAGAAGAAGAGGGTTTCACCGCAGGCACTGCAGCCGTGTTGGTTGCTCAGCCGCCGACGCAGCTGTTCTCGCGGTGGCAGTGAGCGCAGCTTTGGCTATCGTGGACACCGCAAATGCCGCACCGAAGTCGTAGTCGAGGGGGAGCAGATAGACCTCGAGGCCGAAGTTAGCACAGCTGGGGAGCTCTACCTTCTGAGTCGAGAGCCCTCGCTGCTCTCGAGGGTTGCCCAGCAAAGACAGTACCCACCCACGTGCCGCCGCCCTACACCCAGCTCTGCGACGCCGTGCGCTCCAGCTTGTTCAAGCCGGCCACCTCCTGTTGAGTAACGTGGACTCACCACAAAGACCGCTGCAGGCGCATCTGACGTGATGAGGACTCCACCGACAGAGGAGTGGTTTCCGTGATGAGCAGCCAGCCTGGGTTGACTTCTTTCTCATGCCTTTTGCACTGAGGACTCTACCGTAGCGTATGAGACCTACCAAGCATGTTCACGAGAGCACAAGGTGATTTCTTTCGACCGGTTTGTCGTGACCTTGGGAGAGGGGTCTCGGAGAGTACATAGATGCACTTCCAGTGGTTCACCGATCCGATCCGCAGGCCGCAGCAAACTATGTTGAGTCTTGGATCCGAGAGTTCTACGCCACGCCTCGATTTGACCCCGACCACTCCGAGCTCTACTTCAGCCTTCAAGGGTTAGAGGTGGCAGCTGACCAATGCCCGTGCTGCAGAGCCGCTCAGATACCCTTCCCGTGCCAGCGCTGCCCACGGTGAGTGCTACCTGTGACGCTCGCCCTCCGCGCCGTGCACTGCAAGGGGATCCTTCCCAGAGGTTGACTTCGGCCCGCCGTTGTTTTTGGTCCGCACTTTTGAGAGGGTTCTAGCAGAGATCCGCCGCCTATGACAAATGATGGCCCTCGCTCTTTGATGCTATTGTACGCCATACTATTTTGCCGAGGATGGGCTTCGTGAGAGGGTTTCACTGTGATCCAAAGAAGGGATAGTGGCACATCTCGTTACTTTAAGCGAGCCTTTTGATATTTGGGATATGATCTTGTGTGACATTGAGGAGGTGATCTACTGGAGCTTTTTGCCACTACCCGCCAGTATGTCCTATGCACATTGGCTCACATTCATCATCTTCATGCTATGTGCTCCAGCTTCCCCCGAGGCTCGCGTGAGAGACGAGAGGCACTCGCTTGAGTTTGGGGTCTACGCATGCCTCTCGCCTATCGAGGAATGCTCGGGTCGCCACTCCTATCCGCCGAGCTCGAGGACGTGCCAAGGCAGTGAGACCGCCAGAGCAGGATGCAATGCATACGCCAGTGGCAGAGGCAGAGGAGCAGCAGCCTTGAGGCCGAGGCGCAGGCGTGGAGGGTCGACCGCCGGCGACTTTTGAGTTTGACACTACTAGCAAAGCAGCGACGATGGGATCTCGCTCTCCTCCTCGCTCGCGCACGACGCAGGGCTAGCAAGAGCGCGGGCGCTCAGCCTACTCGACAGTTCGACCGGCCACAAGCGTGCCACTCAGCGCCAGCTTTGTCAGCGATTTTCGCCGTCGCCGACGAAGTTCCGCAGGCGCCAGCTTTTGAGCTTCACGGCAGCTAGCTCGAAGTTCTACGCTGCCAGTGCAGTACCAGAGCCGCCAGCCCGCATCAGACAGTACGCTCATGGGGCTTATTGCACACCTTGTTCGGGCCTCGTGAGTGCCTCCACCTGAAAGCACCTTTTTCACCGCTCGTTCGGCCGCCTCAGTGCCGTGACCGTCTACCAGTGGTACACAGCCTACAAAGCAGGGACCGGCCGACTCGTGCACCGTGGCCGCTTCACTCGTGAGTTTGTTTGTTTCACCCACTCCTCCGAGTGTCGCAGGTTCGGGGACACCGGCTACTGACTTGTCGCCGATCACTGGATGCTCGTGCTTTCCCCGTGCTCGAGCAGACTTGGTGCCACTTACCAGTGAGATCACCGCTCACCCTTTCTTGCGCATCACTACAACGGCCTCTCCTCGCCGCCTTCACTTGCTCGCCAGCTTTCAGCTTCTCCTCCCCGCCAGTACACAAAGACTTTCTACGCCGACAAAGTGTTCACCCTCACCGCGACAAAGATCTCGATGGCACCTATGACTACTTCCACTCCTCAGCACTTTTGCTTTCGTGAGCCCCGTGGTCGACAAATTGGTGCTACTACTTTGAGACGCTCCTCACGCCACCACGTAGCGGTGCCTGTCATCGGGCTTCGCATAGCTTTCACAACCGGCGGTCCTTTAGCTACCGGTGGTGAGCCCACTCCCAACAACACGAAATCCCCGATGATCCGTGAAATAAAGACGCGGCTGCGTATCCTCGCGGTACCCAGCGGGATCGACTGGCCTCCTGAATCTCTTGGGGAAGTTTTGTGGGTCCTTGATGCCAAAGGGGGAGAGTGGTAGAGTATGTAGATTTAGGGGAGTCGATGAGAGGATTTCGCTGGGTTCTTTGGTGATCTTTTGCTGTGATGGGATACTCATGCATCATGTTTACTATGCCTAGCATTGTATATATCGTTGATGCATCGTGGGTTCACTTTATGACATGTGTGCTTCTTAACTTCTAAACTAACTAGGCTCAAAAAGATTCGGCCTCGCTATGTACAACAAGACTGTGTAATTAGTTAATTTTTTTACCTATATTTACTACCCGAACATATTTTTGGTATATTTAATGTGATGATAGAGAGAGGGTCTAAAAATTTGAAAGTTGAGGCAAAAACTTGCCCAACTAAACGAGGCTATTATACGCAACAAAAAGCGAAAGGAGTAAGTCGGGATGCAGACTGGCCACCAAACACGGCTGGTCCGTGACGGCACCACCATCAAGATTGGCCTGGCTGTCATCGCTGGCTGCGTCAACACCAAGAGAGACCCACATCAAGCGGAATTTCTTTTTAAGAATACCGTTTGAGAATAGCCTAGATTGGAGGTCTTTTTTTCTAGGCTTTATTGAGATGCTCGTTTGTTACTTGCTAATGTTGCCATCTAGCAATGGCAATTTTTTTTTTTGACAAGTTAGTTTAAAAATAATCTTTTGACAAGCTATATACAGTATTGTAAGATTTATTGCCATCCAAATTTGCAGATTCCTTTTGGACCAACGCAGTCCGATCATAGGTTAACGAAACACAAAAAATCTTGAATCAAAAAGAAAGACTAAGTCTTGTTTGGTTTCAAGGACTTTTTACTCTTGGGGTTAAAAAAGTCCCTAAAACCAAACAAGGTAGGATTTTTAGGACTTTTGCTAAAAGTCCCTAGAAGTATCTCCTTAAGAGGCTTTTTCAAAAAAATCCTAGGACTAAAAAAGGTCCTTTTTTAGTTTTAGGACTTTTGAACTAAATATGACCTAATACGACCTTCCACCAAGTGACCAAAACCGCCGCTGGGGTCCTCCAGGCAGAAAGTTGATGGCATTGTCCTCACAAAGAACCCAACGACTAGGTTATCAGCGCCTGCCTTCCAAATATGTACAGGTGCAGGGTCGCCCACCCATTGATTGATAAACCCGCTTAGGTTGTGTTTGGATCAAGGGAATTTTTAAAGGATTTTCAAAGGAATTGACTTTCTTATGGTTTTGGCTACCGTAGCTATGTTTGGAACAAAGGATTCGCTGGTTCCTTTCCAAAGGAAAGTTTCTTATACCCGCATATGATTTGGAGGAAATTTAAAATCCACAAAGAAGGCTTCTTTTTTCCTTTGGGAAGTCCGAGGGAGAGTCGCCAGCATAGTGCAGGTCATCTGTAGGAGTACATGCATATTGTTTAGGAGTAGCAAAGAAATTGTGATTCGAGAGAGAAGGAATGTGATGACAAAAAAAAATACTGGGCTAGTGAGGAGAGCACTTTTAAGTAAAATATGTTTGGAGTACATAGACAAGATCAAGAGCAGGCTTTGATGTAACATGGAGCAAGATCAAGAGCGAGGGGCTGCTATTAATTGGTGGGCCCACCATGTAGCAACACTAGAAGAGAACACTAGCGTGCAACAAACTAATAAAACAAGATTATTATTATATGGTTCTTATATTTCATATATACTGTTTGTATTCCTGTGGTCTAAACACCCCATTTCTATAAAATTCTTGTGCTTTTGTCATTGCATTCCTATCATTTTCACATTTTTTTTTCTTCCATTCCTCTGCTTTTATTCCTCCGTTACAAACAGACCCAGACCCTTATAGCAAGGGGGAAAAATCTTTAACCGGGCTCATAAGATGTTTTTATAGTTAATTCTGGAACAGATCGTATTATTACCTTTTTAAAAGTTATATTATATTATATAGCCCGGTATGGTTCTAGTGGATGAGCCGTTGTCAGTTAGATGGTGACCGAGCGGCCACCACGCCAGCCCTATGGATAAACAATGTTGAGGCATGACGTAATGCAAGGGAACGCAGGGTTAAAAAAAGCTTGCACGTTCATGCAGAATCGTTGCCAAAAGGGGAAGTGCACGAGTCAATATCTTTTCTTGGACACCCGCCAAGTGCCAAGTATAGAAGTGAAGTAACTATTGTTAATGTGTAGATCCCAGTGAAATTGTAGAAAAATAATGCATGGGTTCAAGTAAGACTGAACAAATCCAAGAACAGTCAGCCATACTGAAGCAGTGAAGGCATAGAGAACTTTTGTTTTGCTGTTGCAATATCAAGGTATTTGGTACAAAACAAGCTGGATTTGTTTGCACCGGCCGTGTGAATCCTGAATTCCAGATACAAAAGTAACACAAAACTAAAAACAGCTGCTCCAATTTCTCATCACACAGGATTACAATTTTACTCAAATCTTTGATCGCCTACTGTATGCTGCAAATCAATTGGCATTCTTATTCTATTCATATCCATCCTCATAAAACAACAGGCATCCTACATATATATCCAGAACATTACGAAATTCCGCATTGCTATGCAGACACGCATAATTATGTCTAGAAACAGCAAAGGCATATTATATGCTCAAAACATTACGGCAATGTCGTTGAAACAGCAAAGGCATAATACCATGTCAGTGGAAGATCAGGAGTAGAGCGGGCGCTCGGTCCAGGCGCCCGCGACGTGGCCGTTCTCGCAGACGTAGGCGCGCACGACAGGCTCGCCGTCGTCGTGGTAGCCGTAGAAACCGCGGAGGCAGAAGGCCGAGTAGAGGTCCCAGGTCTCCTTGCAGCCGCAGAAGGCGCACTCGACGGCGACGGTGGGGCGGCGCGTGTCCCCTGAGCGCGCGCCGCACCTGGGACCGGGCGAAGTTGTGGAACACGCCGCGGAAGACCATGTACTTGCGCCGCTCCTCGGTGTGCACGCAGCCGGGCCAGTCGCAGAGGTAGAGCCGGTCGCCGCGGAAGCGGCTGGCCAGGAGCTTGTTCCCCTGCTCGCGGCTCAGCGTCCAGGACCCCGACGCCAGGTGCGCGCCCACGGTGCCCAGCCACCGCCGCGGATGCCGTCGGCTCCCGGCCACCACGCCGCGTCGGGCATTTGTTGTGGTCGTTGTTTCGTCCACGTCACGGATCGGCGGCGGGGATTCCACAGCCGCGGCGGCAGGCGGGATCTGCGGCTCGGACGAGCAGTCGTATGCCGCGTCCAGGTACAGGTCGTCGTAGAGCGACCAGGCGGCGGCGTTGGCAGATTCGCCGGCGCTCGCGGCCACGACGACGTCGCGGGAGGTGGCCGTGGCCTCGCACCCTCGACGGAGGCGGAGGCGGTGGGGGCGGCGCAGACGGGGACGTCGGGTCCGATGTCGAGCTCGAGGCCGAAATCGTCGGTGGGCTCGAGGAGGAGGACCCCGGCGCGGGAGGAGGCCCGGGCAGCAGACGGAGAGTTTGTGGAGCGCGGCCCAGGCCGCGGGCGCCCCGTCGGGGGGCGGCGCCGGGAGGAGCTCGGCGGGGAGCGCCCGCGACAGCCGCGGCGGGAGGCAGGCCGCCCGGAGCAGCGCGGCGAGGCGCGGGGACGCGCAGGAGGCCCGCGCCCAGTCCCGCGGGTCCGCCTCCAGCCGCCCCAGGATCTGTAGCAGCACGTCGTCCGCCAGAGCGGACAGCGGCGACGGCGCCTCGGCCAGCGTCGTCTTGACGACGCGCGCGCCCTCCTCCGCCTGCTGCTGCTGCCGGTGGTCCATGGGTGCCGATCGGCGGGGTGGTGATTTGCTTGGTGCTTCCGGGGAGGTAGGAGACCCGACCCGGTGGATTGTTTATTCGCTCCTCCTTTTGCCCCTCGTTTCGGCTCGATTTTTTTTGATTAAAATAATGTATATTCAGTGTAAGGGCGAACTGGGGATTGGTGTCATGGGGTTTTTTGTGGTGGTGATGTAATCTAGCGCCACCAATTATTTTGTGCGGCCGCTGCAACGTGTGGACGCCGGTTGCCCATGCACTGTAAGGTCTCGGCTACGCCGTTTTGTCGCCTATGTGCCGATGGTTCTTTTGTCGTGGCACGTAACCTAACCCTCGATATTTCGTGTTTATTCTCCATAGCGCCAAAGCGCCACTATTTGTTGTCGCCTATGTGCCGCTTTTGTCGTTTTGGGTGAGTGACGGAAAGGTCTCACTCCATGGCTTCGCAAGCCGCTTTTGTCGTGGCACGGTAAGGTCTCACTGGAACCGCCCCGCTCCCCCTCCCCCTCTTTGTCATCGTTTTTTCTCCAACTCTAGCAAATGGCCGCATCCCCCCACACACACACACACCCCACACACACCACACCCCCAAATTGGTCTACTTGTCTCCCTTTGGTCGACATCTTCTAGGCCCTGAGGAGTTGCGAGAGGGACAAAGAAGAAGCCTAATTGCAAATTCGTGAAGAACCGCATGAGGAGAATGATGGGTGCGCCGAGGAGGGCGATCGGGTGTCGGAGGGGAGAAAACACTCAATTTGCTTAGCAATTCTCTTTCTTTATCACTAAAGGCCGCAAAGGGCTCACATGAACGCCGGCACTCGGGCCGGGCCGCATATATGAGATGGTCATGGCATCGGGGTTGTGGTCGCTCGCACTTCCTAGGTGCAAAGCGGACTCCACTCGTGTCGGGTACGGGCGACACTATGGCTCCTTTCGACGCTTAGCATCTTCGGCGCCATGGCCTCGGGCGATGGTCCACACCGCCGCACCGCATGTTTAAGGCCCCGTGCGCCGCCACTATGCTACATGTCCGTGTGGATTCACGCTTCCACCGCCTCTCCTTCCACCCAAATCCATTGCCAAAGTCCGTGTCACGCCGCTGAGCCCCTCGCATAGCGACCTCCACACCAACTGCGGTATCCCGCGACGACATTGATCCCCTCGTATGTTCCCTCGGGTTTCGAATGTATGTTTCGTATGTTTTATCTAGATGTTAAATGTGTTTTATTTGGTGTTGCAAAAGTATATATGGTGTTGTATATGTTGCAATGGATATACATATATGTTCAAAGTGAGTGTTTCATACTACAAAATTTTGTTTACAAGGCGTTTTCATTTGTCTTGTAGGATCTGATGGAAGCCTAGAGGGGGGGGGGGTGAATAGGCTAACCCCCTAAAATCGACACTGTTAAAACTCTAGCACACCGCCAAGATAGATATGCGCTGCAATCGCTGTATAGGGCGCACCGCCAGCAGAGAATGACAGACATGAGACGTAGAAGTGAATCGAGGCCTGTCGAGAAGTCCACTGCACGGCACCGCCGTGTCCCCGAGCGGCACTGCCACGGGTCACTACACAGAGGTGACCCCTAAGTGAATCTGAGAGCTGTGAACTTGATTCTCGTGATTCACACTTGTTCCTGCACACAAATACTTCACAAGGGACTAGCCAAATATAAATGTAAACGCCGCAACAAGATAGATCGATCTAAAACCCTAGCTCACAAGATAAATATGCAAGAATGTAAAGAACACAAGTGACACAAGGATTTAACCCGTTGTTCACCGTCGCCACACAGTGCCGGGTTACGCCCACGCTTGTTGAGGTTGCCACACAAGGCTTAGCTTGCCCACCGGGCTTGCTTTTTTCCTCGTTCACAAGTCTAGGGAGTTAACCCTAGAGATGTGGGGTAATGTATTGCTGTTTGTGTGAGGTTACAAACCTCCCAAGGCTGCCACACGAAGGGGGCAAGCTCAAGGGCGACGCCTAGCCGCCTAGGAGCAAGCTCCAAGAGTAAAGAACCCTAGGGTTCCGGCCAAACGTGAACCAAATGCTCTTTTGAGTGGGGAAGTAGTAGATCCGGTCTCCAATCGAAGTTTGTTGCCTTTTCCCTCAAAAAAAATCCGTGGGAAGTGAGAGATTGAGTGGGGAGCTCAAGGTGCTTCAATGGAGGTGAGAAAGAGAGCAAGAGGTGCTCCTAGGCCGTTCGGGCTCGGGAGGAAGAAGAAGAGTGAGCCAGTGACCGTTGTGGGAGGGGTAGGATAGGTATTTATACCCCACGAGCCCAACGGTCGAACTTAAGTGTGGCACTCCGCTCGACACGCCAAGCAAAGAAAATCGCCGCAAAAGTTGAAACTTGAAGATTTGCCGGCCGATCAAAGCTAGGAGTTGTGTTATGTGTCCGATTTGAAGTTTAGAGCACTTGGTCCATAGGTACCGAGAATCCTAGGATCCCTCTTGGTAGTACGACATTTCCTAAACTCAAGATTCAAAAATATGAAATAATTTAAACGCCTTTTGATCCCGAAAACACCACCATCTAGCTCATGAGGTGCCTTTGGACCTGTACATCAACTCCTCATTTTATTCCCTTCATGTCATCTTCGTAAATCTCATTAGTCCCCTAATTCGGTGGTCATCAACACCAAAACCCACTTAGAGCTTGATTGCACTTACAATCTCCCCTTTTGGTGATTGATGACAACCAAATTAGAGCTTACATAAGAAGTAAAGTCAAACTTAGATTACGAAGGCCGGGGATATAGGAGCCTCCCCTAAATATGTGAATGAGTTTTAAATTCTCGTTGTAGACATGAGAGGTCAATTTCATATTTTTTAGGTGTGGTGAGGCCTCCTCCCTAAATGTGTGAGTGAGATTTGAATTCTCAACTTGACATGAAAGTCAAGTCACACATTTAGAAAGTGTGCAAGGCCTCCCCCTACATCCATGGTAGCCGTGGGGTGCTCAACAAGGTGTCACAAGTATAAAACCGTGATGCATATTACAAATATGACTGATCGAAAGAATTGAGAAGGGTTGTTCATGCGACCGATGTGCGCTGCACTTCCGTGCTAGGGCACGGCACTACGCACCTATCGCACGCATGCATGCATGCATGTAACAACATTCACAAAGATATATGACATGATATATAAATAAAACTTGCAGCAGATTATCTAAAACAGAGTTTAAGCATTCAAACAGACCAAATTCGAGAAATAACAAGTCATAGGTGGCATTATTACATAAAATAGAGTTTCTCTCGAACTCACACCTAACAAGCTACTCTCAAAAGATCTAAACTCAAGCATAGCCTGCCGCAACATCCTCGAATCATCTCCAGGGCGCCGAAAAAGTTTGACCCCTCTCATTTGTTCTAATTTTCTCCCCTTTGGCATCAAGCACCAAAAAAGTTCATAGAAAAGAGAAGAAACGGCCGAGTCACTCCTCACTTGAATCATCCCGACGTCTCAAAGGTGTCCTCGCCCCTCCTCCTCCGAAATAACAAAGACTAGTGCACGCGGCGAGTAGAGCGCCGAGCCGAACCTCGCCGCGAGGCCAAGCAAGTCCGACAAGTCCTTGGTCTGAATCAACTCGCTAGTGGTCGGGGGAGGTCATAACAGGTGGTCTAGGGATCGAAGGAGGAACCGGGAGTCCTTGCTTCTCCCTAACACTCTTGAAAGCCCCGCCTCACCTCCCCCTGCGATCTCATAAGTCTGGCTGTGAAGCATATGCGCAATGCCCAAAGATGGCCTTGATCCACTTCTTCGCCTTGGATCGAGAGCCACTGTGCCTCCTGGGCCTAGAGCTAGAGGGCTGCTCTAAGTCCTCTCTGCCAGTAGAGGTGCCTCCAGTAGTGGGTCTGCCACTAGTCTTCCCTCCCTCCAAACCATGGGTCTTCTCAATGTTGTAGGCTGTATGGAAACAGTCCTTGGGATATATCTTCCCTGTGACCCTCTCAATCATGAACATGAGGTAGGGAGCATAGGGCAAGTTCCTCCTAGCATCATCCATGGCATTAGCTAGCTGCCTCCAAATGAATCTTCCCACATTGAAAGTCTCATCATTTCTGAAATGTACTAGAAGATTCCTAGCATAGCCATTGATGTCTGAAGCTGCCCCATCCTTGGGATCAATGGTGCACCTGCACAAGTTGTTCATCACATAGAAAAAGTCCTTCAGACCCTTCCTCTTACCATCAGCTTCCCTTGGCTTTGCCCAGCAGTCTCTGATCACCTTGATCTCAACAGGCTCAATCTCATGGATATCAGTACTCTGCCTGTGATCAGCCCCAAAACCAAGAATCTGACAGAAGGTGACAAAGTCCAACCTGTAGTGTTTCCTGTCAGTCATCCAGTGGATGGTATCAGCCTGCCTGTCCCAATGGTAGGTAGCATGGAACTGACTCAGGATCTCCTCATTCCAATCATGCTTGAATGCCATGATATCCATCCACCAAACCTCGTCACAAGCCTCAATTGCCTCGTTGAAGGCATCCTCTTCCTTCTCGGCCATCCTCTCAAAGTCTATGTAGTGCATAGTGGTGATCTTGCTCTTGGATGAGTGAAAGAGGACTATCAAATAGAAGTTTGAGTGAAAAGCCACCCAAAACCTCTCATCGATGCCTTCTGCCTTCTCATCCGCATAGACGTTCTAGGCTCTAGCATCCGCCACTTCCCTCTCGCTTCCGAGGTAGCTCACAACCGGGATGGGCTGAGTATTTGCAGTGGGCCGCCATCTCAAAGACACCCTCAACTGGCACCATGTAGCCAAGTATCATACACGTGAAAGGTGCTCGGGAGTGCCTTGATCACCATCGCACAATGGTGTACCCATATCGCCGCCGCCGCTCCTCGCTGAGTCCAGTCGGCTAACCCATGCACGCCACCGCTCCTCTGCTCAAGTTCTTTTCTCTGCCCACGGCCTCTTTTCTCCACAACCTTGACCCTCATCTTCCTCTTGCCATGGGGATCACCTCCTCGATCCATTTATGCAAAAGATAGGATTTTGGTAAGAAACCGCATAGGATAGAGTGTATAGTGGCCAAACATATGTAGGAGAAAGGTTAGGGAGATGACATTTGATGTACTTGAGCAAGCCGTCCCGTGGTGAGAACCTGGGCGCGCGGGCACTACCACAGGAGGCACGCAAGCATCGCCGCAAGCATGCACGGCGCCGCCGTGTCATGCATGCGGCACCGCCCGCCCCTTGCTCAAAAACATCAAAAAATCTTCTCGCCAAAACTTTTCTAATACATCTATTCGACACGCCTACGTTTCTATCACAATTTCGTAAAACCAAATCATAGCTTAGGTGCAAAATGTCCATGGATTCAAAAGAAGAGTATGAACCTAAGTGAAATTTCTTCAATGTTTGGAGTCATTCGATTTCACAATTCAATGAAGTAAGCGATTTGAGGGATATTTGCTGTTGGAAGCAAAATAAGAATGGTCAAGTTCTATTTGGGGCGGCATTGCCGTGCCCACCCCTAAATCACCTAAGTCATGGAAGTATGAAATTGATTAATTCCAATCATCAAAACTACTTCCCTAGAGTTCATACAACACTTAGAAACAGAAATCCATGAGAGATTGTTGCACATTACATAGATCGGGCAAGAACTTCAAGGCTAGGGTTTGGTTACCTTCGTGGATTGAGGGGACGAGAGGAGAAGTCTGCTTCAAGGAGAGGGAGCAGGGCCGGCCGGTGACGAGTAGGGAGGGCTCTGGGCGGCGGCGCGCGGCGCATCGCTATCGGGGCGCTGCTGCCGAGGCGCTAGCCAAGGCGGCAGCGGCGGCGCGGCTGTCCTTCGCGAGAGAGAGACAGAGAGCGCGAGGGAGAGTCGGGTGGAGGAGAAAGAAAGAGGACCGCTGAGCCAGGGGTAGAAAAGGAAAGAAGAAAACGATTTGGCTCGAGACCGGGTTCTGACAGATCGAGTCCGAAAACCCTAGGCGCTGCACCGTTGCAAAGGCGCTGCACCGCCGTAGGGCACGCGACACCGCCGCTCCGTACCGCCGGCCCCGAGTATATATTGCCACTTAAACTCATTCTTTCTCAAACTTGATCACGAGACACCAAAATTCATTGCCAGAGACGTATCATTAGTACAAAACTATGGCATTGAATTTTGGATTAGAATTTGAAATCCTTTTGAAACACAATATGAAAGTTTTCACAAACTTTTCCTATGTCGATCTAGTGTCTCAATCAATTTGCATGTGTGCTGGAATTCAAACCAAGTTACGAGAATCGAGAATGTTTAGCTCACTACGCAAAGCACAAAACCTTGACTCATCGAGAGGCTTGGTGAAGATATCGGCTAGTTGTTTTTCTAAGTGCTCACATGGCGAATTGCGATATCTCCTTTGAGTTTGTGGTCTCTCAAGAAGTGATGACGGATGTCTATGTGTTTTGTTCTAGAGTGTGCTACAGGGTTATTTGTGAGTTTGATGGCATTCTCGTTGTCACAAAGAAGAGGTATCTTTGTGAAATGACATCTCAGAATCCTTTTAAGGTCCGGCTTCATCCAAAGTAGTTAAGCACAAAGATGCACCGGCCGCAACATACTTGGCCTCGGCGGTGGAAAGGGCTACACAATTTTGCTTCTTAGAGCTCCAAGACACTAAGGACCGGCCCAAGGAATTGACATGTCCCCGAAGTGCTTTTTCGATCTACTTTGCAACCTATAGATAGTCGAATCAATAGCCAAGTAGATTGAACTTGGAACCCTTGGGATACCACAAGCCAAGGTTAGGAGTGAGGACTAGGTATCTCAAGATTCTCTTAACAGCCACATTATGACATTCCTTTGGATTGGCTTGAAAACGAGCACACATACACACACTAAGCATTATGTCCAAATTTAGATGCACAAAGGTAAAGCAAAGATCCAATCATGGAGCGATATACCTTCATGTCCACGACCGGACCCTCCTCATCAAGATCAAGATGTCCATTGCTTGGCATTGAGTTTTGATTGGTTTTGCCTTAGCCATATCAAACTTCTTTAGCATGTCATGGGTGTACTTTGTTTGGCAAATGAATGTCCCTTCCTCCATTTGCTTGACTTGAAAACCCGAGAAAGTACTTTAGCTCACCCATCATGGACATCTCAAATCTCTTGGTCATGGTCCTACTAAATTGCTCAACATACATATTGTTAGTGCTACCAAATATTATGTCATCGACATATATTTGGCATACAAAGATATCATTGCTAACTTTATGAGTGAAGAGAGTAGGATCAGCTTTGCCTATTTCAAAGCCTTGATTGAGCAAGAATTCCTTAAGGCATTCATACCATGCTCTAGGTGCTTGCTTAAGCCCATAGAGCGCCTTCGTGAGCTTGTAGACGTGGTTGGAAAACTTGGGGTCTTCAAAACCGGGTGGCTGCTCAACATACACCTCCTCTTGTAGTGGACCATTGAGGAATGCACTCTTGACATCCATTTGGAACAGCTTGAAGTCATGATGGGCAAAAAAGGCTAGAAGAATGTGAATTGCTTCTAGTCTTGCCACCGTGCATAGGTCTCATCAAAGTCCAAGCCCTCTACTTGAGTGAAGCCTTGAGCAACCAATCTTGCCTTGTTTCTTGTCACCAACCCATCTTCATCTTGCTTGTTGCGAAGACCCACTTGGTACCAATGATGTTTGTCTTGGGTCTTTCCACCAAGTCCCATACTTGATTTCTTTTCAAGTTGTTTAGCTCTTCTTGCATGGCCAACACCCAATCCGGATCCTTGAGAGCATCATCTACTTTCTCAAGGGTTCCAAAGCTGAAACAAACGAGTAATGTTGATAGAAAGCAAATAGATGAGATCGAAAGTAGTAACTCCCTTTCGAGACTCCCAAGGATGTTGTCAATGAGATGATCCCGTTGAATTGTTTGTCGTAGTCGTGGGTGATCGACGCCTTACGTATGTTCTTCTTGATCTTCATCATATTCATCATCGGCTTCAAGAATTGGAGCGAGATCAAGTGGTCGAACGGTGATGCGGGTGGATCGGTCGGCCGCCGAGGTAGATGGCGCGGCACTGCACCTGCCGCGTTTGTATCTTGCACGGGCGCGCTGGGCACTTCCAAAGGGCGGCGCTGCACTTGATCATCGAAAGTACGTCGGTGGAATCTTGTGTAGCAACAACCGGTGGATCCTCCTCTCCATTAGCTTGATCTTCTTGAGGTCTTATATCACCTATAGCCAATTGCTTGATTGCCTCACAAGGTGGATCCTCCTTTCCTACAACACTTTGATCAACTTGCTCTACTTGAGAGCCATTAGATTCATCAAATGTCACATCTATGGTGATTTCAACCCTACCCGGTGGTTTGGTTGAAAACACGATAGGCATGCTCATTTGACCCATAACCAAGAAGAAAACCCTTCATCAACTTTAGGTGCAAACTTAGAGGTTCGGGGCTTCTTGTTAAGAATGAAACATTTGCACCCAAACACTCTAAAGTATGACACCTTAGGCTTGTTACCTGTTTAAGAGCTCATATGAAGTCTTCTTGAGTTTCTTGTGTAAGTAGAGACGGTTGATGGCATGACAAGCGGTGTTGATGGCTTCACACCAAAAGATGTCTGAAGTCTTGTATTCATCAAGCATTGTTCTTGCCATCTCTATGAGTGTACGGTTCTTCCACTCTACTACACCATTTTGTTGAGGGGTATATGCAAAATGAAAACTCATGCTTGATGCCCTCTTCATCAAGGTACTCTTCAAATTGGGTGTTCTTGAATTCGGGTCCCATTGTCACTTCTCACTTTCTTGACAAGTAGACCAAATTCTCTTTGTGCCCTCTTGATAAAGGTTTTCACCTTCTCTTGTACCTGACACTTATCAAAGACAAAGAAAACCCAAGTGAAGCGGGAGTAGTCATCAATAATAACAAGTCCATATTTGTTACCCCCGATGCTAAGATAGGCCACCGGTCCAAAGAGATCCATGTGTATCAACTCCAATGGTTGAGTAGTGGTCATCACACTCTTTGGTGGGTGAGGTGCACCTATGAAAGGTCCTAAATGGCTAGAGGGGGGGTGAATAGCCTAATAAAAATTCTACAAAATCACTAGAGCAACTTGTTAGTAAATAACAAAGCGTAAAAGCGTTTGCTCTAGCTCTACTTGTCGGCAAGCCTCCTATTGACAATTCTAGTTGCTATAGTCTCTAATTCACACACAAGGGCTAAGTCACTACTTTACCACTAGGTGAACAAGCTAATTATTCTAGCAACTAAGCAAGTCTACTCAAACTACACTAGCACAAGATATATGAAAGTAATGCAAGTGTGTAGAGATGATATACCACAATGTCGAGGCTAGTCAATCCAATCACCAAGGATGAATCAATGTGATAACCAAATTGAAGCCAATCACCAAGAGACAAGTGGAGACACAAGATTTAACCCGAAGTTCACTTGAGCACCCTCAAGCTAATCTCCGTTGTGCCGACCTTCTCACGTGTGGGTCGAGGTGGAGCTCACTCCAAGCCAAATGCCTTTAGGCTTCTCGCACCCAAAGCAAATGAGAGGTACCCAAGACACGAGCAATAGATTACTCACACTTTGTCTTCCCCGACGAGGAGTGTGTGATCCTCTCACAAATCACCGAGGTGGCCAAGAACAATCACCAACTCTTGCCAATGCCTCCACCAATCACCAAGCCGGCTAGGAGTGGTGCTCTCTAAGAGCAACAAGAAAAACCACCGGCTCACAACGATCCACAAGTGCCACTAGATGCAAAGATCAAAGCAAGTGCACTTGAATCACCTCAACTCACTAGAATGGATGCTCTCAAGCAAAGGAGTGAGGAGGAGGGAGTATGCTCAGCTCTAGAGGTGTTAGGATTGATTCAAAATGACAAAGAGACCTCTACAAGCCGGCCAAAGGGGTATAAATACCCCCACCACGAAATGTGGCCGTTGGGGTGCAAACCACGCACAAAATCAGCGGCGACCGACGCACCGATCGACTCACGGTGAGTCCGGCCGGGTCCGGTCACAACCGACAAAACCCCACCGACCGACAAACCCGAGCCCGCGAGTGCGTCCGGCCGAGCGACCGAATCCGGCTTCGGTCGCGACCGGATGCTTCCCGACGGTGCGACCGGTCAACCATCGACCACCGACCGAGAAACATGCTCTCAAATTCCGACCGGACCCGCGCACCGGCGCGTCCGGTCGGATTTTCTAGCCGTCGACTCCAACAAGCTATCCAACAAGTATACGCTGAGTCCTGGTTTTTCACCGCGATGCATCCGGCTAGAAAATTCGTCGTTTTTCTCGCCGCCGCTCCTTCGCCTTTGCTCCAAACCAACTTCCGTCACTTGATTCTTGTTGTCCGACACGTCGAAGAACACCCCAAGTGCCATGTGTTAGCATTTTGAAAACATTTTCCATCAAGTACGGAGTTAGCTCTCTAGGTTAGAATGCATGCAAATGATTTTGAACCTAGAGGCACATGAGGACCGATATGTACGATAGTTTTCCCCTCTTTATAGACGGCTTATCGATCCTATAATCACTCACACCCTCTATGGTGTCTTGAGTGTAAAATCAAAATGGCCCTATGATATACCTTTGCCTTGAGCCCATTTTGATCCTCGAAACACGCCATGTCATGCACTTGATCAACATTTGGATCATCTCGACCCATCCACCATGACCACCGGTGCATAATCCTTGGCTTGACCAATCTCCAACTAAATCAACACTTAGCATAGAGAGATTAGTCCTAAGGATGTCATCAATTAGCCAAAACCAATCTAGAGATCTTCAATCTCCCCCTTTTTGGTAATTGGTGACAACCCGCATAAAGATTTTATGATTAAGGGTTTTTGAACCTATCATGGTTGTCCAAGCATTTTGCTTACAATCATAGGATTGGACAAACATAATAAATTCGGTTTTGGTAGCATGAGCTCCCCTACATGTATGCCTAGAGTTTGGTATAGGCTTTGCATACATGTATGAATATTGAAAATTAGGGAGTGAGCCATGTTATCAAAATGATGCTTAAGGTGAAAGAATGGACCTTTGAAGAAGCGTGATACCAATCGAAGTTGCGCCTTTCTCACCATACAAGCATCATGGATAACTAGATATTTCATCAAAAACTCAAGATACCTCGTGAGATCATATTATAAGCATAGGTACTTGAATTTAGAGCGGAAATCAAAATATCTAGATACCACCTAAGCATGCTAGATGATCAATCATCAATCAAAGTACCACTAGCATACATCACACAAGCATGTATATATGGAATTTAAATACATGTGCAAGAGCAAGTCATATGTTAGTGCACAAACAAATGCAACAAATGGCTTATGAGCTTGCTCCCCTACTTGTGTGCTTTCAAAAAAAAAATTTAATCCCCTTCTAATCTTTTCTAAACTTTATGCACTAATCTCTCCCCTTTGTCAACAATTGACATAAAAGGATTGATCATGTTCTTTTGATATTGGAAAGATTAGTTTTTAAATTTGGTCAAATTTGGATAGCTTGCCATACATGTAATTCGGTTTGAACCAAAGACACGCTTCTTCACACCTCATGAAAGGGTTATCATGTCTATGTTGAATCACATATTTGACAATATATCCAAATTCAACACTTGAGATTGCAAGCCCACAAGCATGTCATATGTCATCACTAGATCAATCAAGCATAAAGAGCAATAGTGATGGCATATATACATTGAAATTCATTGCTTTTCCATGAATGCAACCTAAGGAACAAGTTGTATGTCTAAATGTTCTAACAAGTCCTTAGATATTATGATGACATGTCAAACAATTTCACCTTTGCTTGGCTCGGTGGAGAGGCATGTCACATATGTGGGGTGCATTCAACTCATATTGGAGAAGTCAAGAATATTCAATTCATTTCTAAGCTTGCAAAATCTCTTCTCATCAAGTGGCTTGGTGAATATATCGGCAAGTTGATCTTCGGTACCAATTGGATGGATTGCAATATCTCCTTGTTGTTGATGCTCTCTAATGAAATGGTGCCTTATATCAATGTGCTTGGTTCTTGTATGTTGCACCGGATTTTGAGTCATCTTGCAAGCACTCTCATTATCACAATACAAGGGTACTTTGTTGAAGTCAAAACCATAATCCTTCAATGTGGACCTCATCCAAAGTAGTTGACAACAACAACTCCCCGCACTAACATATTCGGCCGGTAGAGAGAGTGTTACACTTGTTTGCTTCTTAGAGGACCATGACACAAGAGATCTTCCAAGGAATTGACAAGTCCCACTAGTGCTTCTTCTATTGATCTTGCAACCACCATAGTCGAGAGTCCTAATATCCAACAAGCTCAAAACTAGACCCCTTAGGATACCACAAGCCAACATCTTGTGTATGCTTCAAATACCTCAATATTCTTTTTGCGGCCTTGTAATGACTCTCTCTTGGTGAGGATTGGAATCTTGCACACAAACATACACTAAACATGACATCCGGTCTTGATGCGGTCACATATAGTAGGCTTCCAATCAATGACCGAAATAGCTTTTGATCAACCATGTTGCCTTTGAGATCTTGATCCAAGGTGCCACTTGTACCCATTGGTGTAGTTATGCCTTTTGCATCTTGCATGTCAAACTTCTTGATCATGTCTCTTATGTATTTGCCTTGGCTAATGAATGTACCATTCTTGAGTTGCTTGATTTGAAGTCCAAGGAAATAAGTGAGCTCTCCAAGCATAGACATTTCAAACTCTTTTGGCCATCATTTTAGCAAACTCTTCACAATATGCTTGATTTGTTGACCCAAATATGATATCATCCACATATATTTGCATGATGAACAAATCCTTGCCAATCTTCTTGGTGAAGAGAGTAGTGTCGGCCTTCCCCATCTTGAAGCCTTTCTTGAGTAAGAAGTCTCTCAACCTCTCATACCATGCTCTAGGTGCTTGCTTCAAGCCATACAATGCCTTCTTCAACTTGTACACATGATTAGGCTTGTGATAGTCTTCAAAACCGGGAGGTTGCTCAACATATACAAGCTCATTGATGAAGCCATTGAGAAATGCACTTTTCACATCCATTTGGTATAGCTTGATGTCATGGGCACATGCATAGGCTAATAAGATTCTAATTGCCTCTAACCTTGCCACCGGAGCATATGTTTCACCAAAGTCAAGACCCTCAACTTGAGTGTAGCCTTGTGCAACTAGTCTTGCTTTGTTTCTAACCACAATGCCATCTTGATCTTGCTTGTTTTTGAACACCCACTTGGTTCCAATGACATTATAGTTGGTTGGCCTTTCCACCAACTCCCATACTTCATTTCTTTCAAAGTTGTTTAGCTCCTCTTGCATTGCCAATACCCATTCTTCATCTTTCATGGCATCATCAATCTTCTCCGGCTCTTCTTGTGACACAAATGCAAAGTGCTCACAAAATGCCGCAAGCCTTCCTCTTGTTTGTACTCCACTTGCAATGTCACCAACAATTTGATCAATTGGGTGATCTCTAGCAACACTTGTATTTTGGAGTATTGGTAGTTGATTGCTTGAACTTGGTTGATCACTTGATGTGCCTTGCACTTGAGAAGATGTACTAGCTTGTTGATCTTGCACTTGAGAACCACTAGCTTGACCCATTGGAGATGAGAGCACTTGATCTTTGTCATCATCAACATCAATCACTTGAGTTGGCTTGATGTGCCCAATGTCCATGTTCTTCATTGCATCTACCAATTGAGTTCCACCAACATCATTGTGATTTTCTTCTTCATCTTGAGATCCATTGGTTTCATCAAACTCAACATCATGCACTTCCTCAAGTTGACCACTAGTGCTATTCCACACTCTATATGCTTTGCTTGTAGTGGAATAACCAAGCAAGAAGCCCTCATCACATTTCCTGTCAAACTTGCCCAATCTAGTGCCTTTCTTCAATATGTAGCATTTGCAACCAAAGACTCTAAAGTAAGCAATGCTTGGCTTTCTTCCATTCAATAGCTCATATGGTGTCATGCCCATCATTGGATGACAATACAATCGGTTGATGTAGTAGCATGCGGTGTTGATTTCTTCGGCCCAAAATGATTGACTCACATCATATTCACTAAGCATTGACCTTGCCATATCCATGAGAGTCCTATTCTTCCTCTCAACTAGGCCATTTGATTGTGGTGTGTATGTGGGTGAGAATTCATGCTTAATGCCATAGTCATTACAAAGCTCTTCTTGTGGGGATCGATATTTGGGATACCCATGAGTGAGCTCTTGTCATTGCCCAAACATAATCCCACAATCAACCCCGATCGCGAAAAGGCAAGACATCCTTCTTAGGATGGCACATGAAGTCTCCATCACACATGAGCTCTCCACGCAAGGACAAGCCTCCGCCAACATGACCAAGCTCGGGCTCTCACAAATGAGCTCCTCGAACGGAGATCCATCGTTCCGCAACTTTGAGTCTTTCATGTCTCATCAACGACGAGCTCCCCATAGTTGTTCAACGCGCACTCGACCTCATCCCCGGACCTCTTTCGCCCCTCGCCGAGCTTCCTCGCGACGAGCCTCACGACGCGACGAGCTCCCCTCTCACTCCCGACCGCCGAGCTCATCCGCCCCGCCTTCTCAAAGAAGCTCGCGGGTTCGGAGTTGGCCAACAACTCCCCGACAAGCTCAACCACTCCACGACGAGTCACGTAGCCACGTAGAGCTACAGCTACGGGGAGAGGTCATTCGCCACCTCGCCATACCCCCGTCGGCTCCAACAGCCCCGCTACAGTGCCACGCGGGTACATACGGGGTACGCCTTCCCATCGACGGTATGGGCGCCCCATACCGAGAAGATGTCTTCCAACTGCGATTAGAGACAGGGCGACGCCTGACCACCGTCCAAACCGCGATTCCCGCGTCACGACGACGACCAATTTCAACACCCAAGGCACCTCAAGAGCTCGAAGGGAGCTCATCCCCGCGCCGTGAGCTCGACCGAGAGCTCTTCCACATATCTACTACCCCGTACGCGTATTTTTCGTTTCTCCAAGTCCTCAACCCAAGGGGGAGCTCATGTTCCCTACCCCCTTACAACTATAAAAGGGGGAGGTAGGCCTCTCAGGTTGAGGCAAGGTTCCACAAGGTTCACTCTCAACAGCACAACACCCACGCGATATTGGCATTAGCCTCAATCATAGAGACTTGGGAGCCCTCTCCCTCTCTCGCCTTGCTTGTACTGAGCCCCGGTATGAGCATTTGAGCTCGGATAGTGATCACACTGGACTAGGGAGCGCGATTTGCCCGAACCGCATAAATCCCGTGTCATTGTCTCTAGAGCTAGGCCATCGGAGCACGCATTAGCTTGCACAAACACTATGACGGTGGTACTAGACCACAACGGCGGTTGGCGCGCCCGTAGGAGGGGCGGCGCTAGTGCGACGTTTCTTCACCGATGGCTTCCTGCGCTTCACCGACGGCCGCGGCGCTAGCGATGCGCTTCGCACCATCGACTTCTCCGGCACCGAGCCGGAGCAGTCCCTCACCGGAGCTGTCTTCGCCCGCCGTGCGGCGCGAGGACATCCCCGGCCGCCTCCGAGGCGCCACCGACTCGCCCCGACGAGCATGGGGCGGACACGACTTCCGCGACCGATAAGCCCCATCCGCGCCGCGGCGGATCGCTTCTTTGTCCTCATCAAGGACCTGCTCCCGAACATCCCGGGATGCGAGCCCACGCAGCTATGTTCGCGGTGTGACCTTCTCCACCGCCAACGTCGTCCTTCGGGCCCGGAAGAGGCGTTGTCGGGCCGACGAGTTCACGGCGGCCCACGCCAGATGTACCCGACGGGCAGCCGGGCCTTCCACTCTACCGGGGTGACGCCCCCGGCACTCAGCCGTCCACGAGCTCGAGCTGGCCTCGACGGATGAGCCTCATGGACCGCGACCCCACACGTCGGTGCTACATGTGCGACACCCCCGAGGGTGCGGTGGAAGAGGTCCGCCGGCGACGCTCCGAACACACGCCTCAAAGCTCCGCCGCACGCCGGCGCTGGGAAGCCTGCGGCCGACCACAAGGCCCGGCCGGACGAGCTCGAGGAGCTCGAGCACGCGGCAGCCCAAGAGCGCGGCCCTCCCGCCGAGCAGGGGAGGGAGACAAAGAATCGCGAGCACGAGCTCGAGCTCGCGATGTCCACGACCGCATCAACCGACGAGGGTCCCGAACAGCCCCCCGGTGTTTGGGAGAGCATCCTGCACCTCGGGCGGCCGCTGCTCCTGCTCCGCTGCCCGGCCCCGAGGGACCCGAGGCACGCAGGACCCATGAGCAACTCAAGAGGCTCCCCGGCAAAGCGGCGCTCCAAAGAGCGGCGAGCTCGGCGCACCGCCGATCGGCCGGAGGAGCACGAGGCCTCCCCTCGCATCCCGAGGTCCACGCGCGCCGACGAGTCGGCGAGAACCGCGACGCCAGTGGACACCATCAACGCCCGGCCGCAAGCGGAGGCTCGGGCCGAAAAGAACGCCCCCGAGACGACGACAAGTACCACCGCGACGACCACGAGAAGCGCCCTCGCACCTACAAAGAAGCGACGCGCGGTGGGCGCCCACGACAAATAAGAAGACAAGAGCCGCAGCCCCACACCGGTGCACCGCCCGCCCCCGTCTCCCAAGCGACCGCCGGTCCTCGAGCTCGAGCTCAAGAAGGCCGAGGGCGTTCCGCTCACGCATCCACGACGCCCCATTTCCTTCTCGCTTCCGCCCCGACCTCGTGCGTAAGTACAATGGGGAGACCGACCCCCACTGCTCGAGGATTACCGCCTCGGCCGCCAGCCGGGACGCCGACAACGACTACTTCATCATCCGCAACCTCCCACTTTACCTTGCGGATTCCGCGCGGCCGTGGCTTGAGCACCTCCCCCGAGGGCACCATCCGCAATCGGGAGGACCTGCGACGCGACCTTCGTCGGCAACTTTCGTGGCACCTACACCAGGCCGAGCACAACGTGGGACCTCCGAGGGTGCAAACAAAGAAGGGGGAGGGCCTGCACACTACATCAAGCGCTTCTCCAAGCTTCGCAACAACCTCTCCGAGGCCTCCGACTCCGAGGTCATCACCGCCTTCACGTTCGGCACCACTTGCGAGACCCTCATCCACGAGCTCGGCGTCCAGAAGCCCAAGACCGTGAAGGAGCTCCTCGACCTCGCCACCCGCCACGCCGAGGGAGAGGACGCCCGCCTCGCCGTCACGGGCAAGGGCAGGCCCAAGGCCGACGACGACGTCGCCGAGGGATCCGGCTCCCGCCCGCAAGAAGAAGAACAAGAAGAACAAGCGTCCCCGCGACGACGACGACGACGACGAGTTCGTCGCCGTGGGCGGACAAAGCGCAAGGCGGCCCCAAGGGTGGCACGAACCGTGCCCCAAAGAGCACTTCGACAAGATGCTCGAGGCACCGTGCCCGCATCACGAGGGCCCGGTCAAGCACAAGATGAAGGACTGCCGCCTCATGAAGAAACACGTGATGGGCACGCTGCGGGGAGGAGGCAAGGACGATGATGACAAAGATGCCAAGGCGGCCCCCGACGAGTTCGACGGCGACATCTACATCGAGGACGGCGCCGTCAACGTGGTCTTCGGGGGAGCTCCCGGCTATGAGTCCAAGCGCCGCCAAAAGCTCACCCGCCGCGAGGTCCTCTTCACCGAGCCCGCAACGCCCGCCTACCTCAAGTGGTCGAGCTCGGCGATCACATTCGACAAGGCGGATCACCCACACACATCCCGCACCCGGAGGTACCCGCTCGTCGTCGACCCCATCATCGGCACCATGCGCCTCGGCAAGGTGCTGATGGACGGCGGCAATGCCTCAACCTCCCTCTCTACATCCACGCGCTCCAAGCCCTTGGCATCCCCAAGGCACGACTCCGCCCATCGCCGGAACCGATCCACGGCGTGGTGCCGGGGAAGCAGATGCTCCCGCTCGGGCGGATCGACCTCCCCGTCACCTTCGGCACCCCGGACAACTTCCGCAAGGAGGTCCTCACGTTCAAGGTGCTCCCATTCAAGAACGCCTACCACGCTCACGTGGGCGGCCGTGCTATGAGAAGTTCATGGCCGTCCCCAACTACACCTACCTCAAGATCAAGATCCTCGGTCCGAGGGGGTCATCACCGTCGACTCCACCTTGAGCACGCATTCGGCCGCGAGGCCGCCGCCCCCAAGACACCGACGCTGCCGCCGAGATCGGCGTATGCTGCCCAAGATGGCGGCATGGGCGGCGCTCAAGAACTCCCCGAGCTCAAGAGGAAGGCGAGCACGAGCTCATCCATCGAGCTCCGGGAGGTGGCGAGCACGAGCGCACCCATCGAGCTCGAGAAGGTTGCGGGCACCTTCGAGCCCGAGAAGGACGCCAAGGAGGTCACGGTCGACAAGGACGGACGCACCCTCTCCGTGGGTGCCGAGCTCACCCCCAAATAGGAAAGCGAGCTCGTCGACTTCCTCCGTGCGAACCTCGATGTATTCGCATGGAGGGCCTCGGATATGCCGGGCATTCCGAGGGAAGTCACCGAGCACTCCTTGAACATCAAACCCGGCTCTCGGCCGGTGAAGCAGAGGCTTAGACGTTTCGATGACGATCGACGCCAGGCAATCGCCAAGGAGATAGATAAGCTCTTAGCCGCTAGGTTTATCAAGGAGGTGTATCATCCCGAGTGGATAGCCAACCCTGTACTAGTTAAGAAGAAGAATGGGAAATGGAGAATGTGTGTTGACTACACGGGTCTCAACAAGGCATGCCCAAAGGATCCGTTTCCTTTGCTGCGCATCAACCAAATTGTTGACTCCACCTCCGGGTGCGAGACACTCTGTTTTCTTGACGCCTACTCCGGCTACCACCAGATCGCGATGAACGAGCTCGATCAGCTCGCCACCTCCTTCATCACTCCGTTTGGCGCGTTCTGTTACGTAACAATGCCCTTCGGTTTGAAGAACGCTGGCGCCACCTTCCAAAGGTGTATGCAGAAAGTCTTCAAAGAGCTCCTCGGAAAGCTCGTAGAAGCATACGTCGACGACATCGTTGTCAAGACAAAGCGCTCGAAAGAGCTCATCCCTGACCTCGAAAAGGTCTTCGCCAAACTCCGCGAGTTTGGAGTCAAGCTCAACCCTGAAAAGTGCGTTTTCGGGGTCCCGCGAGGGAAGCTGCTTGGCTTCATCGTCTCCGAACGCGGCATCGAGGCCAACCCGGAAAAAATCACCGCCATCACGAACATGGGGCCGATTAAGAATGTCAAGTGCGTGCAGCGACTCACGGGGTGCCTGGCCGCGTTGAGTCGCTTCATAGCTCGACTCGGGGAATGGAGCCTCCCGCTCTACAAGCTGCTGAAGAAGTCAGAGCGCTTTGCCTGGACCGACGAAGCCCAGCAAGCTCTTGACTCGCTGAAGCAACTTCTCGCCAACCCACCCGTGCTCGTCGCGCCTGCGCCTAACGAGCCGGTCCTCCTCTACATCTCGGCCACCTCGAAGGTGGTGAGCACCGCGCTCATCGTCGAAAGAGAAGAGGAAGGGCATGCGCTCAAGGTACAGCGCCCGGTATACTTCATCAGTGAAGTCCTCACCGACACCAAAACCCGTTACACGCAGCTCGAAAAGCTCGTGTACGCGTTGCTAATCACCCGGCGCAAGCTCAGGCACTACTTCGACTCCCACCCGGTCAAGGTCGTCTCCAAGTTCCCCCTTGGCGAGGTCATCCGTAGCCCCGAGGTTACGGGCCGCATGGCCAAGTGGGCTATTGAGCTCATGGGGGCCGACATCACCTACGCTCCCAGAGACGCCATAAAGTCTCAGCCCACGCGGACTTCGCCGCGAGTGGACCGAGGTCGAGCAACCACCTGCACCCGACGACATCGAATACGGACGCCATTTCTCGACGGATCCGTGAAGAAGTACGGCGCCGGCGTCGGGCTCGTCTTCATCTCCCCGAACAAGGTGCGCATGAAGTACTCGATCCGCCTGCACTTCCCTGCGTCCAATAACGTGGCCGAGTACGAGGCTCTGGTGAATGGCTTGCGCATCGCGCACGAGCTCGGCGTCCGGCACCTCGAGGTCCGGGGCGATTCCGAGCTCGTGAAGAACCAAGTCATGAAGGAAGTCGACTGCGTCAACCCGAAGATGATCGCGTACCATCAGAAGGTCCGCGAGCTCGAGGAGCACTTCCACGGGCTCGAGGTCAACCACATTCACCGCCACCTCAACAACGACGCCGACGTCCTCGCCAAGCTCGCATCGGATCGACTACCGGTTCCACCAGGCGTCTTCATGCACGAGCAGCACAAGCCGTCGATACGACTCAAGGGAGAGCCCTCGGCGGCGGACGCGAACTCGATCGCCGACGCCCCAAGCTCGGACCCCATGGAGGTAGACGCTCCCGCTAGCTCAAACTCGCCCACCGCGAAGGCCTGCTTAGCTACGAGCTCGAACCCGATTGGCTCGGGGGCTGGCTCGGGGGCTGGATCGAGCTCGGCCACGGCGGCTCCAAAGCCCGACTGGCGGATCCCGCTGCTCCTGTGGTTCAAGGAAGGCAAGCTCCCCCCAGGGCAGGAGGAATCAAGGCGCCTGGCGCGAAGGGCCAAGTCGTTCGTCCTCGCGAAAGAAGAACTCTATAGACGCTGAGCCTCCGGCGGCCCTCCAGCGCGCATCACCTTCGAGCAAGGGGAAGAGCTCATCAAGGAGATCCACTCCGGCGAGTGCGGCCATCATGCGGCGCCACGAGCCCTCGTTGGAAAGGCGTTTCGTCAAGGCTTCTACTGGCCAACCGTCGTCGCCGACGCCATTCGAGTCGTCCGACGCTGCGAGGGCTGCCGCCTTAAGCTAAGCGGCACGCACCTCCCCCGCACAGCCCTCCGGGCGATCCCTCTCACCTGGCCGTTCGCGGTCTGGGGGCTCGATATGGTAGGACCCTTCAAGAAGACCGCTGGGGGATACACGCACCTCCTCGTCGCCATCGACAAGTTCTCCAAGTGGATCGAGGTCATGCCCATCGCGCGATGTCGAGCTGAGGAGACCGTCAAGTTCTTCACCGGTATCATCCACCGATTCGGGGTCCCGAACTCCATCATCACCGACAACGGCACCAACCGTGGGAGAGGTCTTCATCGACTGGTGCACCAATCACGGCATCCGCGTCGACACGGGGCCTCCTCGCCACCACCCGAGGACCAACGGCCAGGTAGAAAGAGCTAACGGCATGATCCTGCAGGGCGTAAAGTCACGCATCTTCAAGAGGCTCCAGAAATACGCTCGCCGATGGCTCGCCGAGCTCCCCTCGGTCGTGTGGAGTCTTCGTACAACGCCAAGCAGAGCCACGGGGCGGACACCGTTTTTCCTCGTCTTTGGGTCCGAGGCCGTGCTCCCCACCGACCTCGAGTACGGCTCGCCCCGCGTCCAGGCCTTCAACGAGCGCAACAACCAAGCACTGCTCGAAGACGCCGCCGATCAGCTCGATGAAGCCCGTGACATCGCCCTCATCCACTCCGCCAAGTACCTGCAGTCCATGAGGCGCTACCACGATCGCCACGTCAAGGGACGAGCTTTCAGCGTCGGCGACCACGTCCTGCGCCGAGTCCAGAGCTCGAAAGACAAGCACAAGCTCTCGGCACCTTGGGAGGGTCCCTTCACCATCGACCAAGTGCTGAGGCCGGGCACATACAAGCTCAAGGACCACCAAGGCCGAGTCCTCACCAACGCGTGGAACATCGAACAGCTACGTCGCTTCTACCCCTAAGTGTATTTCGAAATGTTGTAGCTACGAGAGCTCAATAAAAGCACAAATTCGATGCAAAAATATGTGCAAGCATTTCGAATTCTTCCCTTAGCACATTTGAGCAACGACCGGCCTTCGCCCGGCGAAGACCCGCCCTTGCTCGGGGGCTACAAGGAGCGGGGTGCACACCCCGCGCTTTTAACACACCGTTTTTTCGCAAAAACTTACAAGTTCAGAGCTCAACGACGAGCTCAAACTCACGAGCTCACACTCTCCCCTCTTAACTCGAAACGATGTTCCGAAATGACTAAGTCGTGAGCTCATCGTCTTAGAGCGTGGCGCGACTGCCTAACGACCTCCCGCGCCCCTACGGCCAGCGAGGAACGGCCCGCCATCCGGCTCTCGAACCATGAGCTCACCAAAAGTCAAAGTAGAAACAGAGTACGATGAAAGGGGAAGACGACTTCCATTAGTTAACACACGAGCTGCCATAAGTTTTTACAATTTGCCTCGACTACGAGGACTTAATAAGCTCACAACCAGAAGAGGCCTAGCCTCGAGCTCCTATTCTTCCGCAGGCGGGTCTTGGTCCATCGGCCCTCGGGCGGACGTCCCGAGCAGCCTTCCTCCTCCTCGACGGCTCCTCCTCCGCCGCTCCGTCTCCACCAAAGGAGGCTCGAACACTTCGAGCTCCTCGGTGGCAAGCTTGAAGAGCTCGGCAGATAGCTCGCCGCGATCCGCAGCCTCGCAGCCAGCCAGCCTTCCTCGCCCACACGCATCGTCAACGCCCCGGCGCCCACCCCTTCTTCACGATGTCGACCTCGGCAAGGGTAGTGGGTGAAGACGACGCTGATCGCCTTGTGGACCACGCGGCCTGCATCCTCCGTCACCTTGTGCGGGATGGCTAACACCCGCGCGACCGGGTTCGCCAAGTCCGCCACCCCGAGAACATCGCAGACGGCCCCCACCTCGGACGCGAGACCCTCACGCCGTTCGAGCTCGACCTCCCTCCATGGCCTTAGCAGCATACCCTTGAGGTTCTCGAGCCCTTTCCTCGCGCCGACGAGGTCGCTGGGTACGCCGCTCAAGTCCGCCTCCTTCTCCCCAGCAAGACGAGCTGCGTGTCCGAAGAGAGGCTTCGGGCGGCAAGCTCCCGACTCCTGTCCCCGCATCCCGCCGGCGCCTTGCAGCCTTCCGCTTCTCACCGCAAACAAAGACGACAGGTCAGGACACAAGTCACGACACGACGGGGACGCAAGAAAGGAAACGAGCCGCCCGCTTTACTCCACAGCCGTCAGAGCTCTTGCTCGTTGTACCGCAGCTCATAGTTCGCCTTTGAACCGAACCCGCTCCGCCTCCGAGGCACCGGAGGTCACACCACAACCTCTGAGGCCTCGCGGTCATAGGCTGCCCCCCCCCGACGAGGATAATCCGCCTCGAGCGCCGAATAAAGCAAGGCAAAAGACGACAGGTCCGGAGTACTTACCCTCGAGCTCGGCGTCGCCACTGGCGGAGTTGCTCGGCGAGCTCGTCCCTTATCCTTCCGGAGGGACTCCGCGCTCAGCTCTAGCGCCGAGCGCTCAAGCTCCTTGTTGTCGAGCATCCGGCGAAGGGAGTCGAGCTCCTCCCCGCATCTTCCCACGCCGCCGCCCTGTGGGCGAGCTCGAGCTCCTCCTCCCACCGGGCCGCCCCCGCAGGCGCGGCCTCCACCTTCCCCCGGGCCTCCCGAGAGGCCCCGGCCTTCCGCTGCCGTGGACGAACTCGGCCACGCCCTTCGCCCGCCCGAGAAACCGATGCTGAAGCTGTGCCGAGCCAAGCTCCTCGCACATCTCCGCGCACAGCTCCGCCGCCCTTCCGACGAAGCCGCCGGCCCTCAACGCAGTCCGCGCCAGCCCGCTTATACCCCACGATGGCGTCCTGCACCCCCTGAAAAAACACCAACGCGTGAGCAAGACAGGAGGGCATAAAAGAGAGCTCTTAGCGCCACGATAGAGCCGAAACACACGTCTTGCCGGCGCCGACCGCAGACGACCCCGGGTCCTCCAACGGCGAAGGTGGCTGCTGTGCCGTCCGGACGTAGGTCGGGGGCATCACAACGTTCGCACCCTCAGGGGGGACACTTGATGCGCGGCAACAAGACGGCCGTCGCTCATCCCCCCAAGCTTGACCCTCGCCGTGCCAAGGAATGGCACCAAACCGGCACGGCGGCGCCCGCGGCGGCGCCCGCCCTCCTCCGAGGCCCCATCTTCGCCCTCGCCACTCCCCCCCGCCTCCGGTGTCCTCGTCGTCGGAGATGTCGACGATCTCCTCGGTCGTGGGGCGGACCTGACCTCGGGCGGGCTCCTCCCTCGGCGCGCTTCCTCGATGACCGAGTCTCCCTCCAGGCCGCCTTCTCCGCCTTCCGCCACCGAAGAGCTCGCAGCGGCCCCCGAGTGCCGGGCGCCCCCGCCGCCCCCGAGGCCATCGACCGAGGCTCGCCGATCGAGCCTCCGGCACGGTCTCCAACGCTTGACCCACGGGGACGGTCGGCGCCGACGGGGAGTCCGTGAGCACGAGGGCTCCCGCAAACCGAGGCGCCGGTCGACAACGTCCCATTGAAGGGGAACAAGCGCCATCATCTTCGAGCCTTTCCTCTCGCCGCCGCCCGCTCCCGCCGCCGAGCCGCGCCATCACTATCCCCGAACTCGCCCGGCGCCGAAGCTCGAGCTCCGGCACCGAGCTCATGGACGACGGCGCCGCCGAGCTCGTCATTTCTAAGCCCGAGCCCGCGCCGACCGCTCGGGCACGCCTCGTTTTCGACGCGCGCGGTACGCCTGCCGCCGCCCCCGAACACGCCGAGGTCAATGCCCGTGGTCAACCGCTACCACCAACGATGACACACGAAGGGTAGAGAGCTTTACCGGGGCGGCCACCCTCTTCTCGCTTCTTCTTCTTCTACACCTCGCCTACGCCAGAGCCCCGAGTCGCCCGATCGGCACCCGACTTTGCGTCCGGGGCTTGGGCGCCGGCGGGCCGAGGCCGCGAGCGGCGCCGCCATGCTCAAGCCATCACCAAGGACGGTGAGCTCACCGGCCCCGACGAGGTCCCGACCCTCCCCGGCTGAGAGCGCCGCCGACGCCGAGGGCTCACCCGCAGCCCGACGCCGGGCTCCACCTCCTCGACCGCCGCTTGCCGCCTCCGCCGGGACGAGCCCGCCTCCCTCACTCCGAACGAGGGCCTCGTTTGACGCCGGCAGGTGTCGGCCCCCAGCCCACGGAAGAGGAGGTTGGGAGCCGAAAGAACGCACCGCGCCAACCCGTAGAGCTCGAGCTCATTAGCGACGCAAGACGGCGAAGGAATAAGCTAAGGCAAGACGACGAGCACCTTACCGCCGAGGTCTCGGGACTAGGAGGATCTCTTTGGGAGCCCCGGCGCCCTCACCCCGCGTCGTCACTCTGCTTCATCCAAAACTCCACCCGGGTCGACGGTGAGGCCGGGGCGCTTGTCGTCCCCACGAACGGCGCCTCCTCCTCCCTCATCTCCCACATCCGAGAGTTCGACGGCGAAGAGGCACCACCGCCTTGCTGCCAAGCCTCGATGATGTGATTCACCGTCATCCCTGGCCCCGGAGCAACTTGATCTTGCTCACAGCCGCCTCCACCCGCTCCGTGGTGTTGTCATGCGGGCCCTCGCGCCACACGGGCTCTCCTTTGGCGAAGGTGCGGCCGGTGAACCACCGCAGAGGATGAGAGGGGTCGTTCTTAAGATAGAACCACTCCTCTCCCACCCGGGTTGGCCGACGGAAGTCGCCCTCCCGGAAGGACTCGACCTTCCCCGCAGCCGCAGACGGCAAGACACAAGCGATCGCCGGGCGGCCGCTCCTCCCCTGGCAGGGGCCGACCTTCGCAAGATGTAGTGCTTGAAGAGCTCCCAGTTGGGAGGGGATCCCCAACCACCCTTCCAGAAGCATCGTGAAGGCGGAGAGGAGCAGCACCCCGCTCGGCGTAAGGTGCCGGAGCCTCGATGCCCCGCACGCGATGAGCCGCCGGAAGAAGTCATCCGCGGGCATGCCGAGCCCGCGGCCGTGGAAGGCGATGAACGAGACGACGCACTCGCCGCGGCGGGCACCACCACGGGACGCCGGCGGATGATCCACTCCTCCGCCACCGTCCCGCGGATACGGCAACCCGCCGACGGTGCCGCACCGCCGATCAACACCTCCGTCGCCCGAACGCAGCCACGAACCCATCTCTCGCCTCCTCGGAACAAGCCGCCGAAGCAGGGGGAGGTGGAGGGTTAGATCTACGGGCGCGGCGGCGATCAAACTCTCTCTCTCTCACGCGTGGAGGAAGGCAAGAGACGGGGAAGGTGAAACCGCCTCCCGATCTCCGCCTATTTATAGAGCTCCTTCCGGCGAGGCGACACGAGATGAAACCGGCCGGGGGGCCACCACGCACCACGCCCGCCCGCAATCGACACCGCGAGATCGGCGCACGCACGACACCGGGCGGAAGCCGAACGGACGCGCATTAATGGGATAACCCCGCCAACGGTAAAAATCCCAACGGTAAGATCTCAACGGCTATTTTTACACAATGGGTAAAAATCCAAGAGCTCAGCGAACGGTCAAGTCACCGAAGCTCCAAAGCGGAGCTCGCAACGCGAGCTCACCGCCTCGGGTTCGAAGGCCGCCTCAACTCGTGAGCTCGAGAGCCGCCCGAGATACCACGAGCGAGGAGCGCCTTGCGGAAGCGGCATCGGCGGCCCGCGCCTCGAGCCCCCGAAAGGCTCTGGGCTTTCGCCAGCGCTGTCTGTCGCCGAGGGCTACAACCGACTTCGAGCCAACCTCTCCGATGAGGGAAGCGCCTCGCCCCCGACATCGCTTGGGGGCTCGAGAACCACGGAAGTCGGGCCTCGAAATTTGAGGGTTGATCCACCACCGATCAAACGAACGAGCCGACGAGCTCGAGCCTCACCGACTATCCGACGGCAGCCCCCCGAGCACTCGATCTCGGCTAACGAGGCAAGATCGGGCTCGAGCTCACCACCTTCCAACAATCGCTAGAGGAACTGGCCGATGAGCCCACGGTGGCCTTAAAAAGCCTCCGCGAGAACCCACTATTCACGGAGCCCTCTGGTTAAGCACTCCGCTGGAAACAGACCACACCCCACGATCAAACACCAACTTGGCAATGGGGGCTCCCCACTCCACAAGAGTCGCCAGGCGAACAAAGATCTAGAGAGACCTCTTCTCCCCAAATGCTCTGGGCTACCCATGGGGGATCGGAGCATTTGGGACACCCATAAGCAAAGTTCTCAACTCAAAACGGACACTACCGACGTTGGATGGCCTGGTTTGGCGGATATGGAAGGTTTTCCTAGGTCGGTTTTTGGTGTTTTTAGCACTTAGGCCCTCCCCCTTGTGTATAAAATAGCTCCTCCTTCACCTCTCTACACAACAATTCAAAGGAGAAAAACCAAATTAATTTGTGCAAGAGAGTAGAATTAGTTCTTCTTCTTCTACTTCTTTCTATATCTTCTTCTAAATTCTAGAGAGAGAGAGGGGAAAAGCTAGAAAGAAGCTTTGTTCTTTCTACCCTGAGTTGCCTGCTCGCCCCTGTTCCACTGCCCCAGAGGATCTGAGTGCCGGACTTTGTGCTATTCGCCTCCGCTTGTACCTCTCAAGTAAGCTACTTACACTTTGGTAAGGAGTCTTGTGATTATCTTACAGCTACTTAATTTCCTTCATATATTTCTTAGTCCGCCAGAGATTTGCATGATTGGTAGATTCTCTCGCTAAGAGCGTTAGTTCTTGGTGAAGGAACTTTTGACCGGGAACCTTTGGCCAACATCAAGAACTCGTGGACCAATAGTGCAAACGTGGTGTTTGGACTAGCTGCCACCTACCTTTTGCGGCATCCCACCTGCTGAGGGGGTAGGCGGCTTGGTCGTGACAAGCCTTGTCCATCCCTTGAAATCCCCCACGCTCGGGTGGTCGAGAGCTAATTGCTCGGACCGCCTAGCTTGGGCACCTGCCCGTGTTCGGTGAGTAGACAAATGTACTTTAGAAATCAATGCCCGAAAAACTTAGCCTATAGATACCTCGCTACTCTTAGAAAACAAACCCTTGCCTTAGGTTGACATAGACAAGAAAAAGCACGCCAAGCACGACCGCCCTTGTGTAAAATACGATACCCCGCTACCACCGGTGAAGTGCTACAACGGTATTTTCGTGCGCTTTGATCTCGTCTGCCTGTGCGTAAGAAACACCAACAAGCATTTCGGCGCCGCTGTTTGGGACGCCGTGTCGAGTTATATCTCGAGCCTAGTCGACCTGCGGACCGGTAGTATCCTTTTAAACAAAAAAATACCAAAAAGAGTCCTCTACTCATGGAGCAACCTACCCTACAAGTCATGTCCGCTTCCTAAGGGCGAGCTCAGAACCACGCCTCATCCGCGGTGCCAATCACAGCCTTCGTAGTATGACCTCCGCCCGGCTTTATAGCCATATGAAATAGCCCAGCCTTTTCAGCTCGGAATATGAAAACCCCTACCATCACTTACAAAGAGTTTGAGCAGCCTCCTGCGGGTCGCCTCGACAATTGCGTGCATGACACACGACACGCCGAGGTGGAAGTTGTTTTCGCTTCTTCATCACCGAGAGGGCGACTCAATGGTACGCCCATAACGTAGGGTTGGTAAACGGAGAATGGGAAGAACTGCGAAATGTATTCTGCGTAGCGCCTACCCTTTATCCGTAATCGCGCCCCGCGACAAGAGATACTCAACTTCCGACAAATAGAGGGTGAAACCTTAGGTGCAGCCTCGACCGGCTTACACGCTACACGATCCGCCTGCACTGGCCCATACCAAACCACGTGCTTTTACAAAGATTTCCGCTAGGATTGACAGTGGCAACCGCCCCGGCCGCTGATTTAGCCGGCCGGAGGGTCATTTTCCCACAAAAACCACAACTAAGGAGAGAGCTCTCCTAAACCGTATTCTGAGAATACCCTCCGCTAGAACCCATCCGAGTAGAACCCAAGCGTAAAACCGAGGGAAGTCTCTTTTCGCTAACGCCTCGAACCTCGTTAAAACCTATAGAGACCCTCGCCTCGAACCAAAACACAAGGAGACCGCATGCACCGATCTCCCGCTCTTTGAGGTTGACTTTTACCGGATCAATTTGGTGACACCTCAAGCACGAACAATGGAAGAAACCACCGGCCCCGCTTAGCTCTCGAACAACCCCTCGGATAAATTCTTTTCTCCGTGAGTCTACTAAGGAGCTAACAGCCTATAATGAGCATGGAATGGTTGCGAGAGGAAGGACCTTCTTCAAGAAATTCAATAAGTGGCCCCTCTATACCAATCCATTACAAATATCGTGGAAACCGGGTGGAAGTCATGTATAACCCTACCGTGGGGGGTAAACATAATGTCCAAAACCTTTGCACAAACTTGTGACGAAGAAGCCATTAGGGACCCCCACAAAGACGGACTTTAAGATAGCACCACGCACTCACCATTGAAAGCCGTGGAAGTTATACATGAACAAATCTTCCAACACAAGGATGTCAAGTTGTCTCCTCGGATTTTCATATTTTTGATATCCAAGACTTCGACATCATGATCGGCATCCCTTGGAGAAGATTCTTGATCTATCAACATCCGGGATTTAGATGTCAAACTCGGAAGAAAAGTTTTTTATCCCGCTACTCGAGCTAAAAAACTCTAAGAATGTAACCCTTCCTTGAGTACGCATTACGCCCGAGGAGGTCATGGGAGTTATGCTATATGAGAACCCGTAAAACGCACTCTAGAAAAGACGCCCAATTCTTCATTGAAGAAGAGGACGATCTTCAGTGGAACTCATAGAACTTCCCAAAGAGGAAGAGCCGACTCTACCCCAGCTTGAGCTTAAACCCCTACCCCTGTGCCTACGCTTATGTCTTCCTAAACGGCGATTCACAAGCCCCCTCACAACATATGTTTATAAGCTTAGTGACCAGAAAACCACCCAAATAATAGCCGCTTTAGAGAAACACAGACGGCCTTCTGGTATTCCCTTCAAGATCTAAAAGGGGTAAGCTCGACATATGCACACATCGCATTCCTATTGATCCCCGACAGCATTCCCCATCATGCGAACCCCGCCAGAGGCTCAATAATGCGATGCGTGAAGTCGTGAAGAAGGAAGTTCTCGCTTCTTCACGCCGGATTATCTATCCCGCATCACACAAAGATTGCTTAGCCTAAATTCAAGTGGTCCCTAAAAAGGGAGGAATGACAAATGCTGAGAACGCTTAAAAACGAACTCATTCCACAAAGACAAGTCACAGTGGTGGAGAATGTGTATTGATTATAGAAAACTTAACAAGGCAACAAAGAAAGATCACTTCCCGCTGCCCTTTATTGATGAAATGTTGGAGCGGTTAGCGAAACATTCTTTCTTCTCGCTTCCTTGACGGGTATTCTCGCTACCACCGCATCCCGATCCACCCTCGATGACCGTAGCAAGACCACGCTCACATGCCCATACCGAACCTATGCCTACCGTAGAATGTCATTTGTCCGCAATGCACCTCGCTTTTTTTCACGGCATGACGCCTATCTTCCTCGCATATGATCGAAGAAATCATGGAGGTCTTCATGGATGACTTCTCCGCCCTATGGTAAGACTTTCGAAAGTTGTCTCAAGAACCTAGACCGGTCTTGCAAATGATGCCAAGAAAAGGACCTCGTAATCAATTGGGAAAAGTGTCACTTTATGGTCCGAGAAGGCATCGTTTCTCGCACCTCGTGTCCGAGAGGGGGATAGAGGTAGACCAAGCCAAAATAGACGCTATCGAAAAGCTACCACCCCCAAGAACGCCAAAGGTATCCGCAGCTTCCTAGGTCACGCCAGGTTTTATAGAAGATTTATAAAAGATTTTTCGCGAAATCGCTAGACCCTTTACGCCCCCGCGCTAGCCAAGGACGCATTCTTTGACTTCACAGATGAGTGCTTACACGCTTTCAAACCCCTCAAGAAAGCACTCATCTCGCCCCGATCATCCAACCCCCGGATTGGTCGCTGCCATTTGAAGTCATGTGCGATGCTAGCAACTACGCCGTTGGTGCGTCTTAGGCCAAACCAAGGACAAAAAGCAGCATGCCATCGCATATGCTAGCAAAACTCGACAGAGCCTAGCTTAATTACGCTACTTACGTAAAAAGAACTCCCGCAAGTAGTCTTTGCTATCGAGAAGTTTCGATCCTACTTAGTGGGCGCAAAAATAATCGCTCACACGCATCATGCCGCCCTTAAGTATCTCCTTACCAAAAAGGATGCGAAACCGCTTGATCCGCCGGATTCTCCTCCTCCGTGAATTTGACATAGAGATAAAAGATAAAAAGGGAGTAGAAAAATACGCTATGATCATTTGTCGCTGCATGCGTAACTAACATGCAGAACTACCAATCAACAACTACCGCTGGGACGATTATGCTACTCAAGGTGTCGCGACTTCAACCCATGGTACGCAAACATTGTGAAATACATGGTTGCGTGCTATGTACCACCCGGGAGAACAAGCGAAACTCCAAATGGAGAGCGTGACGGCCCCCCGGATGACCCATATCCGTATTGTGGTGTGTGCGACGGCTTTGCGAGAAGATGCGCACTAAGGAGGAAGGAATGCGATCATCGAAAAATGTCATGCATCTCCCTACGCCGACATCTAGGAGTATTCCACACACAAGCCAAAATTTGGCAAAGGCGGATTCTTCCGCCGACGATGTACGACGCATTACCTAAAGAGTTCATCGTAAGATGCTACAACCGCGCGTAAGACTAGGAACATCACAGCCGCGGATGCAATGCCCCCTACATTACAACCTTCAAATAGAAATATTTGATGTGTGGGGCATTGACTACATGGGGCCATTCCGTAAGTCCCATGATTGCAGTACATCCCGGGTGGCAAAGTGGACTATGTGTCGGCGGGGAAGAGGCACTACCATGCAGAGCCGCATGGCAAGCACGCGACGCAAGATGTTCCATGAAATCATCTTCCCCGCTTCTAACGCCACGCATGGTGATCGCGACGGAGGATCGCGATTTCAAGGACAAATCATTCAAGGCATTCTTGAAGGAGCTCGGCACTCTCGCACAATATTGCTACCCCCTATCATCCGCAAAACCAAATGCAAGTTTAAAACCTCCAATAAACAAATCAAAAACATCCTCGCAGAAGACGGTCAACGAGATGGGGAAAGGTTGAAAAACAAGCTACCCGATGCTCTCTCGGGCATATCGGACAAAATTACAAAGCCCCCATCTAAGATGTCACCTTATCACCGGTCTATGGCAAAACCTCGCCATTTACCGCTTGAGTCGAGCATCGAGCTCATTGGGCCATCAAGAAATGGAATATGGATGTCGACTCATTGAAGAACCGCCGAGACAAATCTCAACTAGAAGAATGGCGAGAAAAGGCGCACTACGCTAGTGTAAAGCTCTACAAAGAGCGCACAAAAAAAGATGGCATGATCACCAGATCAAGATCAAAGAATTCACCACGGAGACAAAGTACTCCTATTCAACTCCCCGAAAGTGAAGCTATTCGACCTAAGGGAAGCCGAGAAGCAAATGGAAAGGACCGCATAATCGCCATCAACACATCGCCGCATGGCGCAATCATAATCCAAGATGACGCAGTGAGATACAAAAGGCAAACGGCAACGCCTTTAAGCTTTTCTTCGAGCCCGTGATCGACGATCTCAACCAAGAGCTCGATAGAATAGATTTATGCTTTGAAAATTAATTTGTGTTGATCAGCATATATATAAAAAATATATATATATTTACAATTAAAATTGTTGCAACAAAAAATATATATATATATTTATATTATATATAAGGTAATAATAAAATATAAAAGTTATCTATTTATTTTGCTAACTTTTTAAGTTCTTTATTTTCTTTTTACTTCATTACCTCACCAAAAGCATGCCGGTCAATTATTTTAAAAAGAATGCTTACCTACTAAGTTAATCAAAGCATAAGCTATTTTCAAAATTTGAATTTGAGGATCAATTAGAGATCAGCAAGAAAGGAAACGCTTTCGCGACGGCAAAACACCGATTCAAAACTTTTTAGAAAAGGAAACGGATGTGGCCTAAAAACCCCACTGTGGGGGACACTGGGTGGTGCGCGCAAGACCACCCTCGGTGCCCCAAGCACCCCACGCTAGCCCCGCCGGGTCTAGGATTTTGCCCATCTCCTTCTCCTTTCTCACAACCTACAAGAGTAAAGTTTGCTCCGCCAGATTTCTCGACTGCCAAAACCGAGAGGAGAATTTATCCTATAAAATCCACCCTCCTCCTCTCCATTCTTCACACCACTCCTTCTTGCTCTTCTCCTCTTCTCCAATCCTCTTCTTCTAAGCCAAGAACAGCTGCAAATGGCGAGCCATGCCTTCACTCTCTACAATTCTACTCGCCACTTTGCTCCCTCAATGAGGATGACTTGATCTTCCCTAGTGACGAGGTAGAACCATCCTCTCGTCACCCCTTCTTGCCGTGCTCCCTCCCCACGCCACTCATCTAGTGGAGGGAATGCTTTACGTGTCCACGGGCATCCGTGACACACAAGAGTATCCTTGGGCGCCCACCTCGCCCTACGGTGGGGCATCCCGGGCGCCAAGAGGAAGGAGCTCCCACACAAACCGGGCGCCCATACCACGCCGATTTAAAACGCCCTCCTTCCATACCTCCGACTACACTACCCGTACACCGCTGTTCCGGTGTCGACATGCCCACGGGAGGACGTGGGAAGGGGCTTATGAAGAAGCCAACTCCTACCCAAATGACCTCTCCAAGTGCTCCACTGTATCCCTCGGGTGAATCCTAGAAAGGCCCCGAATGTTGTTGAAAGTCGCCGAGTAGCGAGGGCCCTATGAGGGTACCCCCAAAGCTACACCTAGGAAGGCTCCCAATGTTTTTCGAGCCGCTCCGAGGGTACTCCATCAATGCACACACAAGGGAGTAGCACGGTTCCTAAGGTCCCTTCACTAGCAACCTTAAACGCTAGAGTCAACTCTCTAAACAAGCTAGTGAAAACCTTAACCGCAGAGGTAGAAGGGGCGTACTTAGAGAACGCAGACATTAGGAAAGAACTAGACTCTTTCTCGCCTAAACTTGAAGACTAAGTCGGCTAGGGTCGCTAGAGTCGCTAACGCTAGAAAGCACGCCCTACGCAAGCCCCCGCTTAGGATGCTCTACCTCTATCAATAATTAGGCGCACACTAGTTTAAATTTTCAAGATTTCCCTTCCAATCATTTTGTAATTCCTCCAAAGTGTGCTTGATTTAAATTCAATAAAGTTTTATTATTATATTATTGTCTATCTCTCCACTTGTTTTTGTCCTTGTGCAAATTAAAAATTCAAAAATAGGTACAAAAACAAGTGTGGGGAGGCTCACAAGTCAAAGGTACGCAATGTATTAAATTAAATTTTGGCTTGTGACGATCTAAGTGCTAAAAACCTGAACCAAGTTAAACAAAACTCCATCTCTATGTCTACCAATTGATACATGGCATGCATACATTTTATTCCTCGCCAAAAACTAGACTTTGTTGAGCAAGTATCCAAAGGGGACCCCATGCTTATCTAAATAATTGATCTTTGTGATATGATAGAATGACTTGACGCTTGCTCTCTTTTGCAACAAGACTTGGTTTTATTTTCAAAAAAAAAAAAAATTAAAAATAAAGCATGCTCATGGTTTGACTTAGCCAAATCCTACCAAAGCCCGAAAAATGTCATGAATATCCACTATAGCTACTTCCTACCGCATTGAGTTTTGTCGCCCGCTGATCCGCGTTGAGAGAGGCTCATACTCCCAAGATCGAAAAACACGTACACCCATATATACACGGTTCTCACAATGAGAATTGCGCACAACATGCATCTTCACCATCCACCAAATAAATACTCCATTCATACCATGATCACCTCCTGTTATCAAGAAAAATGCAGAGAAAAAGAAACAGTCGCAGAAAAAGAAAAAGAATAAGAGATGAATAATGGACACGTGTCCTGTCCCGGCAGTAGAGCCCACATCTCCAAAAAAAAAAAAAAAGAGAAGAAAAAAAAAGAAAAGTAGCCTATCTCTCTAGAAGCATACAAAAAGAAGGAAAGAGGATCATGAGTCAAGGAGTAACCACAAAGAAAATATATATCATCAATATTTTCCACACACTTTTTGCACGCTTTCGATCTAAGGGTATGGCACCTCTTTCCAACGATCCGTAGCTTGACCCGACAAAACATGCAGAGGTATGTATGCATCACTCCATTCAAAGATCCACAAAAACACCGCAAAAATAGGATGAGTGAGATACAAACAAGAGTGCTTTGAGAGGAAAAAATCAAACAAGAGTGACTTTGTGAGAGTCAATACCATAAAGAGCAATGCTATTTTCTTTCAAAAATTCAAAAACTTACCAAGTCTTTAAGCATGAGTAGTAGCAAGAAGATAGAAGTTCATGCTATTCCATTGCTCAATTGTTCTAAGATAGCTTGGTAGCCACCATGAATGCTCACAAGGCGTGTGAGGCTCTAATAACCTGTATGCAAGCTTACATCTTGGAGATTGAACCACTTTAGTCCCCCGTGCCTTCACTCAAGGACGAGTAAAGGGCTAAGTGTGGGGAGTTTGTTGACGGTAACCAACCGCAAATTAAACACCGTCAACATAACACCAAAACAACCTAGAAATAGGGATTTCAACTAACATATTCCAAACACTACAAGAAATGTGACATTTTATGACAAAAATCCTTGTGACGATAGCAAATATCGTCATATATTGTAACATACTATGACGATAAAACTAGTGTCGCCATAAATTCATAAGCCGCTCAACTATTTATGACGATCGTGTGTTTTTGGTCACATAAAGATGCCGAAGCGCCGTCACAAAATATATCTCGCCATGAGCAACCAATCGACGGTTATGTTTTTGTGACAATATGAAGTGTTTTTTTGTGACCTGTTTTCGGCGTCACCGATTGTTAATTCTAACATGACGGTCTCCAATGTCATTATTTGAAACCACCAAAGAAAGAAGTCATTGAGGGGCCTTGGGCCAACCAGCAAGCACCAGGCGGCGCCGCCACAAGCAACACAAGTCGAATCTAGGCTAGCAGCCCACGCAGCACGCCCAGCCAGGTGGCGGTCCAGTACAAGAAGGACCAAGCAAAGAAGAACTATCTCACACTGGGCCAAATGCCAGCGCCAGGAGGCAAGAAGGAGTCGACGGCCGGTCCATTTAAAATTGAAACACAACGAAGCCACTCCTCCAACTGTCGAACAGAAGCTAGCTAGCAAGCTAGCTAAGTTGTGTACGTCGGCATGAGTGTGTGTATATACATACACGTATATATATGTTCAATGCATTTCCTTTTTCTTCCTTTTTTTTTCTTCAAACATTCTTCTAAGATCTTGATCCAAATATTTTTGCTATGTCATCTAAAAAAATATGTAAATCCTTAGAACCATATTTGTCACGTGTTCTTGATAAAGGACCGATTTCTCTTTTACTCGGATTAAAACTTGTAACTAGTCGTTTCTCCCTCATACGAACTCCAAATGAGGTGATTCTTTTTCTAAAATTTTCTAAAATCATCTTTGCATCATGTTATGGTGTTGGATTCATCACTTCTTCATGCGCCAAAATTTGAGCAATTCAAGTTTTTGAATTGAACTTTGACTGGTCAAAACTTCAGTCAAGCGGAACCTGAAATGAACTTCGGTTGAAAATCTTTTGAACCGCGAAAGTTTCATAACTCATCGAGACCAACAAAGTTTATGTAGGTCAAATTTCCATTTGAGGAAGTGGTAATAACATGTAGTTCAAATATAACAAGTCTCCTCACATAGTTAGAAACTATGTGAGAGACTTGTTATATTTGAACTACATGTTATTACCACTTCCTCAAATGGAAATTTGACCTACATAAACTTTGTTGGTCTCGGCGAGTTATGAAACTTTCGTGGTTCAAAAAGATTTTCAACCGAAGTTCATTTCGCGTTCCGCTTGACTGAAGTTTTGACCGAGTCAAAGTTCGATTCAAAAACTTGAATTGCTCAAATTTTGGCGCATGAAGAAGTGATCAATCCAACACCATAACGTGATGTAAAGATTTTTTTTAGAAAATTTTTAAAAAAAATCACTATTTGAGTTCGCATGAGGGAATCTGACTCAGTTACAAGTTTTAATCCGAGTAAAAAAGAGAAATCACTTGTTCATCATAAACATGTGACGAACGAGAACGATTTATCTTTTTTAATCTGTAGTCAAAACTTGTAACTAGTTTTTCTCCCTCATACGAACTCCGAATTTGATGATTTTTTTCTCTAAAATTTTCTAAAATCGCACCCTACCAATTTATGGCGTTGATTTTCCCATTTACATTCATTTTGTAGTCAATATATTTATATAATTTATCTCTTCCGAAATAGAAAAAGAAAAAAAAAACTAACTTGGGCCACGTCTCCATTGACATCAGCCGCCCATCTATTGATCCAATTTGAGCGCTTACGGCGCGGATTCTAAAATACGGAAAGCGACCCAAAAATTTCACCGAACGGAACAAAGAAAATTTATTTGCCGCGCCCATTGTCCCCGCTCGGTGCCGCCTCCCGCTCAAGCTATCCAAAACCAACCCCGTGATCTTATCCTCTTGCCTCCTCTTGCCCGGTCGGCAAGGGGAAAAATCCCCAATCTCCTCAACGCACCACCCCGCCTGTCATCCTGCGGCTCCACGGCGGCGCGTCTGCGCATCTCCCACCCGCCCATGCTCATGTACCACCACTTCCGCTGCGCCTGGCGTGTGGCCCCCGCCGTGGTGGTCGCCGTCGAGCTCCTTCGCGCCCGGCGCCGCCTGCCCGCGCGCCACATCGACACCGGCGGGGTTTGACAAAAGTCGGGGCAGGGCACCCTCCTCCCGCACCCATACCACGCGAGTCGGCTACGCGGTCGCTCCCGGCTGCCACATCGAACGGCTATGCTCATGGGAGTGCGGGTGGAGGATGCGATGGCGGGCTGCCGGCGCGGCCCTTCTATCTTCTGACAAGCCCCGAGATCCTCCGCACCTTCGCCGCCTACGCGACGCGCTCTCGAAGCTGCGCTCCATCGTCGGGTTTTGCCGTGAGGGCCAACAACAACCTCCCCGTGCTACGTCTGCGTGAGCTTGGCTGCGGCGCCGTCCTGCTCGGCGGCACCAGCTCCGACTCGCTCTCGAGGCGGGATTCGATCCCCGCCGAGTGCGACTCTTGTTCCTAGATTTTTTTACTTCCCCGATGGACTGGTATAGTTGAGCAAATATCTTCACTTTAATGTGCTATTTTCTATTGTTTTAATTTTGGATTGATTAGAATAGATTATGTTACATCGCCCACTGGGCGTTTTTGTATATTCATCGGCATGGAGAGCAAGAATGTTAGATTATTTTAGTGAGTGCACACGCCTCCACATATGTCCTCAATAAAACATGAATCTGAAGGAGCTTTTGGAGATTCCAAAATCCTAGTCCTAGTTAATTAAGCTATCTAACAAAGTTCAATTTTTTAGCGTAACTTGTGTATACAAGTACAATGGTAGTATGGTTTTATTTGTGCGTGTATGTCCTTGATAGATTCATTTTTGTTTGTGCCAAAAGGAGAGACCTGATTATTTTTTTCTATGAATGAATAACTAGTGTTGTTTAATCTACTCGAGCATTTTTCGCTTGCCATCACTTCGCTCCATTGCTTGTTAGTTTTTTTAGCTTATATCGCAATGCCTGTATGTCCTGGTTGAGCTAAAAGGAGGTGACATACAAGCGGTTTGGATCCTAAACAGTTAACCGATGTTTCACCAGTCGGGGGATTGTGAAGTGGGGGCACCAAAGAAAGCATGCAAGAACTCGTACTTGTAATGGGGCTGAGGTCAAGAGAAGGTTGGGAAGCTAGAGCTCACCGCGTAACGGATCAATAACCCTCGGTCGACTTGTGGCGGTGTAAGTATTACCACGTAATTAAGTGGCACTTTATACTTGCTTGTGAAACTCCATGCTCGCATACGATTAACTTCGGGTTACTTATCGCGGCTGGTGATCTCTCAGAACGTTTCTTGCAGTGTGGGTTGGGCGATGCCTTTTCGATGTGGAACCTGTCCCTACAGAGGTAATGACATGTTCATTCTAAAACATGGAATAACATCGGCTTTCTAACAATTAAATATCTTATGGAAAAAGATCCTTATCTTGTTAGTCCCAATGATCGCTGGTTTCAAAGATATCTACAATGCAACCATATTTCTACTAGAAGACCATATAGGAATTTTTACTTTGCAGTTCGTTATGGTACAAGAAGACCATTCCTGGAGGAAGGATATAGTAGACCATTGCTGCTGCAAGGATGACTACTAGAGTATTATTATTTTTTCAAAGGCACTATAAATGTAAGTCCGCCTTTGGAAATTTATATGTAAGTTCTAAAATGATTGGATACATCAATCGTGCTCAATTACATGCCTCAGATATGCATGATCTCAATCTTGTGGAATTGTGTTATCACTTGGGATGTCTATCCGTGAATTCGAATGATTTATGAATTTTGATGCCAATCGTGTGGATGATGGCTTGATATATGTGTATTATGCTTTTATGTCTTGTGATGGATGTCACCGCCGCCATCGAATGAAATGGATGTCACTCTAGCCATCGAATGAAATAGCATTTTTGACGCCACACATTCGCCTCAAAAACCATTCAAACGCCTCCCGGTTCCTACTATTTGTGATGATACACACATAATATGACGCGTTGACCAACTAATGTATGATGTATGTATAGTTGTCATAAAAGATAACAATATGTGATGTAGATAGATTTGTTGCGTCACAAAAGTAGTGACTTTTTGTGACCAACTTACAAAAACCGCCACGAGGTACATAATGTGATTTGCCGATTTGTGACCACCTTATGACGATGGGTTTTTCGTCATAACGTAGTTTTTATGACTAAATTCTTACCTTACATGACACTTTCTCGCTTGTCATGAAAAAGCCAAATTTTTTGCAATTGAAAGTTTTGGTGTTTATTTGGACTTGCGGTACCAACTCAAGAATGATCACTTTGGGCCAAAAATACAAAGAAAAAGAAATAAAATCAATAAATAGAAAAAGGCCCAAAGAAGCAAATGGCAAGCCCAAACAAGAATCGGGACAAAACGTCAAAACCAGGGCCAAGACCACCGCACAACTTTTCACAAAGAAGGAGGCCCAGCCGCCGGCCCGAAAGCAAAGCCGCCCCGGCCCCCGGCGCCGCAAGACCACTGGTGCGGCCGCACCACAGGCTTCGGGCCCAAATGAGGCGGTTTGTCACCTTCCAAAACGGACACTACCGACGCTTGGATGGTCGGGTTTGGCGGATATGGAAGGTTTTCCTAGGTCGGTTTTGGTGTTTTTAGCACTTAGGCCCCTCCCCTTGTGTATAAATAGCTCCCTCCTTCACCTCTCTACACAACAATTCAAAGGAGAAAAACCAAATCCACTTGTGCAAGAGAGTAGAATTAGTTCTTTTTCTACTACTTCTTCTATATCTTCTTCTAAATTCTAGAGAGTGAGAGAGGGAAAAGCTAGAAAGAAGCTTTGTTCTTTCTACCCGAGTTGCCGGGTTAAGCCTCGGTGTTCAGCGGTTCCTAGGAGGACGAGTCTTGCGGACTTGTCGGCATCTCGCCCGCTTGTACCTCTCCCAAGCAAGCTACTTACACTTTGGTAAGGAGTCTTGTGATTATCTTGCAGCTACTTAATTTCCTTCATTATATTTCTTAGCTCGTTGTAGACTTGCGGATTGGTAGATTGTCTCGTTAAGAGCGTTAGTTCTTGGTGAAGGAACTCTTTGACCGGGGAACCTTGGCCAACATCAAGAATGTGACCAATAGTGCAAACGCGGGTGTTTGGACTAGCGCTCACCTACCTTTAAGGTGCATCCCACGGTTGAGGGGGTAGGCGGCTTGGTCGTGACAAGCCTTGTCCGGCCCCTTGAAATCCCCCCACGCTCGGGTCGTATTCGTAGAGCTAATTGCGGACTACGCCCAGTTGGGCGCGGGCGGTGCCCGGCGAGTAGACAAATGACTTTAGAAATCACTTGCCTGGAAAACTTAGCCTATAGATACCTCGCTACTCTTAGAAAACAAACCCTTGCCTTAGGTTGACATAGACAAGAAAAGCTCACCTCTTGACCGTCCTTGTGTAAAATACGATACCACCCTCGCTACCACCGGGTGAAGTGCTACAACGGTATTTCCGCGGCGCTTGCGGATCTCGGCCTCAGGTGCGTAAGAAACACCAACAATGGCTAAGGCCACTAAGGTACAATCTATCACTAAAGATGATGATGATGATAGTGATAGTGATGATGAGGAGCCAACTCAAACTAGGGAGGAGTTGCAAAGCATGTTTGATGAGTGCGTTGTCATGTTCAAGCAAAGTAGAAAGGAATGCAAGGGCTTGCATAAGGAAACAAAGAGCCTTAAACAAGAACTTGATGAGCTTCGAGCATCTTATGAGAGTCTAAAGGAAGACCATAAGAAGCTTGAGAAAACTCATTCTAAGTTAGAGAAAGCTCATTCCTCTCTACTTGATGAGCACAAGTTGTGCTTAGTTGTTGAGAATATTGATACATGCAATGCAAGCATCATGTGTGATATCCTTGTTGATGAATCAACCCCCAAGTGTGAGACCTCCACTAGCTCTATCACTAGCATATCCATCTCTAGTGAAGATAATGACAACCCTATGCTTATTCATGAGAATGCTTGTTTAAAAAGGGAACTAAAGGAACTCAATCACACCTTAGCTAAGGCTTATGGTGGTGAGGACCGCTTGCTTTATGTGCTTGGGTAGCCAAAGGGCATCCTTATACAAGGAGGGCTTAGGCTATATCCCCAAGAAAGGCAAGGCCGCCTATGTGACTCACAAGACTCATTTTGTGAAGAGCAATGGTAGCTATTGCAAAGCTTGCAAGCAAGTTGGTCATGTAGAGCAAAAGTGCATGAACAAGAGGACCAATGTCTCTTCCATCAAGCTTGATAATTCATATATGCTTGTGAAGAAGAACAATGGTGTTCGTGCTAGGTACATTGGTACACCATGGATGGGCTCAAAAGAAAGCCATTTGAGTACCAAAGGCCTTGGTGACTAACCTTGAAGGACCCAAGCAACATTGGGTACCTAAGAAGAATTGATCTTATTTTGTAGGTCAATTACCGGCCTTGGGAGGAGAGCATTGGATAATGGATAGTGGGTGCACTCAACACATGACCGGGGATTCTCATATGTTCAAGTCTATTAGCATCAAGGGCATTGATGAATATGAGTCAATCACATTTGGCAATGACAAGAAAGGCAATGTGTTGGGGCTAGGCAAGATTGCTATCACTCAAGAGAAAAGCTTGTCAAAGGTGTTGCTAGTTGATCATCTTGATTACAACCTATTGTCGGTTTCTCAACTTTGTGACCATGGGTACAAATGCATATTCACTAGTCAAGAAGTTGAAGTGGTTTGTGGTGATGGTGCAAACATGATCTTCAAGGGGATTTAGATATGGTGATCTCTACCTTGTTGACTTCAACTCAAAAGAAGCCAAGTTGACAACATGTTTACTCTCAAAGGCTAGCAAAGGGTGGTTGTGGCATAGAAGGCTTGGTCATGTTGGGATGAAACAATTGAACAAGTTGATGAAGCATGACTTGGTTAGAGGCTTGAATGATGTGAAGTTTAAGAATGATGTCAAGCCGGCAAGCAACATGGCAATGCACATCCAACCAAGAGCACAATGAGTACAAGCAAGGCATTTGAGTTGCTACACATGGACTTGTTTGGGCCAACATCATACTCTAGTATTGGAGGCAATAAGTATGGTTTTGTCATAGTTGATGCCTACACTAGATACACATGGGTGTTCTTTTTGCATGACAAGAATGATGTGTTTGAGCTTTTCAAGACATTTGTCAAGAGGGTTCAAAATGAATTTGAGACATCCATCAAGAAGATTAGGAGTGACAATGGAAGTGAATTCAAGAACACAAGAATTAAAGAGTTGTGTGATGAGCTTGGAATTGGACATCAATTCTCACCAACCTACACTCCTCAATCCAATGGTGTAGTTGAAAGGAAGAATAGAACCTTGATTGAAATGGCAAGATCAATGCTTAGTGAGTACAATGTTAGCCATTCCTTTTGGGCCGAAGCAATCAACACGGCTTGCTATTGTAGCAACCGTCTCTATTGTCATGGGATGCTTGGCAAGACACCATATGAGTTGCTAAATGGAAGGAAGCCCAACATTGGTTACTTTAGAGTCTTTGGATGTAAATGGTACATTCTCAAGAAAGGCACAAGATTGGGCAAGTTTGACAAGAAATGTGATGAAGGGTTCTTAGTTGGATATTCAACCACAAGCAAAGCATATAGAGTATGGAACTTGGGTAGTGGCAAGCTTGAAGAAGTCCATGATGTGGAATTTGATGAAACCCAAGGCTCTCAAAATGAAGTTGAAAATCTTGATGATGTGAGTGGTTCCAACTTGGAGAATGCAATGAGGAACATGGATATTGGTGACATTCGGCCAAGGCAAGATGATGATGATGATGATGATGACACTCCATTGCCTACCACTACAATTGAGATCAATGCAAATGAAGCAAGCACTAGTGGTACACAAGATGAAGATCAAGAGCAACAAGCTAGTCCAACACCTCATCCTAGTCATCAAGTGCAAGTGATGCAACCATCCAACATTGCAAGAGATCACCCAATTGATCAAATTATCGGTGACATCAATAGTGGAGTGGTTACTAGAAGAAGATTGGCATCTTTTTGTGCTCACCATGCCTATGTAGCACAAGAAGAACCGGAGAACATTGAAAATGCACTCAAGAAGGAAGATTGGATCAATGCCATGCATGAAGAGTTGAACAACTTCAAGAGGAATGATGTATGGGAATTGGTGAAAAGGCCAAAGGACTACAATGTGATAGGAACCAAGTGGGTCTTCAAGAACAAGCAAGATTAAGATGGAATTGTTGTTAGAAACAAGGCAAGGCTAGTAGCTCAAGGGTACACTCAAGTAGAGGGTCTTGACTTTGGAGAGACCTATGCACTTTGGTTGCTAGACTTGAAGCAATTAGAATCTTGCTTGCTTATGCATGTGCTCATGACATCAAGCTCTATCAAATGGATGTGAAAAGTGCATTCTTGAATGGCTTCATCAATGAGTTGGTGTATGTGGAACAACCCCCGGACTTTGAAGATGAAAAGTATCCCAACCATGTCTATAAATTGAAGAAAGCTTTGTATGGCTTGAAGCAAGCACCAAGAGCATGGTATGAGAGGTTGAGAGATTTTCTCCTCTCTAAAGGATTCAAGATGGGCAAGGTGGACACCACCCTCTTCACCAAGAAGATTGAAAAGGACTTGTTTGTGTTACAAATCTATGTTGATGACATTATCTTTGGGTCAACCAATCAAGAATTTTGTGAAGAGTTTGCTAAGGTGATGGCCAATGAGTTTGAGATGTCAATGCTTGGAGAGCTCACATTCTTTCTTGGACTTCAAATCAAGCAATTGAAGAATGACACATTCATTAGTCAAGGCAAGTACATCAAGGACATGATCAAGAAGTTTGATCTTCAAGATGCCAAGTCAATGTCCACACCAATGGCAACCAATGGAAGCTTAGACCCCGATCCAAGTGGCAACATGGTTGAGCAAAAGAAGTATAGGTCCATGATTGGAAGTTTGCTCTATGCAACCGCATCAAGACCGGACATTGCATTTAGTGTGGGCATGTGTGCTAGATATCAATCCGGTCCAAGAGAAAGTCACCTCAAGGCAACAAAGAGAATTGTGAGGTACTTGAAGGGGACACAAGATGTTGGACTATGGTATCCAAAGGGATCCAAATTTGATTTGATTGGATATTCAGATTCTCGACTATGGAGGGTGCAAGATAAATAGAATGAGCACAAGTGGCACATGTCAATTCCTTGGAAGGTCACTAGTATCATGGTCTTTAAAGAAGCAAAATAGTGTTGCTCTCTCAACCGCCAAAGCCGAATACATTAGTGCGGGGAAGTTGTTGCACTCAATTGCTTTGGATGAGGTCAACATTGAAGGATTTTGGATTCACATTTGACAAAGTCCCATTGTATTGTGACAATGAAAGTGCAAGGAAGATGACCCAAAATCCGGTTCAACATCCAAGAACAAAGCACATTGATATAAGGCACCACTTCTTAAGAGATCATCAACAAAAGGGTGATATTTGTATCATGGGCATTGGCACCGAAGATTAACTAGCCGACATATTCACCAAGCCACTTGATGAGAAAAGATTTTGCATGCTAAAGGGAGAACTGAACATTATTGACTTCTCCAACTTGAGTTGATGCACCCCACTTATATGACATGCCTCTCCTTCGACAAACCTAAGGTAAAAGTTGGTTGTCATGGCATTCATATATGCTAAGGACTTGTTAGTGCATCTAGACATCATGCATGCTCCATAGGCTCATTCATGGAAAACAAAATGATTTCAATGTATGTGTGGCACCACTATAGCTTTGATTGGTTCTATGAACTAGTGGTGGCATATGACATGTTTATGTGCTTGCAATCCTAGTGTCAACTCTAGAAAATGAGCTATTGATGTGTATTCTAACATGGTACAAGATAACCCTTATGCTTATGAGGTGTGAAAAAGCTTGTCCTTGGTTCAAACTTGAATACATAGAAAGGCAAGTGACCTAGATGAGACCACATGTGATACTTTGATTGACTTGATTTCTCTCATTTACACCTTTTTGGTGATTGTTGACAAAGGGGAGAAATAAGTCACAAAGATGTTGGAAAGGATCACACAAATAGGGGGAGCAAGCTCATAGACTATTTGTGCATTTGTATGTGCATGATCATAATGAGATGTTGCATTGGCAATCTAAATTCAATATACATGATTGCTTGGTGTATGCTAGTTTTGAAAATTGATTGGTGTATTGACCAACTAGCATGCATAGGATGTATCTAGACAAAGCTCACATTTTTAGCCTATAATGTTGATCTCATGGGGTATGTTGAGTTTTTGATGAATGTCTAGTTACATGATGCTAAGGACTCCGATGGTTTCACGCTTCAAATGTCCAATTTCTAGAACCTTAGCATCTCTTTTGGTATTAGTATCTCTCCCCAAGATTTCTATCCATACATATGTGCCAACTTGATCCAAACACATGGAAGCACATATGTAGGGAGCTACTACTACCAAAAACCGAACCTTGAAATGTTTGTCCAATCCTTGATTCATGATCAAAATGCTATGGGCAAGCAATTCAAGTTCAATTGAATTTTATTTCATATCTTTGTGAGTTTGGTTGTCATCAATTACCAAAAAGGGGAAGATTAAAATCTCATGTTTGGTTTTGGAAATTGATGACACACTTGTGGACTAATCCTTTGCTCTAAGTGATGACTATGAGATAGGATTAGATGGATGACAAGGAGCATGATGATCATGAACATGGACGATGATGGTGGACATGATGGATCGTCAAGCTCGGTGATCGGCGTGAGAAGAACCCGGAGATCAAGGCAAAGGTATCTTGATAGGGTTTTCCTTTTAGTGATCAAGACACGATAGAGCGTGTGATCACATTATAGGATAGATAGCCGACTATCAAGAGGGAATGCCGCGACAATCCTTTGGTGAAGTGCTTCTAGGTCCAATTGACTTGCATATTGCATTTAGGACATGAGAGCACTAACTTCGATCTTGCCTAACTTATCGACATGCTAACATTGGTGATAACGTGTTCATCTTCGACGTGTTGGCAACATATGGCAAGAGGCGAAGCAAGGTTGAAGCAAAGGCGACAACAACATGACGAACTCGCTTGTTTTCAGGGTGACCGGACTCGACGGAAGCCGGAAGTTGACCGGAAGCACCGACCGGCGCGTCCCGTCGGGAGTCCGATCGGACTTCCAAGAAGCCTTGTTTTCGTGGTGCGCGACGGTCGACCGGACGCACACACGGAAGCACCGACCGGTGCGTCCGGTCCGATGAGTCCGATCAAAAGAATGTAAAGGATGTTTTCGACATCAACCCAGAAATCGGCCGGACGCATGGACCGGATCCATCGGCCGGACGCCGGCGGAGCTTGTCACCGTGGGCCCGGCTTGTCCATTGTAGATCGGAAGCGGCGACCGGACCAGCGATCGGACTTCGGGCGGGTGAGTCCGGGGTGGTGCGTCCCGGCCACCCCAAAAAGAGCACATTTTGAAGGCCAACGGCTCTATCTCGTGGAGGAGGCTATATATATGGGTTTGCCCGGTTTCATAGTCTCTCTCTTGCACATTTGAACACTCTAACTTGCTATTGAGCTTGTGAGACTCCTCTCCACTCATCTCCTCATCACTAATTCGGATTCTTGGTGAGATTGAGAGTGATAGAAGTGCATTGCATCATCGGTTGCATCTAGAGGCACTTCATCCTTGGAGAAGCCGCGGGATTCTTGTTTTCTTGGGAATTTGCCCGGTTCCCTAGCGGCTTGGAGCAAGAGGCGGTGTTGAGCTCAAGTGGAGCTTGTTTGAGGCCACACCGGTGGTGATTGTGAGGGGTCGCTCCTTACCCCGCGGGAGATTCGCGAAAAGGAGCACTAGTGGATTGCTCGTGGCTTGTTGGACCCTCTCTTGTGATCGTTTGCTTGAGCTCCCATAGGGGATTTGGCACCGCCATTAAGCTTAGCATACGCCAAGTGAGTGTGTCGCCACAACGGGGACTTAGCGTGTCGACAAACACGTGAACCTCGGTGAAAAATCATCGTGTCACTTGTTCTTGCTCGTTGGAGATTTCTTGGTGATCACGGTGATTGGCTACAACCTCGACACTACACCAGTGGTATTGTATTCTAGCACCTCTTTGCATTACTTAGTAGCATATCTTGTTAGGGTGCTTAGTTGGTAGCTTGTGTAGCTTGCTTAGTCTTGTTTTAGCTCCTAGTGGTAATCTAGTTAGAATTGCTTGCTCACCTAGGAGTAATCTAGCGACATAGCCCTTGAGTGATCCTAGAGATATTAGAAATATCATCTCTTGCTTGTGGCTTGCATAGATAGCTTGTAGCACCGCTTATTTAGCTTCGCCATCTTATTTACTAATCCGGTGCTTAGTGTTGTTGCAAGAATTTTTAATAGGCTATTCACCCCCCTCAGCCATTAGGACCTTTCAGCTGACCGCGGATCTTGGAGGTGGGCAGCGAGGAGTTCGACGACGGAAAGAGCTCCGTCCGCGGAGCTCCCGCTTCGCGCTGCTTCGGTTGGCGGATCCCACGGCGGCGCACGCGCCCGCGTGCGTAGCGAGGCAGGGCTTCGCGCGGCGGTGGACGGCGGGAGCCCGCGAGCTCGGGCGAGGTGGGGCCCCCAGTTCGCGGCGCGCGTCCGGAGGGCGGGGTCGTGGTCTGCTCAGTGATGGAGGAGAACGCCAGCCGGAGGCGAGCCCCGACCGATCCTGTAGTTCCGTGACGCCGCTTCCGCCGCTGTTCCTGCAAGCCAAACCCGAGAGGCCTAAAAGCTGCTATTCAAAAGACTAAAGTACCCTTTTACTATAATTAGGGGGAGGAACCAGCAAAAACCAGCTTAACGGGAGGAACCGGTGGTTCCTACCGAGCACAGTAAAAATTCTCAACTTAAATACAACCATTTTAACTTGTTCCTAAAAACCGACTAGAATTAAAAAAATTCAATTGTTAGCACATAATAAGGGAGGCAAAAGAAACTGAAGAGAATCGCTGTGAAACCAACCACGGCCTTCGATACCATTTCACATCCACGCTCGTGACCCGTGACCCAAGCCAGTGCACAGTAGGCCAGCGTGTACAACAGCAGCACAGACGTGGGGGCGCCAAGCATGTGGCCAGGCGCAGCAAGGCATTGGGCAAGGCATGCAGGTGCCCGGCGGCACACTGCTCAAGCAGGCGGGCGGTCGGACATCGGAGCGCCACCACTTCCGCTCCGCTGATTTGTGGCACATGTTTTACCTTCATTCGTCGCCTTTCATCCGTTATCCCATACAGAATACTACCTCTTCCTCAGCTTATTAAATTTGTGGTCGTTCAATTCATCCGCTATCCAACGCCACAACAATTGCTGAATGCTCGCTCCCAACTCTGAAATGGAGGTGGTGGAGGCGAATAGGCTGGAATCCGTGGACGGAACCACCGGCGACAATGGCGCGGCCACAAAGCTGCAGAAGGTCTACCGCAGCTACCGGACCCGCCGGAAGCTCGCCGACTCCGCCGTCAGCGACCTCTGGTATATATAACTGATAGGCACCTTCTACTTTCCCTTCCCGTTCATGCTTCAAGCCAGGGTTTATTTGTACCAATGAAATGATGATGATGCAGGTGGCAAGCGCTGGACTTCGCGCGGCTCAGCCACAGCACCGTCACCTTTTTCGACAAACCCACGCCGGAGACGGCCGCGTCGCGCTGGAACCGCGTCGGCCTCAACGCATCCAAGGTCCCCAAACCGATTCGTGCTCTCATGCATCAGCATTCTCAAGTTCCTGATGATGAGTTTCTCGTGTATGCTTGCTTGCAACTTGCAACAGGTGGGTCAGGGTTCATCCATAGATCACGACGGCAACACTCTCAAGCTGGTTTTCGAGTACTGGATCGAGGCTGTGAGTACAAAACCCACCATATATATATACTCGTATTGTTTGTCTTTACATGCATTAGCTTCCTGTCATGTGTGAACACAGTTTTTTCATTATATAAGAGGAAATACATGCAGTTATATATGAAGCATTGTTACAAAGATTCTGATCCAATACAACTATTATAGCCTCTGTATTCTTATCTTCTTGTATAGATTGATCCACGGCACAGGTATGGGCGGAGCCTGAACTTCTACTATGATGTCTGGAGCCAAAGCCAGGCCAGACAGCCCTTCTTCTACTGGTGAGATCTTCGCTATAATGATTTGCATCTATTCGTTTAGTTTCAAATTCTGTGATTCCAATGAGGACAGGCATCCGTACACCTGAATCACCGAGAGCCGTTCATTTATTTTGATCGGATGTTTAACATCACCTATTACCTCTATGGAGCTATATATTTATTTAATTTAATTTTGATTGTGCAAACTCTGTAATTCAAAATGAGGACATATATATTTATTTAATTTTTAAAAGTAGGATTAAAATAGGAAAGTTTTAGATATAAAAAATCATTACTTAAATGCACCATAGGTACCTTATTTTTTTTGTGTGGTTTGTTATCCAGGTCCATCAACTTTTAAACTATATTTTTTAACCCATTAGCTGATTGGTTTAGTTCAAATAATCCAAAAAATCAAGGGCTCAGATTTAGTCGAGCTTTTACCTCCTAGCGAGTAAAGAATGTACCATAGCATTGGTCAGATTTGAAAAAGAAGTACATATATATTCAAATTTTAATTCATACCAGAAATCTTAGTTATATTATCAATTTGATTGCACAACAATTTAAGTGAGTTGTGCGTTCACAGGCTTGATGTTGGAGAGGGAAAGGATATAGACCTTCCAGAGTGTCCAAGGGCTTTGCTGAACAACCAATGCATAAGGTATCTTAGTCCGGTAAGGCACGTCCACCATGGTTGCCTATCTTTATCAATAACTTGTGAGACATATATCCTTTATAATGTTGAATATATGTGCCAGAAATGTGCCATATCTACCTGCAGCAAGCTGCCTCGACCTCCTTGAATATGAGAAAGCAGTTCCAAGCATCCACATTTCAATGTTCTAACATTTGTTTGATGTTTTGCAGCAAGAGCGTGAACACTATGAATACATCATTAATGAGGGAAAGATTATCCATAAATTGTCTAGAGAACCACTCGATACGAGAAGGGATCCTGAAGGGACTGAATGGATTTTTGTTATGAGCACAGCGAAAAGACTTTATGCTGGCAAAGTAACTTTTCTTTACTCTACAGTGACCTTTGACACAATTTGTTAATTCACTCCTGCTAAATCGGTTTCTAAATAATCCATCAGAAAGAGAGAGGTGTATTCCAGCACTCCACCTTTTTGGCAGGAGGTGCAACCATAGCTGCAGGAAAAGTTTCTACAGAAAATGGAGTTATCAAGGTATTTTGCTTTACCAACCACTAACTATTGGCTTGTTATTTTTACTTAGCGTAGTATTTTTACTTTAGTACTTGACCGAGTTAAGCTAATCTTTAATTATCTATTTTTGATAAAGTCCATCTGGGCGTTCAGTGGTCACTACAAGCCAAGCAAAAGAGGACCTCAACAATTTCATGAACTTCCTTGAAGAAAATGGAGTTGACCTCAAAGATGTTGAGGCAACCTGTTACCTAGGTTTTAAAAAAGAGAGAAAAAGAGAGATAATCGAGAGGAAGGAGATGAACCATAGAGAACGGTAAAGTTCTTGGCAAGGAAGATGACAAGATGGTTTCTGTAATAATTCGTTCGTTGCTCTTTCTCTTTGTTGACAAATATTGTCTAGTTGTGAATTTGTCAAAATATGAAATAGACCTTGCTATTGTGTTCCCTTCAATGAGAGAGTTATGCATTCGAAGAAGATGCTTTTATCATCGGTAGTATCGACAAATCTGATAGTATTAATAACTTAGGCCTTGTTTAGATGTCGAAAAAAATTTGCAAAAAAGACTTTGGAACTCCCTAGAAGACACTTATAAAGACGTTTCGCTTTGTTTATGGTAAATATTATCCTACCATGGGGTAACTAGGCTCAAAAGAATCGTCTCGCAATGTACATCTAAACTGTGTAATTAGTTATTTTTTTACCTACATTTCATACTTTGATTGTCTTTTGAAGTATTTAATGTGATGTGATGGAGAGAGTGGAAAAACTTAAAAATTGGGTTAGAAATTTTAGCCACCTAAATAAGGCCTTAGGCGACGGTAGTACCGTACTACCACTAGATCTGTTTTAGATCTGGTCTTTTGGATCCGGATCTAAACCGTTCAAGACTAGTGTGAAACAAGGAAAAAAAATGCATGTGAATGTTTTTACTAGGATAAGACTTGCTTCGTGACACACACCAACGCCTGGCGTGTGGACCCGCCCATGCCTTGCGATGCACATCCTTCGCGCGCTCATGCCTCATAGAGCGATGTGTACAAGCTGCCTGTCTTCATTGAGCAAGAACTACCTGACGAGCACATGTTGCAACAACATGTTTTTCATGTTTTAGATTTTTTTAGATAAAGGAAATTATATTTCCGGCTTCAGTCATCCGAGGATGCACCAGGCCAACAAAATTACAAATCGAAAAACAGTGTTACAAAAAACAAAGTCAAATCACGAAAAACACTGTACACAAATAAAAAAAGAAAACAACGGTAACTTCGTCCACCATTGGAGACTCGGATCCCGCACAAAGATAAGGCCCCCGTGGCGTGTGCGATGAGCAGCCACCTTGATGTCGGCACCACGGCCGACACCTAAGGGATCTTCCACAAACGACGTCTCCAATGAGAAAATGCCATCCAAAGACGCCATCGCCACCCACCCACCGGTGTTGGTTTTCACCCGTAGAGATCCACTTGAAGAAAAGACGGCGCCTCAAATGAGGAAAGTGGCGCCCTCAGCGTCACCACCGCCAGAACATGGCGCCAGCCAATGCCATGTCCCGGGGCCATGCCGTTCGCCAAACGCCGGCCGACGTGCACTATCACCGAAACTCAGATTTGGAGCAAATGCCGACGCCCATTGCCAACCTCGTCGTCCCCTTTCCCCCAACTCATCCACCTTGACGAACGTTGTGGAAGGCACATGGCCGGCCACCGGGTTCCGATCCGAACAGCCTAGACGCCGAATCACGCATCCCCAATACGGCCAACCAATTCGCTTCTCTGTCGCCCGTCCGAAATCACCGCCACCATGGTTGACGTCTTCGCGACGGCCAACGCCCCGGGTCTCCGGATCAGCCCGCACCGGGTTCTCCAACTCCCAGGCATGGACGGCCGGCTGCGCCACCATGAGAAGCTGCTTCCGCCCACGCCCCCTGCGCTCCACCGCCACCGCCGCCGCCCGTCCATCGCCTCAAACCACAACCTCCGAAGACCTCACCACCGACACCTCCACCGCCCCGCCGTTGATCTCGACTCGGCGAAAACGGATCCATTGGCCCCTGCAGAACCCGCCGCCAAAATTCGTTGAAACCGCCGCCCCGCCCGCCCGACACCGCTAGATGCCGGATCCGGCGAGAGTCCGAATCCTCCCCGCCTCTCGACTCCACCTGCGCAGCCTTCCACCGACGAGCTCCACCGACCACCTCCTCTCGCGCCACCTCCTCCTCCTCCTGCCGAGACGCGCGTTGCCCGTGAGACCCCCCGCCGCCACCATCCTCGTTTGCCGCCCGAAGAGCTTCCCGGGCGCCCTCCGGCGGCTGCGAGGTGAAGAAGAGTGGGGGGGGGCGGCGGCGGGCTAGGGTTCGCCCGAGCCGCCTCGCGGAGCCACGCGAGGCCACCTATTCTAAATTCATTATGTTCTAGATGTATGTTGCATAATGTTCTATCCAGATGTTGCAAATGAAAATCTGGTATTACAATGTTGCAATGGATATGTAAGTGTGTTGTAAGTTGAAGCTTCAAATATTTTTTTAACTGTTTCAAATATGTGTTGCAAATTCCTCATGTAGCCGGGGTGAACACGCTCCGTATTCCGTACACACGTTGTGGTTCCCAGTTCTCTTGGCACCGCAGACGGACCAAGGACCCTACGCACATGCTCAGCTGCAGCACGCTCGGGGCCCAAGGACGGAAAGGACGCATAGGACGACGGACCGTGCACAGCAGCAGCACAGACGTGGGGGCGCCAAGCAGGCGGGTGCAGGGTGTGGCTCATCAACGCTGGCGTGGTCGTGGCCCTCGTGGGGGCAGGTAGGGTGTCGCGATGCTGTCCTTTCCATATGCTGCTGCCACAATGGCCGCCTCTCATCGACATGCCCGCCACACGGGCCTATTTTTTTCCTCGTACTCCTACTCCACGCCCTCGTGCTTCACGTCCACCCAGGATACTATACATCGTGTCTGCTGGGACGGCACACGCTACGCTACTCATGCAGATGGCTTTTGTGGCAACTTGTGTGAGCGCCACCACTTCCGCTCCACTGATTTGTGGCACATGCTCTCTCGACTCAGCTTCATTCGTCGCCCTTCATCCGTTATCCCAGTAGGAGTATACCTCTTCCTCGGCTTCATTGATTTCTGGCCGTTCATCCGTCATCCGTTATATATGTATGTACATATACCTCCATCTTCCTCGCCCAACACCAACGCCAACAGTTGCTGCTGATTGCTCGCTCCCACCTCCATCTCACTAATGGAGGTGGTGGAGGCGGCGGATAGGCTGGAACCCGTGGACGGAACTCTCGGCGGCGACAATGGCGCGGCCACAAAGGTGCAGAAGGTCTACCGCCGCTACCGGACCCGCCGGAAGCTCGCCGACTCCGCCGTCAGCGAGCAATGGTAGATATAGCTTCTTTCCCGTTCATGGTTCTAGCTCCTCGTTTCAGGGAAAGAAACATGGTGATGATGCAATGCGCGCAGGTGGCAAGCGCTGGACTTCGCGCGGCTCAGCCACAGCACCGTCTCCTTTTTCGACAAAACCAAGGCGGAGACGGCTGCCGAGCGCTGGAACCGCGTCGGCCACAACGCATCCAAGCTGGGTCAGGGTACGACCAGAGATCACGACGGCAACACTCTCAAGATGGCTTTCGAGTACTGGATCGAGGCTGTGAGTAGAGTACAAAACCCACACTGCTCGTCGTATTCTTACAGATGCATGCATTAGATGCCGTGTTTTCAGTTCAGGTGTATCAAATGAACTTTCAGTATCATCAGTGGACCTCAGCTTCCTGTCATGCAGTGTGAAACCGTGAACACAGTTTTTCATTATATAAGAGGAAAATACATGCAGTTATGAAGCACTGTTTGCAAGATTCTGATCCAATGCAACTGTTATAGCTACTGTATTCTTATGTTCTTGTATAGATTGATCCACGGCACAGGTATGGGCGGAGTCTGCACTCCTACTACGATGTCTGGTGTCAAAGCCAGGCCGGACAGCCCTTCTTCTACTGGTGAGTGGTGACAACTTCGCCACAAAAATTTTTGCATCGATTCGTTTGCAAATTCTGTAATTCAAACGAGGACGAGGCAGTGCAATTAATCTGCACAACCGACCTGAAAAGTCTCATTCAAGAAAAAAAAAAAACAGATTTAAAGAGCTTTGTTGCGGTACACCTAAATCATCGTGATCCGTTCATTTATTTTGATCGGACGTTTATGACCACCTATTACCTCCCAAGAGGTAATATGTGACATATTTATTTATTCTATTTTGTAAAGTAGGATACAATAGAAAAGTTGCGGACATAAAAATTTTTGAGTTAAATGCATCGTAGGTACATTTATTTTTTGCCGGTGTGTCATCTAGGTCCATCAACTTTTAAACTGCATTTTTAGTCCATTTATTAACTAATTAGTTTAATTCAACGAATGCAAAAAAAATAAAGGGCTCAGATTTAATCGAGGTATTACCTCCTAGCTAGCGAGTAAAAAGTGTACCGTAGCATTACTCAGTTTTGAAAAAGAAGTACATATATATTCAAATGTCAATTCATAGCCGAAATCATTTTGATTGCATGACAATTTAAGTGAGTTGTGCGTTCACAGGCTTGATGTTGGAGATGGCAAGGATATTGACCTTCCAGAGTGTCCAAGAGCTTTTGCTGAACAACCAATGCATAAGGTATCTTAGTCCGGTAAGGCTCGTCCACCATGATTGCCTATCTTTATTTACACCTTGTGATGCATATATCCTTAATAATGTTGAATATATATATGTGCCAGAAATATGCCATCTCTACCTGCAGCAAGTTGCCTCGCCCTCCTTGAATATGAAAAAGCAGTTCAAAGCTACCACACTTTGAAGTTCTAACATCTGTTTGATGTTTTACAGCAAGAACGTGAAGACTATGAATACATCATTAATGAGGGAAAAATTATTCATAAACTGTCTCGAGAACCACTCGATACGAGCAGGGATCCTGAAGGGACTCAATGGATTTTCGTTATGAGCACAGCGCAAAGACTTTATGCTGGCAAGGTAACTTTTTTTTACTCCATAGGGACCTTTGCACAATTTGTCACTTCAGTGCTGCTAAATCGGTGTCCACATATCCATCAGAAAGAGAGAGGTATATTCCAGCACTCCAGCTTTTTGGCAGGAGGTGCAACCATAGTTGCGGGAAGATTTTCTGCAGAAAATGGAGTTATCAAGGTATTTTGCTTTACCAACCAATGACAATTGGCTTGTTGTTTTTACTTAGGGCAGTATTTTACTTTTGTACTTGACCAAATTATGCTAATCTATATTTACTTAGGGCAGTATTTTACTTTTGTACTTGGCCGAATTCTACTCATCTATGTTTATCTGTTCTGGATAAAGACCATCTGGGCATACAGTGGTCACTACAAACCAAGCGAAGAGGACCTAAACAATTTCATGAACTTCCTTGAAGAAAATGGAGTTGACCTCAAAGATGTTGAGGTACTGTTACCAACCTGGTACCTGGATTTAATAAAGAAAGATAAAGAGAGATAACCAAGAGGAAGGAGATGAAATGTAGAGAAGGGGAAAGTTCATGGCAAGGAAGATGACGTGATGGTTTCTGTAATAATTTGTTCGATGCTCTTCCCATTTGTTGACAAATATTATCCAATTGTGAAGTTGTCAAAAATATGAAATAGACCTCGTCATTGTGTTCCGTTCATCGAGATGGCCAAAGAAACATATATAAGCGATCAAGTTCTAAATTCGAATGAGGGAGTTATGCCTTCAAGAAGATGCTTTAACACTGGTAGTACCGATAAATATTTATCGATAGTACCAATAACTTAGGTGACAGTAGTACCGTTACTACCACCTGGTCTGTTTTAGTACCAATAACTTAGGTGACAGTAGTACCATTACTACCACCTGGTCTGTTTCGAATCTAGCCTTTTGAATCCTAATCTAAACTATTCCAGACTAATGATTAACTAGGAAAAAATGCCTTAGGAAGGTTTTTTTTATTACGGTAAGACTATCCCTTCTATATATATTGGAGAATCATGGCCAGTTGAGGATCTTAACGCACATCAAAAAACCCAAACTACTACCTCTTTCTTGCCCTTCCAACCTTATGTTGTTGCTCATCGCTAGCTTGATCCGGCAACCAAGACGAGTGTCCTAGGCTTGTCGGCCAACCTAGAGCAATTCGATGACGTCCTTGCCCCGAACGGGTCCCTCCCGCGTGTGAGCTTCAATAATTCTTTTGCTAGCTTGTCCAAAAACCCACCATTCCTGGTCATGTAAGCTGATCTTGTTACTCTTTGGTGGTTCGCTCGTAAACCTACGCTCTTCACCGGATGATTATGATCCTTGTTGCGTGCAGGGATTCAAGTCCATTGCATGGATATGGCGTGATTTTCCTTTTATTGCTTGGTCAACCAATGACACTCACGTGAGTAGCTTTGGAGTTTTCGCTTACCTATTGGGCCCACACTGGGGTAGCTCATGGAAAACGACGTTGGGTGTAGAAGCAGGTACAATTTTTTTGGTAAAGAATGTGAGAGAGCCGCCAAGGAATTAAACGGCAAGACGTAAAAGAATCTTACGTCTTACGGTGTGGCTGGCTGCTTGTTAGAAAGTAAGGAGATCTAATATTCCTTGGATCAAAATCTCAAATTACACATCTAAGGGTTTTTTTTTTCCTCGAACACGCAAAAGGTTTGCGCGTCTTTTGTATTAAGACGAATGAAAAGTTGAAAGTTACAACGACGCGCCATGAACGACGCACTAGGGGGAATACAATTATACAAATAGCTCAGCCCTCCCTAGTAGAAAGAGAACAAACGCGATTACTCACTAGATAAACAACCTAGTTGACAACGCCGATCGAGATGCGACGGCTCACGTGCCGCGTCGACCGCCTCGATCCTACACATGAGGAGTCCGGGAAGATCTGACGCATCGGCTCCTTCTGCGAGGGAGTGCGGTTGTCGCCGTAGACTCTATCGTAGTAGGCCTGTCGCCCCCGCCGTGGAGGGCACCGTCCCGTCCATCAATGAACCCCATCCATTTGCATCACCAACATCTCCCCCGCCGCGAATCGGCATATCGCGAGCGGGCTGAGTTCTGCGAACCTCCTGCCGCTGCGAGCGGCAACGTAGGCCGTGGCGGTGACACCTACACCGGCAAAGGCAACAAAGGCGGTGACGCCTTGCGCATGACCTTGTCTTTGAACCGCTTTATTCTCTCGCCAAGAGAAGGCGGAGAGGCGATGACGACTGCGTCTGGACGGTAGGTGTGGCTTGCGTGGCGGCCTCGGCGGCCCGACTACGTTGAGCTAACCACCCCGAGGCGGTGACATACACGGCTCCTTCCTCGAGCCAAAGCACGGTGGGTAGTCGTCGTCCACCGCGGCCGCCTCGGCGTTCGCGGTATCGTCCTTCCTCGTGCCAAAGCCTGGCGGGTAGTCGTCTTCCTCCACGGCCGCCTTCGACATTCATCGGCATCAATCAGCGTCGCATTGGCGTGACCGATAAACCCGGCCGAGTGGTCATTGAGGGTGAGGCATGGTGCGGCGGTGGCGGTGTTGGCTGCCCCGAAATGTGGGCAGCCACTACCAAACTGTGTGGTCTCCACCTCGCCCGAGCGATCGGCGGAGAACAACTCGGTTGCTCCGGAGAGAAGCCTCGAGCAACATCGGGTCATCTGCGGTGACCGCGATCAACCCGAGGCGTCCGGCCGCCGTCCGGCAAAAGAGTGGGTCGACCTCGGCGGTGGATGCACGAGTTGGCTCGCCACGCAAATCATCGGACGGCGGCCATGGCCGAATGCCCGTGGAGCCCCTTCAGCGTCGGCGGACGTTGCTGGCAGCTGATCTCCCGTCATGCCCGGCAGTGCCAAACATGGCGCGGCCTGAGACAGCATCGTTGGCGCAAATAACGTGGGCCCTCGGCGCGTCGGACCCTAGGCGAACCTGCGGGTCGGGCACTGCGATCCAATCGTCACAGCCTTGGTGTCACCCGCCGCCGGCTGAGTGCGGCGTCGCCCGAGCCGCCGCCGGCCGGTCCTCGTCATGGCCCCGGAGCATGACGCCAACGGCCCGGCGAGCCACCATGCGGCGTGGTGTGACGAGTTGCCCTTCGTCGGCGAGGATCTTATAGGGGCCCTAGGCAACATGCGCCTCGGCAAGGTGATGGAGGCCGCGACAGGCGCGGACAACGTCGTGGGAGCCGACAAGTCGCCACGGTGAGAATAGGGCGGCAATTGAGGCACCTGTCATGGAGCGCCTCCGGGATCTTTCGGGAGTCGGTTGTCGCGCAGCCGAGGCTCCACCGGCGTCGTCCCGGGACACGAGTCCCTGGCGAGGAAGAATGTCGCGCCACCCAATAGCATTGGGGGCGGAGACCCTCCCGCGGGCGTCAAGGCGCTGTCGGGCATGTATACGACCCTCGACCGGCGGGCGGAATGTTGCATACCGGAGCGCACGCAGCCGGCCATCCTTCCGCCCGGCGTTGTCAGTACCGCCTGGTCCCCGAGGCGACCCGCCCACCGGGGGCCGCAATGGACCCGCCTCAGCAAAACGTGTGGCACAACAGCCCTCGTCGAGCGACAGGCGGCATCAAGTAGGACGGGGCGGTTCGTCCCGGCCACGTCTCCATCATCATCGCCCAACGGTGGAACCGAGTGCCCCTCGACGAAACCCCCTGTGGTCGGAAAGGGGAAGCATCGGTAGACAGGGTGGACGATGAGCTAGGGGGCGAGTGCCGATGGGTGGATGAGGAAGGCATCGAGGGAGAGGCAGCGAGATCGCCTGGACCGTGCCAACCTCCCCAACATCCCGCGGCGTGGGGGTCGAGCGCACCCTCGCCTGAACCCACGTCGTCGTCATCGAGGTCCTCCTCGCCATTGCTTGGGACGTCTTCGGCGCCGAGTAGCGATCCGTGCGACGGCGAGGAATGGAGCCGATTTGGAGGTCGACCGCCTCAACCTTGGCCGAGGTCTCCCCCAACCTTGAGGCCGAGGGGAAGCATATACCCGGCGGAGAGCGCGCGCCTCTGAAGGACAGGCTCCCAGCCCACGAGCGAACCGCAACATCAGCCACACCCGCACTGGCGTCACATCATCAGGAGAGCGTGCAGGTGGTGGAGTTTGGAGGGCCAGTGTCGATGCCAACGACCGTAGAGGGAACCACGACGTCGGATTGCACGGCGGGGCTGTCGTCCCGAGCAAGCTCGCTCTTGGTGAGTGTCGGGCTAGAGTAGAGCGGCGGAAGCGGGCCCTCCAGGAATGGAATCCCGGCCACCACGCCGCCTCAACCCTAGCCGAGGTCTCCCCAACCTCGAGGCAAGGGGAAGCGGTATGTAGGCGGCAGATGGGTGTCGTCATCGTGGGGCGGAGCTGCCCTGTTTGATTGCACTGCGCGGATCCAGATCTGAAGCGGCGTCGGTCGGCTCCCATAGCACCCGGACCCGTCAAGGAGCCCGGCGGAGGCGGGTGGCCTCCACGGCGGCGGCGTAGCAACCCGAACATGAGGGTCGTGCTCGCGCACGGGGAAGGGAGGGGGACGGAGGAGGGCCCTCGGCGGCCGGCGCGGTGACCGTAGCGAGGATGGGGGACGGTGACCCCGCCTCAGCCCCGCCGCGAGTGACCGAGGCAGGAGCCCGCGCAAACGCGCGGGTCCTCGACGGGCGGCGGGGGCGCCATCGCCGGTCGCCCCATCCCTCGGCCGGGCGGCGGCGGCGGGCGGCCTCGCCCGAGGCGGCAGAGGACGGCGCGGGGAGAAGGAAGAAGATGGAGAGGGGTCGGGGAGGAGGTGGGAGCCGCCAGCACCGGGATGGGGGCGCCCGCCGGCGGGGGGGGGGAGGGGGCCGCCGGGGCGCCTAGGGTTGCGGCATCGCGAAGGTGAAAGAGGGTCACTTGTAGTACGTATCCTCACACATCTAAGGGTTAAAACAGGCGTGGGTACAAATTCTCAAGTAACAAAATACTTCCTCCGTTCCAAATTGTAGTTCACTTTAGCTTTTCTAGATGCATCGTTTTTTACTATGTATCTAGACATAGTGTATAACTAGGTGCAAAGTAAAAGTAATGTATCTAAAAGCTAAAGTGATCTACAATTTGGAACGGAGGGAGTATTTCTCAATTCATTCGCTCCTATAGTGTGATATATAGATAAATATAAATAAGTCATTCCTCCATCTATTTTGAGTCGAGATCCGATCCGACACTCCATCTGTTCTGAAACCGGTGCTGGCTGATGACTCAGCACAGGCTACGAGGGTGGTTGCATTGGCTGCCTTTCGCTTTCTCCCGTGCAGGTGTGCTACTCGTGCCAACATAGAAAAGAGTCGCTTCGTTGATACTTTTGACTAGGACATTAGCTGTCACCTCAGTGACTCCCTGACATTATCTGCTTTTGCACAATATGGCCGTTCCTCCGTTATTCCCCGACATTATTCCCTGACTGGTATACTAGCTCGCTCGCTCCCAAATCTTAACCCGAATGGAGGTGGTTGAGGCGGATAGGCTGGAATCTGTGGACGGAACCGGCGGCGGCGACAATGGCGCAGCCACAAAGCTGCAGAAGGTCTACCGCAGCTACCGGACTCGCCGGAAGCTCGCCGACTCCACCGTCGAGGAGCTCTGGTATGGCACCTATTCCGTCTCGTTCATGCTGGTTACTGATATGCATGTTGACATTAGTGCTACCTGGCCCCTGTTCGTTTCGTGGGAAAGAAACCTTTGATTGGACTGTGAGGGTTTGTGACGATTTCGATCAATGACGAATTGACGACGATGATGCAGGTGGCAAGCGCTGGACTTTGCGCGGCTCAGCCACAGCACCGTCACCTTCTTCGACAAACCCAAGCCGGAGACGGCCGCCTCGCGCTGGAACCGCGTCGGCCACAACGCATCCAAGGTCCCCGGCCGGTCCCTCCCACAAACCGATTCGTCCGGCCTCGTGCATCAGGCTTCTCATGTCCTCTGTTTCTGTTCCTGATCGAGTTCCTCATGTCTGTGCAACTTGCAACAGGTGGGTCAGGGTTCATCCAGAGATCACGACGGCAACACTCTCAAGCTGGCTTTCGAGTACTGGATCGAGGCTGTGAGTACAAAACCCACTACTCGTATTGTTACACAGTTTGGCTTTCCATTAGATCTTGCCGTGTTTTCAGTTAATGCAGGTGTATGAAATGAAATGAAACCTGCTTTTCAGTAGCATCAGACATCAGTGGACTTCAGCTTCCTGTCATGCGTGAACACAGTTTTTTTTCATTATATAAGAGGAAATACAGTTAGGAAGCATTTTTTTTTGAAACAATTATCCTATATTTGCATTCAAAGATTACTAGCAGACTTCATGGTTACAACGTAACAAGGCCAAAAACAAAATACATAAACGATCATTCAATCCTAGTAGCTGTTCCAACATAACAAGCCCCGTCATAATAATCAGCAACTTAAACGATCATTTTGCTAGTAGAGGTTCCAACATGATGGTAATATGAGCGTGAAATTATAGACCATGTAACCTTCACACACATCTTAATGGAACCACAGGTTATTTCTTTTTCTTCTTTACCAACGACTTCTGGAGTAAATCCAATGGTGGTGCTTTTAGTTTTACCATCACCAGTCCGGGAAACAATGGTAAATACCAGCTTCTCCCTCATATCGACAGCAACCACATTTCGCAACAGTAGGATAACTCCTCCATTGCTAGTCATTGCTTCAGCCACCAATTTGCTATCATGAAGCACAATGCTACCCCTGATACCAGTGGTGCAACCAGTGATTTCTCCGTAAAATCTTCCCTGCAGAAGTTCAATAACAACAGTTGCCTCCACTGCATTTTGGACTACTGCATATGTCATCATCACCTTACTGAGTTTAGTGTCGAGGATTTCCCGTTCAACCTCCACTTGTTGCCACTGTCTATATGGTATGCCATCCAATGACAGGTAACCTTTACTTAGCTGCTTGTACTTGTGCCTTCCAGCACACTTGATCTTCAAATCAAACTCAAAAATACAAATGATTTCTTAGCGCAAGTCCTCGTTTTGGGCCCGTCAGAATCAATGATTCATCCTTGGACAAGATGAGTTGGCAATGATGTTTATCTCGGCGGAAGAGATAAACACACTTGAGATCGATGTCGTCTCTGGCAACTACAGTGCCATAGACTTCGATCGGAAAGCCAACATCAGAGGAGACTATCTTTACGGAGAAGACGTTTGCAGAGCAGTTTAGACCAAACCGCATATTGTCATCCTTGCTATTAACATCCGATAAGGAGGTTATATGGATGGAGCGGAAATTTGCAGTCTCACTGGAAATAAACTTCTTCTCACCATCTGAAGTTGTACCATATCCATAGAACAATGCCTCAGTGTATCTCATTGGACCAAGTGGCGCTGCAGTGTAAGAAAATAATAGCTTTAGACTTAGATTGATGTACATGCACACAGTTGCTGAAACATAGATGCATTGTCTGTGGTGGATGAGATGAACAAAGACCCAGTAAGTAGATGAAGACTACAATAAAATAAACGACAAAGTTTGTGCAGATACAATCGATAATGTTGTGCAGGCACATTACAATCAAATTTTCATCATGCACTCGAATAGCTTAATTAGTGATGGAGTGTGTAGAGGCCCAGTAAGTATATGAAGACTACAATCAAATATACGAGAAAAGAGGATACAATTAATCAAGAAGGTTGTGCACGCACATTACAATAAAATTTAAAGCATATATGTACTCGAATACTTCAGTGGTAGAGTGTCTAGATAGACAATTAATTAAACAATCAAACAAGGCGATAGACTAAACTTACATGGATGGCAAACAGCAAACAATATGGAGGTAGAATCGTCAAATCTAAAATAAGAGTGGGTCTGCTTACACTCCTCGTCATGGTCGAATGTTGCGATGTCGTCGACGTATTCCAGTTTGGAGTAATAGTTCTTCCCAGTCTTGGGATCCAACTCGCGGATCCGATCCAAGGCGGCATCGCGAGCTCTGCGTAGCTCCATGTAGTGGGCATCTTGCTGTTCTTTCTGCATCCGCCTCTTGTGCTCGGCCACCGCTGCAGCGTCGTCCAAGAGAGGTTCCAGATCTGGCCTTCCGTCGTCCCTGCACCCAGACCCAGCGCCTTGATCGCGGTCGTACTCGACGTCGGCCATGTCGGCTTTCCGCCTCCCTCTGCACCCCTCGTCCCCGCACTCAGCGCCGTGCTCACGGTGGTCCTCGACGGCCATCTTGTCCTTCCGCCTCCGCCGACGCAGCTTCCTCACACGCGCCTTCTCCTTCTCCTTCTCCTTCTTCTCCTTATCGAGTCCGAGACGTGCAACGCTTGCACAGTCGTCGTAGGAGAAGGAGATTCCGGCCTCGCCGGCCGCCGCCGCCGACATGAACGCACAAGGTAAAGGGGAACGATAACCTATCCGATCCGATTTGGTCTGATTGAGTTGCTCAGTTAGGAAGCATTGTTTGCAAGATATATTCTGATCCAATGCAACTGTTATAGGCAGTTAACCAAATTTCGTATATGTTCTGGTATATATAGATTGATCCACGGCACAGGTATGGGCGGAGCCTGTACTTCTACTTTGATGTCTGGTGCCGAAGCCAGGCAGGACAGCCCTTCTTCTACTGGTGAGAATCGAACTTGGCTACAATGATTTCCATATCAATTCGTTTGCAATTCCGTAATTCAAACGAGCTTGGACGAGGCAGTGCAATCTGCACAACCGATCTGAAAGTCTCTTTCAAGAAACGAAAAAACTTATTTGAAGGGGCTATGCTGCGGTACACACAAATCACACAGAGCCATTCATTTATTTTGATTAGACCTTTATGATCACGTATTACCTCCTGAATATATTTTTTAATTATTTTGTAAAATAGGACTGTTTCAGATATAAAAATTCTTGAGTTAAATGCACTTGCTGTTTTTTTTTCTCCGTGACTTCATGATTTGACAATACTTTTTTTTTCCTCTTTCTACGTTAATTAACTAATTAGTTTAACTAGTCCATCAACCCGTGCTCTCGCTTACAGGCTAAAAGTTTAATAGATATATTGTTTAATACATCCAAGTAATAAAGAATTCTTTATATTAATGTATATTGTCACGACCCAGAAAATAGGGCCTAGGAGGACAGGCCCGACGGCCCAAGAGGCGCCGGGCGCCGTCCTCCACTGGGCTTCAGCAGCTATCCGCCTCGCCCCCGTCCCTCCCTTCCGCGGATTCTTCGGCAACTAATTCGAGATAAAGGAGGAAAATATCTAGGATTATCTTTAGGTGTTTTGGTGTACAAGGGGCTAACTCATCTATAAGGGAGACCCTTATTAGGAAATAAATAAATAGTACATGCTTGTAAAAGGTATTCCAATCTATAAGGAAACCTTTAGACAGTTGCTTGAGATACAAGTCCCAATAGCCGGGATATATAAGTAAGGGGTCTGTAATCTTTTCGGAGAAACAAACAATAAAGAAATTTTATCCCAATCTCTTTTCCTCTCCCTCTCCCCGCTTGCGCCCCGCCGACCGCCCATGCCGCCGCCCATGCCGCCCAGCGCTCAGCCCGCGCTCCGCCAAGGCGCCCGCCAGGCGCGGCTGCACCGCCGCCGCACGCCACCACAACCACCATCGCCCCCGTCCTCGTCTTCCTCCCTCAATTCCCCAATTCACGTGTCAATTCCGGCCCAATCTAGGGCGGAATCGGCGGTGGGTATCCGGAGACCACTACGATCTACCCATCACCATGGACGCCGAATCCAAGAAGCTGGCGAAGAACTTGGGAGATGAGTTCGCCAAGCTCAACGGCCCGGGATGGACAAGATCGACGATAAGCTCGATATCCTCTCGACGACGATCTAGCAACGCTGAAACACCGCCAACAACTCCATGACGCCGAGATCGAGATGAGGGCGATGTTCGAGACAAAGCGGCCAGCGACTTCATCAAGAAGCGGACTGATGGCAAAAGTAACGAGGACAATCGGTCACAACAGCCCGATCTGGAGAACCGATGAAGGGCTATTTGAGGCCAAAGGCCGCGCCCGGCGGGCGCCGCCATCAGGGGCGCATGCGCCCCCCCCTCCACCTCCGGTCGACACCTTCGCAGCTCTGGCTCCCGTGCGCACAAGCTGTCCTTCCCGACCTACGATGGCAAGGAGGATCCCCTTCCATGGATCAACCGGGCCGAACAATTCTTCTTGGGGACAAGGTACGCCCGACTCGGAGAGCAAGTCCGGTATGCTTCCTATCATCTCACGGGGAGGAGCACATCGATGGTACATGAGGCTGTCCCAGGAGAAACCGAGTGGCGGTTGGGCAAGCTTTGCTCAATATGTCAACGGCGCCGGCCCATTGAACGGCGCAATCGGCCCAGGTGAGCCGGCATCACTAAGGAAGACATGCGGCGTCCACGAGTACATCGAGCAGTTCACGGCACACGTGGCGCGTGCGGGCAACCTCGACGACCAGCGGCGAAGTCAACATCTACACAAAGGGCTTGGGCGAACCGCTCAAGACGGACGTCGAGATGCGAGAACCCCAAGGACATGGAGGCAGCCATGTCTCGCCGCCAGGCATCTGGCGACACCTCGCCATCCTCTACAACACCCGGCAAGCCGGCCGGGCAAAGGCGGGGCCCCTGCGCCCCGACCTGCCGGCCGCCCCGGCGCCCCCTCGTCGGCGGCAACGACTTCGGCCGTTCAAACGGTGACACCGGAAGGAGATGACGGAACGGCGCCAAGGCTGGACTCTGCTTCAATTGTGACAAGCCGTTCTCACGGGGTCACAAGTGCAAGCATCTCTTCGACATCCGCGATCTTCAACGACTACACCGCGACATGACAAACGCCCCACTAGCGGGCGTCAAAGAGGAGCCCGGTGATCTGAAGGTCCTCACTAGGGACCCGACTCCCCGTGCGTGGTGCTCATTCTCTCTACCTCGTTGGTATGATCTCGCATGGGCATCAACATCATCGTCGACTTCGGGAGCAACGCACAACTACATCGACCCCAGCGTGGTGACCACGGCGGGCCTCGGGACTTCGGCCGGTCGTGTCTGATCACCACTGGCACCGGCGCCACGTCTACATGCCGCGCCGCCACCTTCGGCGTGCCACTCACGCCTCGACGCCAGGCACCTTCGACATCGACGCCCTCGTCATGCCACCGGGCGAGGGCGCCGACGTCATCCTTAACATGCCTTGGGCGGCAAGCCTGGGGCGCGTGGCGTGGGACCGTGACCCACGAGCTGCGGTGCTACCGTGAGGGTCGTCCGAGCATGTTCACCAGCTCCACCCCTCGGCATAGGGGTGCCCCTGGCCTCCTCAGGTCAGGCATCTTGGGCCATCCGTGCGCTGCGACTCGGCTTGGGAAACGTTCGAGGCATGCGGCTGCCTTGGACCTCTACGACACGTCCGCGAGGTCTTCGTCCAGCTACGCCAGCTACATTGGAGGATCGGCATCTCGCCGCATCGCCCTCGATGTCACCACGGGCGACGCCGCTCGGCATGGACACTTTCGACGGCCTCCTCCTCTTCGACCTGTCGCTTCTACCTTCCCGCCTCCTCTCCTCTCTTTGCCGGACTTACCGGAGGCCTTGCTTCGGGCGGAGTTCGCGGGGGCGAACTTCCTCGCCTTGGGAGCCTACACGACCGGAGCCAACATCAGCTGCACCGACCACCATCCTCTTGGGCGGCATATGGCCCCGGCGCCACCACGTCGGCCCGGCCGGGTCGTCTTCCTCGGCGGCATGGATCGCCTCTTCCTCACCGTCGATAATGTCCACATCGCCTCACGATCCGAGAGGGCCGCTCACCAGCTCTCGCCCTCCCCGCTCGATGTTGGCTCTTTCATGTACGGTGCGATGTTGAACTTGGCTGCTACTCCTCCTACTCGCGCGACATCACTATTTGGCGTCTACTTCCGCTCTTCATCAAAGCTCCACCCAATGAGCGTTTCTTGTTCTGGAGAGCCCCCACGCGACATGGTGCACCAAAGCACCTAGATGTGGGCGTTCGAGGGAGCTCCCTACCGGCGGCCCGTCGTCGAGGCGGCTTCCACAGCGGGGGCGTGCTATTCATCCGGTACATTTACCACACGGCTACATCGGCAACCTTCACTATCTTCCGGAATTTGACCCCAAGCGAACCGGGGAGAACACGATCCTCGGGAACCCCGTGCGGGGTCGTCTCATCTTTGCCGTCGAGCTCATCCTCCAAGGGGTACCGATCCCCATCCAGTGTCACCGAATGGACTTTCATCCAGTAGCGAGGACGCCGGCCGGTCGGAGAAGGGGGGAGATGTCACGACCCGGAAATAGGGCCGGGGAGGACAGGCCCGATCGCCCAAGGCGCGCCGCCGCCCCCCCTTCCTTCAAACCCGCCCCGCCGTCCCCACCCTTCCGCGGATTCTTCGGCAACTAATTCGGAGATAAAGGAGAAAAATATCTAGGATTATCTTTAGGTGTTTTGGTGTGCAAGGGGCTATCTCATCTATAAGGGAGACCCTTATTAGGAAATAAATAAATAGGACATGCTTGTAAAAGGTATTCCAATCTATAAGAAAACCTTTAGAGAGATTGCTTGAGATACAAGTCCCAATAGCCGGGCTATATAAGTAAAGGGGTCTCAGAATCTTTTAGAGAAACAAGTAATAAAGAAATTTTATCCCAATCTCTCTTCCTCTCCCTCTCCCCCCCCTTGCCCCCTGTCCGACCCCAGCCGCCGCCCCGCGCCCACGCCGCCACGCCGCCCTTGCCGCCCGCCCGGTAGCGCACCGCCGCCGCACGCCCACCACAACCACCATGGTCCCCGTCCTCGTCTTCCTCCCTCAATTCCCCAATTCACGTGTCAATTCGCCCAATCTAGCCGGAATCGACATATATGTTTTTCTTTTTTCTCTACAAAAGTCATAATAGATACTTTATAGTATATATCTAATTATCAAAAACTTATTAGTTACTTTGTTCTAATTACATGTTTTTAATTCATATATGCATATTTTTACTTTGCATGGAATCTATGTATATTTAATATACAATTAGATTTAAATAAATCTTGCCACTAACTATGGTGGCTCTGGATTTTTTTTAAAATTTTGCCCTTTTTTAAAATAAATTTCAAATCTATCCCTAGTTTGAAACAAATTACACCCGGTATCCCTTTTTGTCGCGCCATCTCCGTGGCGTGATTTTTTTACATGTCGCGCCACCGCATGTGGCGCGACCAAGCAGCCACGCCGGGCGGGCTGGGTTGACCGATTCTTTGGCGTGGCATGATGCGGGCCCCGCACGTCGCGCGCCAGTGCATGCGGCGCGACGGACCGAAGATGGGACTCCATGCAAATAATACTACAAAGTCGTATCCAGCTTTGGGAAAAAAATGTCGCATCGTACAATCGTAACACTTTTTGTTTGTTTGTGGTATTTGTTGTCCTATCATAACCTAACTAGGTTCAAAAGATTCGCCTCGTCGTGTACATTAAAACTATATAATTAGTTTGTTTATTTAACTACATTTAGTGCTCCATGCACGAGGTAAAAAGATTTAATGTGATGGGTAAATAATGAATTTTGGAGAGAGAATTTTGGAATCTAAATGCACCCTACATGCTGCAACCTGCCCGTCCCCAGTGCATGCCAGCTGATTTGTTTAGATTCATGGAATTTGGGAAAAAATGTCACATCGGACACTATAGCACTTTTTGTTTGTTTATGGTAATTTTTGTCCTACCATAACCTAACTAGGCTTAAATGATTCGCCTCGTCGTGTACATCAAAACTATATAATTTATTTTTTATTTACTTACATTTAGTATTCCATGGATGAGGCAAAAGATTTAATGTGATAGGGTAATAATAAATTTTGGAGAGAGAATTTTGGAATCTCATAGCCCTATTGTTTTTTCCTTCTCGCTACCAATAAATGCAAGGCACAGCTAGGCAGCAGCGCATGCACCGACTACGGCAGTAGGGTGCATTTAGATTCCAAAATTCTCTCTCCAAAATTCATTATTTACCCATCACATTAAATCTTTTACCTCATGCATGGAGCACTAAATGTAGTTAAATAAACAAACTAATTATATAGTTTTGATGTACACGACGAGACGAATCTTTTGAACCTAGTTAGGTTATGATAGGACAACAAATACCACAAACAAACAAAAAGTGTTATAGTGTCTGATGCGACATTTTTTCCCAAAGCTGGATACGACTTTGTAGTATTATTTGCATGGAGTCCCATCCTCGGTCCGTCGCGCCGCATGCACTGGCGCGACGTGCGGGCCCGCATCATGCCATGCCAGCAACCGGTCAACCCGCGGTCGCGCCACATGCGGTGGCGCGACATGTAAAAATCACGCCACCGGAGATGGCGCGACAAAAAAGGGATACCGGGTGTAATTTGTTTCAAACTAGGGATAGATTTGAAATTTATTTTGAAAAAGGGCAAAATTTTGAAAAAAAATCCGGTGGCTCTTGATGCATCACATATCTTATGAAGTCATAAATCTAAATTTTGTCTTTTCAAATATTCTTAGTGACCACTATAGATTTTTTTTTGTCTCCGAGTTGAAACTCTTGTGCTTATTGTATCTTTTCCATATAAGGATTTTGGGTTAGAGTATGTTCTTAAATGCTTTGATAAGACCCTTGAAGTGAGATCTCCGATGCGAGTGACAGTGCTTGCTTCAATAGAATTTAATACTTTATCCATATAATGATCAATATTTACTTTAAAAATTTTAATCGAACGGAAAAATATATAACCACAAGTGGTCTCTCTCTCTCATGCTTCTCAAGGTGACTGAATTTTCCTTAAATTATATGTGCAGTCATGGTTGTACTATCAAAATAGATGTGCCAAACATTAATTAGTTAATAATAAGATAAAAAATTATGTTCTATAAATTATCAATCGGAATAAGAGTGTGTGGGCAATTAGATGCAAGATATACTTGAGACAATGTTTGTTAAAGGCATATGTGGATAGTTTAAATATGGAGTCATATGTTGATCTGCAGTAGAGGTGGTACAAAACCCATACTTAAACTGTCAATTTGTTCATATAATTGTGCCTATTTGTTCATATAGTAACGTGACACTCATATAAATGCTTTCTAATATAAACCCATACTTAAACTGTCAATTGGTATATATACATAATTTTCAATCCCAATTTGTAGATTATCCATGTTTTATCTTAGTTCCATGTGTATTAGATACAAAACCCATATATTTTATTTTTTTATTATAAAGTGATAGGCTTTAATACAATAACTTTATTTACTAAAATCCACATTCATATTGCAACATACCTCCATTTGTGTTTGATGTCAGTCCCTAAACCCTAAACCTAAACCCTAAACCCTATAGTTCATCAATGTGCTAATATTCTCTTATCATTATTCACTTTTTATAGTTGAGTTAACATTTCCATTCCCATTCATATTTTTCACCTTTTGCATTGTACATTCATATGCTCGACATATGTTTTTTCAAAACCATAACTATATATTTTGGCTTGAAATTGGCATTCTCGCTATAGTACATGTATATGCATAGCGACACACACAAATCTGAGTTACTTTTTCATATATTAATAATAACATGAGTGTTTAATTTATACCATTATACCATAGAACAAAATAGGAAAGTTTTAGATATAAAAAAAATCTTGAGTGAAATGCACTTATTGTTTTTTCTCCATGACTTAAGGATTTGACAATATATTTTTCCCTTTGTATGTTTATTAACTAATTAGTTTAATTCAAAGAATCCAAAAAATCAAGGGCTCATATTTATTCGAGGTATTACCTCCTAGCGAGTAAAGAGTCTATCGTACCATTGCTCAGATTTGAAAGAGAAGTACATATATATTGAAATGTCAATTCGTACTAGAAATATCAGTTATCATTTTGATTGCGACAATTTAGCTGAGTTGTGCGTTCGCAGGCTTGATGCTGGAGAGGGAAAGGATATAGACCTTCCAGAGTGTCCAAGAGCTTTGCTGAAAAACCAATGCATAAGGTACCTTGGTCCGGTAAGGCATGTTCCACCATGGTTGCCTATCTTTATTTACAACTTGTGATGCATGTATCCATAATAATGCTGAATATATTTGCTAGAAATACGCCATCTCTCGCCCTCCTTGAATATGAGAAAGCAGTTCAAAGCTACAAAAGCTACCACATTTCAATGCTCTAACATCTGTTTGATGTTTTTGCAGCAAGAGCGTGAGCACTATGAATACATAATTAATGAGGGAAAGATTAGCCATAAACTGTCTGCAGAACCACTCGATACGAGCAGGGATCCTGAAGGGACTCAATGGATTTTCGTTATGAGCACAGCAAAAAGACTTTATGCTGGCAAGGTAACTTTTTTTACTATATAGGGACCTTTTTCACAATTTGTTACTTCAGTGTTGCTCAATCAATTTCTACATATCCATCAGAAAGAGAGGTGTATTCCAACACTCCAGCTTTCTAGCAGGAGGTGCAACCATAGCTGCAGGAAGATTTTCAGCAGAAAATGGAGTTATCAAGGTATTTTGCTTTACCAACCAATGACTGTTGACTTGTTATTTTTACTTAGCACAGTATTTTACTTACGTACTTGACTGAATTTTGCTAATCTATGTTTATCTGTTCTTGATGAAGTCCATCTGGGCGTACAGTGGTCACTACAAACCAAGCGAAGAGGACCTCGGCAATTTCATGAATTTCCTTGAAGAAAATGGAGTTGACCGCAAAGATGTTGAGGTACTGTTACCAACCTGGTACTTGGATTTAATAAAGAGAGATAAAGAGAGATAATCGAGAGGAAGGAGATGAGCTGTAGAGAAGTGGAAAGTTCATGGCAACGAAGATGACATGATGGTTCCATGAACAATTTGTTCGATGCTCTTCCTCTTTGTTGACAAATATTGTCCAATTTTGAAGGTTTTAAAAATGTGAAAGACCTCGCCATTGTATTCCCTTCATCGAGATGTTCAAATAACTATATATAAAACATCAATTCAGAATTCGAACGAGGGAGTTATGCCTTCAAGAAGATACTTTAACTTCAGTACCGATAAATGTCGATAGTATCAACAACTTAGGGGGCGGTAGTACTGCTACTACCACGGATCTGTTTCGGATCTGGCCTTTTGGATTGCGATCTATACTGTTCCGACTAATATGACCCTAGGGAAAATGTGTTACAAAGGTTTTTAGTGGCATAAGACCACAACCTCCATATATACTAGAGAATCATGGCTGATTGAGGATATTAACTCGCAATCATCAAAAACCAATCTACTATCTCTCTCTTGCCCTTCCAGCCTTATGTTGTTGTTCATCGCTAGCTTCATCCGACAACCAAGAATTGTTTCCTAGGCTTGCCGGCCAACCTAGAACACCCTGATGACATCATCGCTCTATGGGGTCCCTCCCGCATGTGAGCATCGATAGTTCTTTTGCTAGCTTGCGCAAAAACCAGTCATTGCGGATTGGCTTGGAGAGAAGGCAACGAGAGGTGGGAGAGGAGGTGACACGCTGGGACCACCTGTTGGTGAGCGGGAGAGGGGCCGGGGGAGACGCAGAACTTAGACGGCCCAAGGGGGGGGGAGAGGGGAAGATGGAGAAGGTGGGCTAGACCGACTAAGTTGGAGAGGAAATGAAGTCTTTTTCTTTTCATTTTTGTGCTTTACAAAAATTATTTGAAATTAAAACCAAATCAAAAGCCTTTGTAATTTCAAATGAATTTGTAAATTTTTTTTTAGGAAATTTCTAAGTCTTTTAAAATAAAAATTGGGTTTGTTTTTATAAATTTTTTTTAAAATATTTTATCTATTTTATAAAAAGAGCTTAAATCAGTGTGATCCTAAATCAAATTTTATAAACTAGTTCATCAACCCGTGCTCCCTTGCACGGGTTAGAAACTTAGGAGAACTAACTAATAAAATTATGTATATTGAATATTTTTTCTCTTTACTAATGTTTTGAAATAATAGCTATATAATCAATACTCTATAGTGGGTATTCAGTTATGATAATCTAATAATTACTGATTTATTTGTATTATTCATCCATATACATTGTTTTATTAGATTGCAACATTACACATCTCCAATATACATATAGTTGATCATTTGGTTAAACTATGATGGCTATAGCTATAGACTATATTTTGACATCATGAATCTAATTTTTGTTCCATCGGTAGTCTATATTGGATATTCAGTTATGATAATCTAACAATTATTGATTTATTTGTATTTCTTCATCCTTATCCATTGTTTTATTAGATAGCAACATTTTGTATCTCTATACATATAGTTGATCGCTTGGTTAAACTATGATGGCTATAGCTATAGACTATATTTTGACAACATGGATCTAGTTTTTATTCCTTTTCCCCAATTTTAAGCTTCTTAATTGCTTAGATACAACATCTTTTATTTACAATGGTGATTATAGTCTACCGATTTGATGATAAATGTTTCAAATTTTTGCAAGAATTTTAGGACCTATCTCATTTTTTTTTCAATTCTAGTAGTTTTGTGAGTAATAATTTATAGGTTCAATATTTTACGTAACATAAAATGTATTTATTGAAAACATAATCTTAAAGTATATAAAATTTTATTTCATTCCTTTATGTGATATCATTAAAATCTTTTAACTTTTAACATTTGATCTAGTTGTTGTAATTTTTTATACACATTTTAATTTGAATTTTGATTTTTTAATTCAAATTTTGTGTCATTCAAATTTTCATTTTTAATTTATTAAGAAAATATTCTAGGTCCTTTTGGTTCTTACTATGGCATAAATAGTTGTTTGAGCATGCACATGGCACTCAAAATGTTAAAAACAAATAATGCTTAAAACTTGCACGACATAATGCTTCAATCAAAATGATTAATCATGTTTTAAACATAATGGTTTACACAATTTATTATCATGAGTATTATAGTGTAACTTAAAAGTGACACCTAAGTGTCATTACTTTGTGGCTTGCTGATAAGCTTATAAAATAATTATTTTTTCTAATGTATACATGTTTCCCTTATCCATTTAGTGTAAATTAACTTTGTGCATAATTGTAACTTAATAGTGGCGAAAATTTGTATTTCAGATTTAGGTACCAAATATATAGGTATATCATAATGCCATGTATGGGTAATTTGAATGCAAACTTAGGGGTATAAGCATTTTATTTCATAACAATAGAGGTGACAATAATTTATAATAACATATTGGTTTAATTGTCTTTTATAAAAACATACCAGTTTTTTTCATTGAAGCCTTTTTTCTTACTCCATGGTTCGTTGCCCCTTAACTTTTTAGGATCATTGATTAGATTGTGATCAAATCATTGTCCCCTAAATTTTTAGCATCTAGCATGTAAATTCAATGCAATTAACCCAATGACATTATTGTTAAAGTGAATAAAAAACTATACATGTTGGACAATAATGATTATATCAAAACGTATTTGTTCCAAATAATCCAAGGACAATAAAATTAAATTAAAATGATACAAAATGGTCAATAAGGATCATACCATGCCTTATTTCTTTGCCACAATCAAGAAATATCGTGTTTTGTGCTTTAGTGACTCTTGCTTCAATTTTTTTTACAATTCTTTCCTAGTCCAATGTCACTTAAATTTTAATACCCATGCCGAAAAGCAGTAAAACCTCAATGACATTATTGTTAACGTGAAAAATTATACCTAATTGTTAATCAAGATTATGTCAAAATATATTTATTTGAACTAATTCATGAACATTAAAATTAAAATGAAATTATACCTAACAGTCAATAAGGTCATATCATGATTTCTTTGTTAAGCCACGGAGAAAAGATTGCATCCCATACTCTAGTCACTCTTGATTTGATTTCTCAAATTTAATTCTTTTCTGGTCTAATCTCACTTTCGAAGTTTAACTATAAAATTGGTATGCTTTGTAGAAGGTAGATTAAATTGTTATTATGGGTTCAAGCAAGATTGTCTAAATAATTAGTGCATCACATAGAGAAATTTAATCGTAATTATGGGATCTTGCAAGATGGCCAAACCAGATGTGGTCATTGCGAATGTTGGTGTAGATGTTATGGACATCGGAAGTCTTGCTGCCATAGCAACGGTGGTCTACGTGTTCCTATACCACCCATCTTTTTTTCCCTACTCGACATGGATGTGCTGATTCACGCAGTCTTTGGCCTCCCCGCCAATCTTGTTTGGACACAAAGTCGATGGCATCGGCATTGACGAACACCCACTCACGTACATCCTTTCATCCTCGTGACTCGCACACACACCCTCCTTCGTCCCCTCGATGCAGCTGGCTTAAACTTCGGTGGTAACAAAGGCTCTTTCCTCCATCCCTTTGAAGCCTTCACATGATGAGAATTGTCACCTGTTTTGGAGTCCGGCAGTTCATAGATTTTCTGGTTGCCTAGATTCTAGGCTCTATTTGTTGGCGGCCACGCAACGTATCCTCCATATCACGGTGCCCTTCCAGCTTGTCCGTCAATGGATATATTTTTTCTATTTTTACTTGTATGCGTACCAGATTCTAATCAAAAAAAACGGATTTAGTTTTTTGTATCTACATACATAAAAATAATAACGACGGCAGACGTGGTGTTAGGATGTTTTTGTTTGGGGCCGTGCAACCGCGACGCCGTTCCAGATGGCTCGTGAATGGATCTTTTTCTTCTTTTTTCTTGTACATATCAGATTTTTATTAAAAAAAAAAGACGTCGTTCCAGATGGCCCGTGAATGGATCTATTCTCTTCTTCTTTTCCTTACGTATCAGATTTTTATTAAAAATGGATTTATTTTTTTCTATCTTTTATCTACGTAATGGCATAGGTGGGTAATTTTTTTTAAAGAGGAAATAGATCTAATGGTTCATGTTGCTAGAGTCTTTAGATTGGATGGCCAGATGTTTTACGATTAACGTGAGATTTTCTAGTATTTATCTTTTTTCTGGTGCATCCGGTGAGAATTAACGTGGAGTCTTAATTGGAGCCTCCAATTAGTAATAGTAAGATACTTTTTCCACTCAATAAAATAAATGCAAAGGCAAGAATGCAACATCCCTCAATTTTAAATTCTAAAAACTTCTTAAAATTCACATTTGGCACAATTTAAATTGCTAAAACACTTATCAAATCTTAAAAATTTACATTTGGCACGATCAATAGTTTAATTCATTGAATACTGCTTTCATTTGAAATCTTACTATTACTAATTGGAGGCTCCAACGAAGCCTCCACGTTAATTCTCACCGAGGCGCTAGAAAAAAAAGATAAATATTAGAAATTCTCACGTTAATCGAAACATCTAGCCATTCAATCCATAGACTCGGGAAATCGGTAACCATTAGATCTACTTTATTTTCTAAAAAATTACCCACCTTTGCCATTATTATTATTTATATATATATATAAAAAAAAAGTAAATCTATTATATATTTCCCTACCATGATTTCTACGGAGGATGCGCTGCCTCAAGTTGCCAACAAAATAAATCTATTATATTATATTTGCCTAGCTACCATGTTCTAACGGAGGAGGAAGCGCCGCCTCACCATGGCTTCACGATATTTCCCTACCATGATTTCTACGGAGGATGCGCTGCCTCAAGTTGCCTCCAAAATAAATCTATTATATTATATTTGCCTAGCTACCATGTTCTAACGGAGGAGGAAGCGCCGCCTCACCATGGCTTCACGCCGCACGCCGGCACCCGCCACCGGAGCTAACTTGCGTGGTCAGCCAGCCAAGCAAGCAACGAGAAAGTCAATACTGCACAGGCAAGTATACATCTACACCGACGCCCGCACGTCAACTTCTTCGACGTTGAGGTGCTCGATGTCCCCGGCATGTACCGGCACAAGGTCCGCGCTCTACCACTCCCAGTTTCTTTGTCGAACTGTTTGCGGCTGTCGCCTTCCTGGTATTAGACTGTGTCAGGCTTCGCCGTGCGGTAACCAGGTTTTGTATTGTGTTGATGAGTGGTCAGCATGAATGAATGTTTGAGGGTGCTTATTGTGGCTTCCACGTAGGGTCACAGTGCACCATGAATGAATATTTGTAGATGATTACTGTGGTGTGTACATGTATGCAAATTTGTTTGTAGTATTAGCCTCAAGATTACGTAAATAACGGCTATAGGCTTCTGCTATTTATTTTGACCTCTTTTATCTCCTGCTGAGGTACGGTTGTAATTATTTGTTCTTGGATTATTACTTGGAATAAATAAATACTTGGAATAAATAAATTTTGAGATCATCCTTAATGTGCATTAGGTATATATTTTTTACTAAAAAATAACATTTTTCAACAGGTGCGGGAGGGAATGACTTGCATCATCGGCGTTGACGCACAATGGGGCTCTGGTTGATCGCATCTTTGATCGCCACGGATACACAAAAGCCGCCTGCACAAGCTCCCGACTAATCACATCTTTTATCGCCACTGATGCACAAGCCGGCTGCACAGGAACCCGAGGCCCAAAACTCGGCTCTTCATCAACGGTATAGGTCGGTATGGGCGGCTGAAGCAAATGCATTTATCGGTAGCACCAATTACACAGCACGAGCAAGCTACACGCAAGCCGGATGACGCGTCCAACAACTTTCTTCATGATCAACATCTCCTTCATCTATCAACGCCCGAAGCTCTCACAGATCATCGCATAGTTTGTGTTGCGAGCGGAGATCAAAGACGGTGCATTCCAGAAGCCAGGAAGATGATGGCGTGCACATCTTCCTCGGTAGGTGAAAAATTAACATGATGTTCCCCAATTCTTGCATAGCTCCATGTATGTTGCTTGGTATTGTCTGGAACTCTAGAAGAAACTCCACATCCATCAAGGAAACTAACCAGTGTGACGTTTGATCGAGCCACGTACCTGTAGGGTCAAGGTATGGCCATCTTTCTAGATCCCATAATTACAATTTAATTTGTGTCCTGTGACCTACATGATATGATATTTAGTGACCATTAGTCATAATTTTGATTTAAATTTTAGTTTCCTTGGATTTCTTCACAAAAATATATGTTGACATAATCCCTATTTAGTATCAACTATAATTAACTTAATAATAATAATATTTTTAACCATCGGAAGGGAAGCCGCTATCTATTTTTATGTTTTTAAAGCCAGCTCAGAAATTTGTCTCCATAGGGGTTCGAACCTAGCCTGTTGGCGTGCTATTGAGGAGCTCCAACCACAAGGCTCGAGAGACATTCACAACTTAATAATATTGTCTCTAAGTTACCTCCAATTACATGCAAATGTTGCAAAAAAGAAATAGGAGGACATGAGTCCATGATCCGTGGAGTTAGCAACAAAGCCTATATGCAAACATTCAAGCCTCTGCAGTTATAAAAGATAATTAAACTAATACAATAGTATTTTGTATAAGTTATCCATCTCTATCATTTGAAAGATAATGCTTTGATGGTTAAATTTGCATTCAAATTATGTAAAATGGCATTAAGAAAGATAATATTGAATAATTTATACCTATGTAAGTTGTACCTAAATTATCCACCTCTCAACCATTATAAAAATTCCACCTCTCAACCATTATAAAAATTAACAGAAGTCTCTCAAATCTATATGTAAATGTTAATATAAACAATTACGAACAATAATTAATCATTCATAAGATAAATCTAGCATTAGTATAAATAATTATTTTTTAGGCTTATCAATAATGGAGATATTTCCTTAGCTAACCTCATAGTAATGACACTTATAGCTCACTTTAAGTTGCATTAACACCCTTGACGATAAAATTTGTAAGTCATTGTCTAAAAAAAGTTTAAAAACATTTTGATCAAAACATTATGTCATAATATGAATGTTAATAACTTAGTTTTTTAAAAATTTGTTTAAAAACAATATTAATATGACATACTAAATTGAAAATTATGGTGTGCCATGGCGCATGCTTTGAAACACAACTATTAATGACATTGTCAAAACTAAGAGGGTGGACTGGACCTAGCATATTATTTCATTAAAATAGAACATAATTTTTTTTTGAATAAATGATAGAATAATCATTAAAATTTCAAATCAATACATGTAAAAAATATTACAATAACTAGATCAAAAGCTAAAGGTTAGAATATAGATTCTCAAAATATCATGTAAATGGATGAAATAAGAGTTTATATAGTTTATATTTTTTATGCTTCACCTAAATAGGTGCTAAAAAAGATTAATCATACAAATTCTTACAGACAAGCAGGAGTGATAAAAAGGTACATGCTAAAATTCTTACGAAAATCTAAAAGAATTGGCAACAAATCAGTTGACTATACTCAGCGTTGTAAATAATAGCTATTGTATATGAGGAATTAATAAGCTTAAGTTGAGGGAAAGAATCAAAAATTAAGTTTATGTCCTCAAAATAGAGATGACTACTAAAACTATCATAGTTTAAGCAAATGTTTCAACTAAATTTATACCGGAGATACACACCAAGGAGTGCTATGTAATGAAAAACCTATGGATATGGATGAGAAAAAAACATTTAAATCATTATTTGATAGATCACAATTTAATATGGACTATAGAGTACCCATTATAGCTATTATATTACAATATTAATGAAGAGAAAAAGATCTTACTTATAAGTAAGTCTTATTAGTTTGTGTCTACTCATAAGATTCTAACCCGTGCGTGAGTCGAGATCCGATCCGATACTTCGATGGATGGGAACTGAACTGAAACCGATGCGCGGTGGCTGAGACACACAGCACATTCTCCCGTGCAGGTGGAGCTCGTGCCAACATAGAAAAAGAAAGCGTGCTTGGCTGGACACTCCCGTGCAGGCCGTGCAGCTCGTGCCAACATAGAAAACAGATAGCATAGAGTTGCTTCTTCGTTTATAGCTTTGGCTTGGACATTAGTAGCTGGAGTAGCAGGTACGAGTAGTAGTTACGACGTGCCCAGCTCAGCTGTAGCCCTTTTCCAAAAAAGCTCACATGTAGCCTGTAGTAGGTGATCGAAAACGTGGTGAAACTATGCGGCGTCAATTCAACTTGTGATTCTTCTGAAGCTGTTGAGTGACGCCGTTGTGGTTAATGGCGCCACACACCGGCCGACGACTCGTACGACGGTACGAGTATATATTTCTGCAGCTTTCGACTTGGGATACTCGTCGCTCGATAGCTCCCAAATCCCAATACGAATGGAGGTGGTGGAGGCGGACAAGCTGGAATCGGTGGACGGAATCGGCGGCGACGACAATGACGCTGCCACAAAGGTACAGAAGGTCTACCGCAGCTACCGGACTCGCCGCAAGCTCGCCGACTCCGCTGTCGTCGTCGTCGACGAGCTCTGGTATGGCACATATATATTCTTTCTCATTCATGCTTACTGATAATCAGTTCTAGGCAGCTGGGCCCTCTTCGTCTCGGGGGAGATCACTGTGAGGGTTTGTGACGATTTCGATGATGATGCAGGTGGAAAGCGCTGGACTCGGCTCGGCTCAGCCACACCACCGTCTCCTTCTTCGACGAACCCAAGCGGGAGACGGCGGCCTCGCGCTGGAACCGCGTCGGCTTCAACGCATCCAAGGTCCCCTCCCACAAACCGATTCGTCAATCGGCCTCGTGCATCAGGCTTCACATGTCCTAAGTTTCTGAGTTCCTCGTTTCTACTTGCTTGCAACTTGCAACAGGTGGGTCAGGGTTCATCCAGAGACGGCAAGGCTCTCAAGCTGGGTTTCGAGTACTGGATCGAGGCTGTGAGTACAAAACCCACTAAACAACTCGTATTGTTTCTGCAGTTTGGCTTTACATTAGATGCTGTGTTTTCATAATGTGTACGCATGACCCAGAATCAGCTTTTCATGGTAGTATCATCAGTTGACTTCAGCTTCCTCTCATGTGTGAACACTAAACACAGTTTATATATATGCCTTTATTTGCTCGTTTTTCACTGAGAGCGAATAGAGTTATGAAGTATTGTCTGCAAGATTCTGATCCAACGCAACTGTTATAGCTACTGTATTCTTATGTTCTTCTATATATAGATTGATCCACAGCATAGGTATGGGCACAACCTGCACTTGTACTATGATGTCTGGTCCCAAAGCCAGGCCGGACAGCCCTTCTTCTACTGGTATGGTAACTAAGAATTACTTCGCTACGATTTGCATCGATACGCTTGCAAATTCTGTTATCTTTAAAGAGTTTCCTCAGCTTTTATGAAAGCCACAGTAAGGGTTAAATTCTGTTATTCGAACGAATTAGTGCAAACTACACTAACACAATAGATCAGAAAGTCTCTTTAAAAAAAAAAAGACCACGGAGAGAAGTACATATTCAAATGTCTTTTCATACCAGAAATCTCAGTTTGATGGCGGACAATTTTAAATTGAGTTGTGTGTTCGCAGGCTTGATGTTGGAGAAGGTAAGGATATAGACCTTCCTGCCCAAGAGCTTTGCTGAAAAATCAATGCATAAAGTATCTTGGCCCGGTAAGAAATGTTCCACCATGGCTGCTTATCTTTATTTGGAAGTTGTGATGTATATATCCTTAATGCTGAATATCTGCAAAAGGTTGTATGACGACTTATTGACTCACTTCATCCACAAAATATTGTGCCACTTTCACGAAAAGATTTTATTTTCTTATGGTCACTACATTTCACTGTAGAAAATTTCCCCAAGTTCGAATTTTAAGAAATATTTTCTCAAATAAAAAGTGTGTCACATCTTATTTAGTCTATCAAATACAATTTGCAGCATTTCTATTCTTGTATAGGATCGGCGATATCATTCACACTATCATCTATTTGTTCATGAATCCGCACAATTGATACAAATACAATTGACTTCGCCCGTGTGGCATAGCTTACTTCACTAGTGAAACTTTTTTTTTTTTTTGAAAAACAACTTCATGAACATCTCTTTAGTGAAGCTGAGCTGTTTGAAAAAAATCCATTTGACAGTCTCATCAATATAGCTTTATGCATGGATGAGAGAGAGAAACGAAGGAGAGAGCTAAGATAACCTACTTTTTTAAGCTTCATCACAACGTATGTCTCTGTGGAGGAAAAAAAACAACTTCAACGATCAAAGCTGTTTTGAAAATGTTACTATACCAAATGGGCCCACAATGTTAGATGCAATTAAGAACACGAAAATGGATTGGTTTTATGGAAAAGTCTACATAACCCGTCAACTCATGATGGTGGACTACTTCACCCACACAAACTATGAAATCAGTTTTTTTAGCTTTCCAAAACCACACAAATAACCTCCACACAGGTTTGGGTGGTGGTTTTGTCTTTTCTTTTAATTATTTCCGCTAAACTTTTGAAAAATCACAATACTAAAAAATCAAAAAAAAAAAAAAAACCAATTTTGTTGGACCCCTCATGAGTAATAATATATGGTATGCTTTAGTCCAATATTTTACGTAGTTATAGATCTATGCTTTTCTGTAATTAATTGGAATTATCCATAGCTGCAGCATGTCATATTATATATTCACTATCTAGATCTATTCACGTGTAGTCTAACAAAATTTAATTTTCTATTTTATAATTTTTTTATTTACTATGATTTTTCAAATATTTTATAGAAATAAATAGAAAAGACAAAACCACTTGTCACTATAGCAAAACTACTGTCTAAAACCACATGGGGGTTATTGACCGGTTTTGAAAAATTCATGAGTACAAAATCTCATGTCATAGTTTACGGGTAAAGTATTCCACCCTCAACGGTTGAGGGTTACTTAGATTTTTCTTTGGTTTTTTACCGGATCAATGCATGAGTCGGTACCAAATAGCCATAAAGAGTTGCATATCAGGGTTTCAAGGAGCATTTGTCTGAAAAAATATAGGGAGGAATTACATATTTCAAACTAGAGCAAAACACCAGGCGTCACCCAGGATACATTTTCTAGGAGGCATTAGCGTTAGAGATGTGCCATTTCTCTAGCTGCAGCAAGCAGCCTCGAACTTTAACATGAGAAAGCGGTTAAAAGCTACACATTTTAAAGGTCTAACAACTGTTTGATGTTTTGCAGCAAGAGCGTGAGAACTATGAATACATCATTAATGAGGGAAAGGTTATCCATAAACAGTCTCAAGAACCACTCGATACGAGCAAGGGTCCTAAAGGAACTAAATGGATTTTTGTTATGAGCACAGCAAAAAGACTTTACGCTGGCAAGGTAACTCTTTTACTCTATAGAGACCTTTGTCACATTTTGTTACCTCGGTGCTACTAAATCAATTTCTACATATATCCATCAGAAAGAGAGGTGTATTCCACCACTCCAGCTTTCTAGCAGGAGGTACAACCGTAGCTGCAGGAAGATTTACCACAGAAAATGGAGTTATCAAGGTACTTTGCTGTAGCAACCATTGACTGTTGGACTGTCATTTTTACTTATCGCAATATTTTACTTTACTTTCTTACTATTTTTATACTTTTATTACATCTTGTTAGTATACCTTTTCATTGGGTGAATTATGCTAATCTATGTTTATCTGTTCTGGAAAGTCCATCTGGGCGTACAGTGGTCACTACAAGCCTAGCCCAGAGAACCTTGGCAATTTCACAAACTTCCTCGAAGAAAACGGAGTTGACCTCAAAGATGTGGATGTGCAGTTAGCACAATGGTAACCGGATTTGTAAAGAGAGATAATAAGTGAAAGAGTAGTGGAAGGAGTCAAGAAGGAGATGAACCGTAGAGAAGGGAAAAGTTCATGGGTAGGAAGATGACTTCGATATTTCTGTAATAATTTGTTCGATGCCTTTTCTCTTTGTCAAGTTCATTTTGTGAAGTTGTAAAAATATGAACAAACCCTCACTATTGTGTTTTTTTTCTCGTCGAGATGGTCAAAAACATATATGGAACATCCAATTCAAAGTACGGATGAGAGTTATGCTTTTTCGAGAAGATGCTTTAACGTCAGTAGTACGGATAAACATCGGTACCACCGACAAACTAGGCAACGGTAGTACCAACAGATCATGTTAATACATCGGGATCAAGTGAAAATCTAGCTCTCCAGCTAAATCAAAAGCCGATTGATCCCGTTGAGCAAAGGGAATCGGGTAAAGGCCCCCTTTGAAGCATGACTAACAAGGTGGGAAGAACGTTGAGGAAGGGGAATCAACTCAAATCACATTTTGTTTAATGGCGTGGATTTGCACCGTGAATATCCCACCCTGACATTAGGATGGTTATCATGCAGAAGTAGGAATTCCAGTATACATCAAGGATGACGACCTAACCCAATAAACAAAAGGTGACGCGCCCGTATGTAATGGGACGTGTGCAAGGTGAAACGCCACCATGCCAGCATGTTGCCGGGCCGAAGAAAGTGGACAAAACCGATTGAGATCGAGAGGACAGACAGGGACAGGCAGCTCACAATTGGCAGCTGTGCGTGTGGCCTGTGCTTGGCCTACTCTGTAACTCTGGTGGGGTACAAGTACACGTATCACGTTCATGTTTGGCCTACTCTGTAACTCTGGTGGGGTACAAGTACAGCTCCGGATCTCGAGTTCGAAGCGTTGTGTTAGTTGTGATCCGATAGATCGCAACTGTGAACGGCTGAACCTGATGGTGCGCGGTGGCTGGCTGATGACGACGCACTTGGGGAAGCTAGCTAGTTTTGGCTGCTTTCAGTGAAGGTGCAGCTCGTGCCAACATAGAAAATGGTTAGCGTAGAGGTTGCTTCGCTTTCTAGACACAGTTTTTCATGCATGTCGATAGCTAGCGTGGACTTTTGGACCTGTCTCTGGCCGGGACAAGAAAAGAGAAGAGAGCAGGTACGAGTGAGTACGACTTGGACATTAGTTAGTGTGTCCAAATCCAAACTCAGCTCTAATAGTTGATCCAAAACGTGGCTAAACTAATTGTTTTACTCTACCCATGCGGCGTCAACGTGAATCTCAAGCTACACTAGTGTCCAGTATTCTGCATCCAGTCAAACTGTACTATTATATACAGTTGAGTAATACTACTACTGTACTGTACTGCAGCTAAACAGCTACGTTGTTCTTTGCTACTGGTATGTCGAATAGAGCCAATGACATGCGGGCCCAACCACGCGCCGCTCTGCCATGGCGCCACTCGCCAACGACTCGTCGCCGTCGTCGAATCAGCAATCACTGTCCGTCCTACTCCTACCCAACTACAACCCCCTCGCCTCGCTCCGCAAAAACAGATTACTCCTAATTAATTAATTAATTAATTATTCCCACATGCTCTGCTCATCTCCTCCCTCCCTGACAATTCACTGTGCACGGCTATCTATCCGTTTCTCTTCTCTGTTCCAACCTCCAACAACTGATTGATTGCTCGGTCCAAGTCCACTGGACCACTGCTTTCGACGACTTGGATCGATACTCCCTCGTTCCCAAATCTCAACAAGAACTAATGGAGGTGGTGGAGATGGATAGGCTCCAATCCGTGGAGGGAACCGGCGAGAATGGCGCCGCCACCAAGCTGCAGAAGGTCTACCGCAGCTACCGGACCCGTCGGAAGCTCGCCGACTCCGCCGTCGTCGTCGAGGAGCTCTGGTACCCGAACCCTTTTCCTTCCACCGCCTTCTTTTTCTCCTCCTGCCTTTGATTTGTTTATAGTGAGTAGTACTGGCTTTGTTCCCCTTCAATTCGTCCGTGTTCGATTGGCATGGCCAATCCAAACAAGATCGATTGTCCACTTTTTGTTCATCTTAATTATTATTTAATAACAATAAATAAATAAATAAAAGTTGCCCCTTTTTGTTGTAACAACTCACAGCTTTGCTTTCTCTTCAATCTTGATTCTCTCTGTAATACTGTTACTGTGCGAGTTGGCTTCCTTCCAAGAAATTCCACGAAACGGTTACGGTGCCCAATTTTGTTCTTGTGCACGGTTATTACTGATGTTGACATCACTTGTATTAGCTGGGCCTTTTCGGTTCGGGGAAAGAATGAAAGAAAGCTTTGATTGAGACTGATTTCGATCAATGGTGATGATGATTCAAGGTGGCAAGCCCTGGACTTCGCGCGGCTCAGCCACAGCACCGTCTCCTTCTTCGACGAGCCCAAGCCAGAGACTGCCGCCTCGCGCTGGAACCGCGTCGGCCTCAACGCATCAAAGGTCTTCGGCTCTCTCCTGCAAAACCGATTAATTATTCCCATGCGTGCATCAGACTTCTTTCTCATCATGTATGTCGTTGTCCTATGTTTCTCATGTCTGCTGCTTGCAACTTGCAACATAACAGGTGGGTCAGGGTTTATCCAGAGACGGCAAGGCTCTCAAGCTGGCTTTCCAGCACTGGATCGAGGCTGTGAGTACATAATCCACTTCTAGTATCTTTAGATTAGGTGCTCTGTTTTCAACTTTTCGTGTGTATGAAAAGAGCCTGTTTTCCAGTATCATCAGTTGGTCTCAACTTTCTCTAATGTGCGAACATTGATCATAAAAAAAGCCCACTGATTGATGTCGTGGGATTTTATTTTCTTCCCATGTATTTGTAGAGTGGTGAAGTGTTCTTTTTTTCTCCTTGGACCATGCATCTTAACTAATATTTTCATATGTTGTTGTATTGTATAGATTGATCCACGCCATAGGTATGGCCACAACCTGCACTTCTACTATGATGTGTGGTGCCAAAGCCAGGCCGGACAGCCCTTCTTCTACTGGTGAGGACTTCGCTACAATGATTTACATTGCTTCGTTTATTTGCAAATTCTGTTATTCGAATGAGGTAGTGCAACCTACATAACAGATCTGAAATTGAAATGGATGTATGTCTACTCATACCAGAAATTTCTGTTACAATTGGAAGGCCTGCACAAAATAGAAATTTTCAGTTATTATTGCACTTGTACGACAATATAAGTGAGCTGTGCATTTGTAGGCTTGATGTTGGAGAGGGAAAGGATATAGACCTTCCAGAGTGTCCAAGAGCTTTGCTGAAAAAGCAATGCATAAGATATCTTGGTCCGGTAAGACACGTTCCACAATGGCTGCACATGTTTCTTGTTAAGAATTTGTGATATATATCCTTGATGAATATGACTGCAAAAGGATGTATGATGACTTGACTAACTTCATCCACAAACTATTGTGCCAGTTGCACGAAGCTTTTATTTTGTTATTAACTATCAATATCTTCTCTAAAAAAAGTTCTCACTACCTTTTACTGTAGAAACTTTCCTAAAGTTCGATTTTTAAAAAATATTGTCTCTAATAAAAGGTGTGTTGAATCTTCTTATTAGTCTATCAAATTGCTTCATTTATGAACTTCATTGGACGTAGCCTCAAAACAGAACTATTGTTCATCTACATCTTGTATAGGGATCCAGTCATGCCCTGATTCACATTATTATTTCCTTTGCTCATGAATCCGGACAATTTGATACAAATACAGTTGACATCCAAATGTTATATATGTAGCTAAGAACAGGAAAATAGAGTCATTTAGAAAATTTCATTTTTTTTACGGTTCAATGGAGGGGAAAGGATACTGTCCCCACCTGTTTTTCACTAGTACATTGGAGTGGGTACCAAATAGTACCACTCATAAAGAGTTACTACTGGCCAAGGTTTCAAGGATGGTTTGTTAGAAAAATTACAGTGGGGAATTACAATTACATATTTAGGATAGAACTAGAGCTAAACACCAGCCAAAACTAACAATAAACTCATTTTCTGGGAGGCACTAGTGCCAGAGGTGGGTGTTGGTCATTTCTCTTGCTGCTAAACTTACTACATTTGAACGCTCTAACATCTGTTTAATGTTTTGCAGCAAGAGCGTGAGCACTTTGAATACATCATTAATGAGGGAAAGATTATCCATAAACACTCTGGAGAACCACTTGATACAAGCAGGGGTCCTAAAGGAACTAAATGGATTTTCGTTATGAGCACAGCGAAAAGACTTTATGCTGGAAAGGTAACTTTTTTACTCTACAAGGTCCTTGGTCACATTTTACTACTTAGTGCTGGCGTGCTTCTAAATCAATTTCTACGTATCCATCAGAAAGAGAGAGGTGTATTCCAGCACTCCAGTTTTTTGGCAGGAGGGACAACCATAGCTGCAGGAAGATTTACTGCAGAGGACGGGAGTTATCAAGGTATTTTGCTTTAGCAACCACTGCCTGTTGGATTGTTGGTTGGTTGATCACAGTTTTACTTCCTAGTATTCGTGCTTCTTATATTCTTCAGTTGTGCACCTTTGACCAAAAAGTTATGTTTGTGTCTAGGATAGTGTTGATTATTCACTGTGTGACTTGCTTTCCATACCATATCCATATGTGCAGCTTCGTCCTGCCTGTTTCTTGGAATACCATGAATAACCATTTTGGCAATCCGTTTATGAAGGGAAAATATGGAATAGAAACCAGGAAATTAAACTCCATGTATTACAATGGAAAATTTATAGTTCCTGAATCTACTTCTTTCTAGTATACATCAGATTATCTACTTAATACTTATCTTGGTTCGACCACTTTGCAAGTTAATGTCAACTCTAAACCGTGGATTATGCCGTGGGCTTCTATCAGCATATAGTAATATCATGTTTATACTTTTATTACATCTTGTTAGTGTACCTTTTCATTGGGTGAATTCTGTTAATCTATGTTTATCTGTTCTAATATATAGTCTGGGTGAACTCTGCTAATCTATGTTTATCTGTTCTGATATATAGTCCATCTGGGCGTATAGTGGTCACTACAAACCAACTGCAGAGAACCTCGGCAATTTCATGAACTTCCTTGAAGAAAATGGAGTTGACCTCAAGGACGTGGAGGTACACTTAACCATTCACAACCATAACATAATATGCTTCTGTCACTAAATGGTAGATGGTTTCATTTACTCAACTTATTTTTGGGGCCAGGTGCGCTCATCTACCAAAGAAGACTACAATGAAGATCCAGTGCCTAATGACTTAGAGAACTTTACTTCTGCTATCATAGAACCAAAATTTCCACAAGTGGTTCTCCCTCTAAACACCACAGAAGGCGACGAAGCAGAGAACGCTCCAGAACAAGCCAAGCCAACATACCAAAGAACCTTATCAGGCGGTCTGCAGAGCCCCAGGGGCACCGACATCCCACAGAAGGCAATTTTTGAGAGGATGAAATCCAAGGGAGAGTCCAAGTCCTATCAGCTTGGGCACAGACTGTCACTTAACTGGAGCAGTGGGGTTGGTCCAAGAATTGGATGTGTCAAGGACTACCCAATGGAACTCAGGATGCAAGCTTTGGAGATGGTGAATCTGTCACCAAGAGCATCAATGCAATCTGGGTCAAGGAGACTGCCTCCATGCTTGTCCCCCACTACAGCAACCTCACCAACATCGCTGCTTGCGCCAATGCAGGCATCCCTGGCCCAACCAAGTTAGAAGCCTCAGCTCATATAAACGCGATAGCACTTCTCCATTTTTCAGCACTGCTAAGTTCAGATACTTGGTTGTGCTTGTTGCTTCCTGTTGTTCAATCAGACATAGGACGCTGCAAAGTTTTCCAAGTGAGAGCTAGAATTGGACTATCATATTGTAAAATAGATTCTGTGCAGAACCTGTTATCATCTTACAGACAGGACAGCTTAAAGCAGATATAACTTTTACTACCAATTTACCCTTTTCAATAATATGCACAGCTGTAGACTGGCTTAAACAAAATGCCATGATGGATCAGACTGTTGGGACACGGTCCCCAGGCACCAGGCGGAGGTGTCGAGCTAGGCGAACAAGCGCAAGCAGAAAGGCTTCGCTAACCAAGTGAAACGCTGTTTGATTCTGTGACTGTTTCGCAGGGTTGAGCAGCAGGCCGAGATAAGGCAGCCTAGAGCAGGCGAAGGTCCCTCTACCGACGTTTCGAGGAGGCAGAGATGGTGACCTCCGCCAGCACCACGGACCGGAGCCGGATATAGCGGAGACATCCAGCCTCTAGTACCCAAGGCTGAAGTTCGGGGACTACCTGGCGAAGATATCGTCCGCTGGACCTGTGTTGGAGATCTATCTCCCGAATGGGCCGGGTGTTGGCCCATTTGGCTAAGGCGGTTCGAGTTAGGAAAGGACGCGAAGACCCCGAGACGGCAGGGCAAAGGCTGGAATATTCCAGAATATAGGAGGATAATTTTGTAATCTTGAATTCCTATATGATATAAAGTATAAATAGGGGCAAAGCCCCCCATGTTGTTGGTTGGTAAATGAAATTTATTACCATTCCCCCCGAGCTTTGCCTGGGCGGAGGCCCCATACCCGTGTTGGAAACTTTCAACACAGACACCTCTTTTCTGACAACGACTCTACTAGATCTTGAACCACATTCTGTTGTTTATTCCGTCATCAGTAACCCAACTAACTGGACTCTAAACATCGTGCATTACAACAATATGACTCTTTACTAAACAACTAAGAACAGGAATAATTTTGACAAGTCAAATCTCATTAAGCTTTTGCTACCCTCTGTTTCAATCTAAACTCTACATTATACTACCAGAACCAATTTGATTTTCCTATCGAGTAGCTCATGCCAAATTTCCGCATCGAAGTGAACAAAAATGGCCATTGGCAATAAAGAACTCTAGGCACTGAAGCCGCTGACACGGATGGGCGGCAGCCGGGACTACAGCATGTAAGTTGCCCCTGCTATGCACTAGATAATACCTAACGCCATCCACCTCAAAGGCCTGAAATTGAAATTGTTATGTGTTAATCAAATGTGACTTGGTTATACGACAAGTGCAAATGTGAAATTAGGTTACGGCAGATTACCTGAATGTGCTCAACAAAGTGAGCGGGGAGATGCGCCTCCTCCACTGTCGCCCATCCATCAATAAAACAGATGCCCATGATCCGGACAAGAAGTCGAATTGTATGCCTTAAAGCATACGAGGCAGAATCGGTCAAGCTAAACGGATGGTTCATTAAAGTGCTCCACAAACTCTACCAACCGCTGCAGCATGGCGAAGCCATTGCCATGATGGTCTTCAGCCTGCATAAAAAATTACATTAAGCTTGGTTGCATTATTATCGCTAGAATATACATAATAGACGACATTATTATCGCTAATATGATTTCAATCATAACACAAACTTACCCTGCAGGCAAACGAACAGTAAGAGGAACTAGAGTCCATACGCTGCTCAGTGAGGACAAGGCAGGTGAAAACGACCATCCTCCTGTTGTTGCCGAAGGTTAGGGATCCACTTCTCTCTATTACTGCAGAATCGCTGGATACCTGCGGTATGGTACCCGCAGCCTTTTGCGTCCGTGGACCTGACACATGGAGCATGTCGTATGGTAGCAAGCTGCATGCAATTTTTTTTTTTAACAAATCAGAAGATAACATGTCAGTAAGGAAACAATGATGAGACAAGAAAAAACCATTCAGGAGAGAAACACATACAAAGGGATCTTATTAGAAACTTGTGCTACAAGTATAAAGCAATATATATCCATGGCATCTGCATGAGTTGTGTACAGACAGAACACCTCAATTAGTTTTACAAATATTGAGCAGCAGGGGCAATGAAGATATGTACATGGATCTTTTATATTTTTTAATCAACAAAATGTCATGGATATATATTACACCTCAAGAAATGAACCAAGAAGGGGGATCCTCGTCGCTTGGGATCAGAACCTCATTACGAGAGGAGCTGTGGACTGTAAAAACTTCTGTCTACCAGTGGAGATCACCCTAAGACAAACCAACACTATGTTCTCCATCACAGCAGTTTATGGACCGACAGAGAATGCTGAGAAGGAAGCTTTCTTGATTGAATTAATTGCCTCACAACCAGCAGCAACTGTGTGCCTTGGTTATGCCTAGGGGACTTTAATTTAATATGCGAAGCTAGAGACAACAATTATAATATCAGTCGGGCACAAATGAGGAAGTTCGGACAAACTATGGATGCCACTGAACTGATGGAAATCAGGCTCCTGAATAGAAAATATACATGGAGCAACGAACAACGAAATCCCACCTTGGTGCATCTGGACTGAGTTTTCTGCAACAAAGAGTGGGCTGCAATTTTCATGGGTCTATCCAGCTCCTTGTCAGACCAATGCCCTCTCTTCCTGTGCAATTTGCACCAACCGCACAGAATGACAGTTTTCAGATTCGAGAACTTCTGGACTCATGTTCCTAGCTTTGTCGATATTGTACAGAGTGTTTGGTCATTACCGGTGCGTAGGACCTCACCCCTCATGATACTTCATAACCGGCTGCAAAACACCAAGACTACACTACTGAGCTGGAGCAAATTCCTTTTCAGCAACGCCCGCCTTCAGCTGCACGTGGCCAATGAGGTGATACTGCGACTTGATACCGCTCAGGAGTCAAGGACTCTATCAACGGTTGAATCAGAATTGCAGTGGGAACTGAAGCAGCAGGTGTTAGGGTGGGCGCGATTGAGAGGGCACGCCGTCGACAGAGTTCAAGATTCTTGAATTTGAAAGAAGGGGATGCTTGCACCAAATTCTTTCACCAAAAGGCAAACGGTCGACGAAGGCGCAATCTAATTGCTTACTTGAGGAATGCGGAGGGCGAATACCTATGGAAGCCAACAGAAAAGGAGCAACTTGCCTACTGCTACTTCCAAGATGTACTGGGGACTAGGCAAACCAGGCACCAAACTCTCAATTGGGATGACATTGAGCTAACTCAAGTTGAAGATGACATGTTGGACCGGCCCTTCTCCTTGGAGGAAATCAAGGGGGCAATCTACGATTTCCCTGAAGAGAAAGCCCGGGGCCAGATGGCTTCACAGGGAAATCATAAAATTTGACCTCCTTGCTGCCATGGAAAGCTTTCATGCCCTGAGAACTGGACCTATTGAGAACTTGAATGAGGCAACCATTGTTCTCATTCCCAAGGGTGACTTGGCTGAAATGTTTGAAGGATTTCAGACCTATTTTCCTGATCCATATAGTGTGCCCATACACCCATAAGGTGCTCTGAATTGAACTTGGATCAAATCTTGGAGTCTTTTGCTGGGCAAAGAGTGGGCTTCCCAATTACCTATCTGGGGCTGCTGTTAACCCTTGGACAACTGAAGGTAGTCCATGTACAGAGGGTGTTGGATAAGTCGAGATCACGCTTTGCAGGCTCGCAGGGCAGACTTCCTAAATATAGCGGGCAAAAGGGAGCTAGTCAAATCAGTTCTAAGCTCGATTCCAACTTACATGTTGACCACTCTCAAGGCGCCAAAACAACTTTTAAAGGACCTAGACAGTGTACGTCGTCGCTTCTTATGGGCAGGAGACAAGGAGTTAACGGGCGGCAAATGCAAAGTGGCATGGACACTAGTGGCTAGACTGACTGACTTTGGAGGCCTGTGAATTTTGGATTTTGAGTGTTTCAGCAGAGCTCTGCACCTGAGATGGATGTGGTTCAACTTGACCAGCCCAGAGCGACCATGGAATGGCATGGAGCTGCCGGTAGACTCCATCGACATGAGTCTTTTCAATGCAGCCACAACAGTAACGGTGCACAGCGGGAGGACAACATCCTTCTGGCTTTCCAGGTGGCTATATGGCCAGGCACCATCGAAATTTTGTCCGCTTTTATTCAGACACAGCCGATGCAAGAACAGATCAATCCGCGACACTGTTACAGGGAGGCTGTTGGATTGGGGACATTTCTCACAACCTAACAAATGACCTGCTAGATGATTTTTTTCAAACTCTGGAGAGCGATCGAGGCAGCAGAACTAAATTTGGATGATGATAGAAATGTACATGACTCCTTTGCATTTTTAATCAACAAAATGTCTAACAGATAATTCAGAGCTAACTTCAAGCACATTACTGTAAGACATTGAGACAACTGTTGTCAGAACATTGAGGCACTAAGCAATTTGCTTCTATCGGCACATTGCAACAGATCCAAGAACTAACAAAACTAAAATCCCAGGATAAGTTTCTATATAAGTTTATATAATAAGGTCTATATAAGTTTCTCCTTTGCAACACGCTCCTCTTTTTAGCTACCCGTTTTCATCAAAACTGAAACCCGGTATTCAATTTTCCTCAAGTCCTAACAACATCCGACAGACAATCTTGCAGACATATACAAGTCAAATAGTAGCTTATGCCTACGGTTTACATCAAAACATGGAAAAGAAATACCAGGGTTGAGAAAGACTGGGTCCGGTGAGCAAAGAAGGCCGGAGGGGGAGAAGTGGCCGTCGCTCGGCACCAAACCCTAGACCTGCCGGAGCGCCCTGAACCACAGGGGAACCGGCGGCACCGCCCAAGGTCACGGTGGCGGAGGTGCTGGGTAGCCGGCGGGCCACCGCCAAGAACGCGGGGTGGTGGTAAGCGAAAAGCCCACCGCCCAAGAACGCGCAAGCGCACCACCCAAGAACGCCGGCCGGTGAAGCGATAAGCCTATCGGCGGCAAAGACCGTGCGATTGGAGAAAGAAGATGGTGCGGTTTTTAGAAATAGAAGAAAGAAAAACACACGAATCCTAAAGCACATCAACGCCACAAGAAACGCAAACCAGTCGACGCCGGACCAAGACACATCGCAAGAAGTCGGTGCCGGAACATACCCGGGCAGCAGGCCCGGCCCTGAGGGGTGCGAGCGGTGCCTGGGCACAGGGCCTCGAAGCTAAGGGGCCCAAGCCCAGATGTGTACAAAGATATATATACACATAGCTATACATAGGTGCTATACTGCGGTTGCCTATGCTCGCTCTTCCCTGCCCAATTGGCCCTCTTCCCTATGCCCCTTTCGTTGATTGTTTAATGTTTGATTTGCCTAATCGCCTTTGCCCAAACTCTTATGAGATTCTAATATGGGGTTGGGGAATACCTAATGGTGCACCAAGGGCGTGAATAATTATCATCTTTATTCTCAATTTAGACCGAAAAAAATTAGTGATGGATATGCATGGTTTATGCATTTATTATCTCTATTCCCAATTTAGATTGAAAAAACTAGCGATGGATAGGCATGGTTTATGCATTTAGAAGTGAAAAAAAAGTGATTTATAGTTTATGTCTATCAGTATATTAATAATGAAGGGCCCATCTTTCTAATCTCACTCCAGTGTTCATAAATTGAGTGGACCGGGCCTGTCGAGGCGGCGCGAGTCTACCGCCGTGGTGAAGCTGCGAATGGTTGTCGGCGGGCGGTGCGCACACATCTCCGTGGCACGGGAAAGCAAATGAGCGAGGTTCTCGACATCACCTCTCAAAGTGCATGCGCATGAGTCGATGGAGTCATGCCTCCATGGCTGCTCGTGGGTGGCCTGAGTATGCAAAAGATGGCGAGGTCCTTGGCGAAGACGGCGACCCGAGTCTTTTTCTTCGTCGGCGCCTCCACCATGAGGTGTACGGGTTGGAGTCTTTCTTACTCTTGGCCGCCGGCTCTCGATGACGAGGTAGGTGTACGGGCCGGAGTATCTTCTTCTTCGCTCCACGGCCGGTGGCGACCTCACAACGATCGGTGGGAATGGGCGCTTGACGAGAGAATCCCGCGGCGGCGCTCGATGACGGCGCTGGAGTCTCTTCTTGCTTTTCTTGCTAAGTGGCGTTGACACCCTCGACGACAACGCGGGTGTACGTGCCTTGAGTCTCTTCTTGCGTTTCTTGCTCCCGACGACGGCGCCCCTGAGCTATTTATCCACGGTAACGGTATAGAAGCCGAGGCTAGCACCGCCACCGGCCTTAAGCATCTAGGGTGTCGTATTTCTGTCTTCCGATGTAGCGCGCGCCCGATTGCATTGCATAACCCTAATGTTCGTTAGTGTACATGTATTCGCGTACACGCTTATGCGATACTCTTGCGAGAGTGCTCCAACGAGGACTACCGGGGAGTGGCGACTCTCCGATACCTTGGAAAACATCGCCGCGTTCTTCTTCCTCTCTTTACTTTGAGCATTTACTTTCTTGCAATTCAATTCATGTCTTTACATTCCTAAAATTGTCATGCTAGAGTAGGAATTGGAACCTAGGGTGCAAAACTCTTGTGCGGTAGAATAGAAACACACTTAGGCACTAGACGGTGAATATGGGCTAGTAAGTTGTTAATTTGTGATAAAAATTTAGATTATCCCAATTCAACCCCCCCCCTCGGGCATCGTTATCCTTTCATGCTCACGGGAAACCTTTTGCCCCTGCAAAGAAGGGGAATCTGGTAGTGATGTAAAACTAACTTTTGTTCTCGTTGTATTTTGCCGTCTTTGGTTGTACCATAACCAGGCCAACACGTGCTTGAAGGAAATCGTGACGCTTAAGAGGAGGAGTGAATTAGGCAACTTAAAATTCTACTTCTAATTCATATCATCATAAATGTATTGTAATAAGTAAGCTACCTATATATGCAACTACGGTTTTGCTAGGTGTGTTGCTATCTCTACATAAGAGTTTTGAAACATAGTTTCAATCCTATCAACTAAGCTAGGAATAAAGCACACAACCATAGGATGGTGCTACGAATTGGGCTTTGGGGGTGCATATAGGGCCAAAACATGAGTATTATAAGGTGAAAAAAATCAGGGTGGTGCATGTGCACCCAGTAGCTACAATATACCTTCGCCACCAGCCGCCCTTATAGTATACCGTTGTAGTAGTGCCCCTGTACTCGTGGTGGCAACCACGCTAGTCGTGTCCCCTGCCCTAGGAGCTAGGAGAGTAGCAACACAAGAGGGGCTCCCTCGGTGGGGCAACCCTATGCCAAGACGGACTTCGACACGGAGACATCTAGTAGGCTTTCTCCATCATTGTTCCGCACGGCTTCCTCCATCACTAGATAGGTGGATGACTTGCCCGGCTAGACGCCGGAAGATAAGGTTGGGGAAATAAGGAGTCGATAAGCGGGCCCAATTGGTGGTTGGGTTTAACGATGTCAAATGTTATCTATTCCAACCTTATCCATCGTTCCAACCAAACAACAAATTGGATTGAACCCACATCTTTTAAGCAAACACAAAATGGGTTCAACTCAACACGGAAACTAGGTTGAATCCAACCCAACCCACATGGTTCTCGAACCAAACACGTGCTTACCCATTCGCTGTGATTATATTGCTTCTTATTTCAAATAGTGATACTTATTTTCTTTTTTCTTGTCTTATACATTTGGTTTTTATGTTGTTGTGTTCATCATCCTCATTCTCGAAGCTGCCCTACCCCTCTCGCGATGGGAACATGTTTTTTGTCTTATTGGTTCCCAACTCATTCGCTCGTAGTTAATTTCTTTTTCATTTCCAATAGTGACGTTTATTTTATTTGTATGAGAAATATTAATTTTTAAAGACTATTTAGGTCCATATTGGTAGCACTCCTGCTCCTCTTACAAGAGCCTCGTTTTTTTTTGCTACTCATGTGGAGTGGCTTTTCTGATGGAGTTGAAGCCGCTGTTTTGGAAAACCTTTGCTAAAATTGGTTCTAGTGGCAATTTTGTATTTATTTTTATCTTTGTTTGTGAGAAGGGGACTAAGACTTATTTTTTTGCTGTAGCTCCTCTAGGCTCCTTACGATGATTGTGTGGTGTGTGTGTGTGCGCGCGCGTGTGTGTGTGAACCTATGTTATTTAAAAGAGTAAATTGGGTGTGGAGAAGCGATGCGGCCACGGCATCCACGGTAGTAAAAAAAATTTTGACCGTCGTGATCTGGATCGATGGCTTCTAGCGCTTTGACCCTGGCCTGGGATACAGGCGTTGAGCGGACGGCGGTGTCGAGCATCCATTGGCGGCCTCTGTTCGTTGTCTGTTGAGGATTGGGTGTCTCCTGTTTGGCCCAGCTCGTTGTCTGCTGCCCATTGGCCAGCTCCTCACGTGGGTCCACCGCTTCCCATCCCTATCCCTCTGTGCCACCCTCTCTCTCTCCCCCAATCCCCAGTCTCCCTCCCGGTCCCTCCCTCCCGGCAGCCTCTCTCCATCTCTCGCCCTCCCTCTATGGCTCTCCCGATGCACGACGACGGCGGCTAGGGCAGGCCCCATCGCTGGCCGCGGGTGAAGGACGGGCGCGGTGCGGCCGGCGAGCGCGCCCCCGGCGCCCGGCGTGGAGGCCGCCGGCACGGGCAGGTCCAGGCGCGGAGGCCGCCAGCGCCTCGCACGCGGGCAGGCCCCAGGTGCGGCGGTGCGGCTGTCCCCAGCGCGGCACCCAGGCGAGGGTGGCGCAGACTCCCCAGCGCAGTGGCCCGCGTGTCGACGGCCACAGCCGCGGGCACGCCCCGGCGGCCACTCCCCTCCTCTCGGTGCTCCAGACGCGGTGCGAGGTGAGGGTACTCCCGGCGTGGCAGCCCCAGCGCGGATTTCTTCTTCCTCTGGTGATCTTCGGTTGGATATTCGTCAATCCGGTGCTTTTGCTTTGTGATTTACTGATTTCGAATATCGTGTGTACAACACGGAGGCCCAGGCGAGACAGGCCCTCAGCGCATCAGCCCCGGTGAAGGTGTCCCCGGCGCGGCGGCGGTGGCGCAGATCAAGCGGTAGAACCCAATTCTGCTCGGTTATGCATTGTGCCCTGGAGGTACTGCGAAATTGGAGACTTTAGGAGAAGAGGCACCTTGGCTCTTCCCTACCCTTTCTCACTGATTCATGATTCATCCTTGCTGTTTGCTGATGCTAGGTGTGGTTTCCCTTATGGTTTAGGGTCACTGCTGTTCTTGTGCTTATGATTGTCAGGGTTGGCACCATCCTTCAATTGAGATGGTATCAACTTATTAATTTGTTATGTAGGAGTATGTATCTACAGAGGTTACATGGTTGGTGCTTATTAATACCAATTGTTCTTGCCATAAGAGAACTGAGTAAAGGATGCGTCTCAACTATGTGTTATGCAGGTGAAAGTTGTGTTCTGTCCACGGGACCTGTCAAACTCGCAGCTATCCGGGAGGTATATGCCGGAGTTAAAGATGAGAACTTGTCGGACTGATTCTGCTCCTGCAGGGCAGAATAAATTCTAAAGCCAAAGAAGCTATCAAAGAGATCTTCGGATATAAAGTTGACACGCTTCCAGGTCAAGTTTTGTCTAATCTATTGGCTGATCTTCCCGTTTTGTTCAGTCTACATGGACTCTTTGTCGCAATCTGAATATTCACTATGTATTCTTCTGCAAATTATGATCTTGCCATGAAGTGTTCATTTGGAAGTTTATAACTTTTGGAAGATCACATAAAGTTTGCTGTTTTATCTTGTATTTATTCCTGTATTCAAATCAATGTGCTCTTCCAACGATAGGTCACGGAATTACTGGTGAACATCACTAAGCATGCCATCAAGCCAAAGCATCAAGTGTTGACTGCAGAGGAGAAAGCCAAGCTCTTGAAGGAGTACAATGTGGTGGATTCACAGGTATGCTCCTCTATAATTTGTTGAAGTTACTTAATGATGATTTCTTACTGCTTTATTATACTAGAATTGGAAATCATGGTGCCATGTGAATTTTGTAGCCTTCTGTTGTTACATCTTGTGGAAAACAGCAATGCAGTCTGGTGCATGCTGTCGGCTGTTGCTTTTCATCATACATGCTGAGCTGCTGTAACACCATAATTTCCGCACTCGATTTCGTTCGCAACATGATCATGGCCATATGGCAGCCTCTTAGTGTGCTTTCTGGGTGTGATGATTGACATTGCTGATAACTTATGAATTACCATGCTGACTACATTGGTCACATGGAAATAATGATGTTAATTCAGTGAATTCCATTTTTTATATTGTGTTTACAGTGCTGTTGTGTTTATACGTTTCTCACTAAAATGTAACTTGTGGCATCGAAACTGATGATCCTCCCATATTTTCATAGTGGGAGCACTGTTATCATATTATAAAGGAAACATTTTTAGTCATCCGTTATGGTCTGCTGGCGACCCTGTACTCGCATGTGCAGTTCGCAGTAAGGACCCCAAGCTTTACAAGCAGACACTGTTGCCAAGAGTTATATTTCTCCCTCCCTGTTCTGGTTTCCATCCCTGACGTTTCTGCATCATGTATACTCACGCAACCTATTTGATTAAAGGTCTTAGTGCTTTGCGTTAGGCAACCTATTTTTAGACATGGATGCGTTAGGCATCACTAACAGATATCCAGGTAGTGCGCGCTTCTCCTTTTCGTTCATTGGTCAGCGAACGAGCGAGCACTAAAAATTTGGCCTACAAGGATCCTGCATATGATGTGTTTATGATTTTGCATAAGCAATGTTAAATTATGTCTTCCTTTGCTCCAGTTGTGGATGAGGTCCAAAATAAAAGAAGAGTGATAATTTGTCGAACAAAAATATATTGATTTGTTGGCACCAAAAAACCTAAGATCCACCTCCTGTGACTTTAAGCAACCAACTCTGCCCCATAAATCATATTGATACCTTTAGTGTATTGATTTAGTTCTTGGAAAAAAAAGGTTTGGTTGGCTGATTTGAGGTGCTAATGTTGTTGACAACATTATTGTATTGATTTTGGTTCTTAAAGAAGGGATTTGCTTGGCTGATTGTACAGAGGAGAAGACATACCAGGTTATCTCAGTCATTTCAGCGATTGGTCGCCAGCCTCCTGCTGCTCGTGTTAGTGGTAGTGGAGGCAATGCTTCTTCTTCTAGCTATGGAGCTGCTGAAAGCTCCCCTACAACATTTCTCATGACATTGAAGAAGCATCTGATGCTACGCTCTCTTCGTCGGTGCTTGCATCTGTGAGTTACCATTTTCTTTCACATCTAAACAAAGCAAAAGCATCAAATATATTTTTGCCCATATTTCTGAGATACATCTATACTGCAGACACCTCCTTCAGGTTCTCAAATCAGTGACCCGCCATCGGTGAAGAGCCAGGCCTGGCAATACATATACTTGCATCTTTTTGACAACCTATTTACTGGAATTAGCTCAGATAGTCTCCCCATTACTAAAAACTGCTATTTGGATCCCTGCAATCAACCAATTGTCGATTTTGTGCTTTGGTGCAGTGACAGTCCACTCTTTCCTCTCCTATCAGTGACAAGCTGAGCAAGAAAACTAATTCTTCGGCGAAGAAAAAAGGCTCACTTTTCACAGCGAAGTAGATGATCAGGTGCATATCACTGTCCTACATAGAAAATGCCTCTCATTATCAAATTCCCGACATGCTGATTCTGAATGACTCTTCGCTGTACTTGCTTGTTTAAAATTCACAGATACAAGATCATCCAATGGACGAATCTAGCAAGACTCCTATAGACATGCTTCAGAAAAGGTCTATGCTAAGCTACTTTATAACAGAACCCTTGCACACATGTTAGGTGCAATGTTTGTAAACATGCTGCTTTCTTTTTTACTTCATACAATGCTGTGGAGAGTAAGGATCATGCTGCGGAAAAGAAGCGCTCCCGTGTACATCAGCTTCTGCCTCGGGAAGATTAGCAAACCAGGTAGATTCCAATGTCGAAGACTATAGTCAGTGCTTCGCCTCATTTACAGCTACTCTGTCTGATCCTGTTTGTTCACTGCAGTGCGTAGACGTTGGTTTGGATCTTTTGCTTGGATTGAGAAGCTGCATTTTCCGTCCAGAATAGACTCACCTCCTTTTGCTGCCTCCTTCCATATGTGCTAGGGAACTCTACCTGATGATGTTACTGTACACTTGAGAATTGCGCCAAGTACTATGTGTTGTGGCTGTATCTTGGCCTGTAGGCACGCAGAACTCCTCCCGCTGCTCCATCCTGAAACTGTGCAGTTTTATGTCGCCGGTCCATTTAGGCGCCTCGCTGTTGCTTTTGAGCAACAGTCACATGCCAGTAGCTGGCCTGAGGGCAACTGGGCTCTGCTGGGAAGAAACTAAATAGTTAGCCAATTTATGTTCAGGAACAAATGTCATTCCAGGCAATTGTGAAACCAGACATCATCGCTGGGTTAGTTCCTATGTGCTGTTAGACCTATTCATCCATCACACATTATGGAGACTTTGGTTGGCTATTTTCCGGAACGACTGATAATTTGCATCCTTTTGTCACTTTTGTTAATATCTTGGTTTTCTTAGTGTCTGGTTCCCAGTGATTCTCACACGCACACAACGCATTCATATGTCAGAATTTTCTTAAACGGGTTGGTAATCAAGATTTGTTCAGCAGGTATATAATCCTGCAACATCGTATGTACAAGCAAGTGTTCTGTCGTGTTGCCTAACTGTGATAATTACATATATATCTATAAGTTCATAAGTTCATTGCCCCCATCTTTCCAATCACAGCTGTTTCCTGTTACGATTTCTTATATTGATCCAAAGTGGACATGGCCATTGCCCCGCGCGCATGGGCGCGAGCCAAAACACTAGTATTTTACATGCAGCGACGGAGCCAATGCCCGGGCGGGGCGGGCTCAAGCCCTGCCTCCTTCCCAAATGAAAAGATGTGGACAGTAAACATCGCGGAAATCCCAGCTTGATGCCAGTGCCTCCTCGCCTGCTCTGTGATTCTGTCGATCGGTGGCCTACTGCACACATGGAAATAAAATGTTCCGGCTATTTTTTTTACCGTAAGTAACCAAGCCAGTTGTGTTGCTCACTCTGTGAATGAATCGACATACAGCCTGTATATAGTATTGTGAACAAAAACCTTGGTGTCAATTTCCTATTCTCCGCTAGTTAGCTATCCTGTACCTGATTAATGGTTTGCGCGTGCTACGATTCCCCTGCAGATTAGTTTAGAGCTTCGATGCCATTTGTGTTTGCTGCTGCTAAACCCTCGGAGGAAGCACTAGTATAGTGATAAGTCAACGAATTGATCGAAGAGCATGCAGATCCTCGATCCAAGGTCAGCACTCAGCCATGGCCATGGATCTCTCTGCAGCGATAACCATATTCAAGCTCCTCCTCCCTCGAAGTTCCCGCGCCTCGCTGACTTCCACTGCACACAAACGTGCCAACTGAAACGGAACGTTCCGGCCTGCCGTCCCTATAGCTCGTCGGCAAGCCAATGCAAAACCCTCTCTAGACTCTCCCTATAGCAAGCTAGTCCCTATACATCCACGATCGAGCTCGCCATCACACACACAGATCCCAGCAATTCAGAGAGAAGCACGTGCACGGTGCACCACCGCTGCATCTGAATCTTGAACGAGCATGGGGGTGGCCGGCGCCGGCGGCGGGCGGTTGCGTGCGAGCATCAACGCCAAGAAGCAGCGTCAGCGTACTCTAAACAACATCAAGATCACGCTCCTCTGCGGCTTCATCACCGTGCTGGTCCTCCGCGGCACGGCGGGCTTCAACCTCCTCGTCAGCAGCGGCGACCTTGACAGCGCCGCGGCGGACGCCAAGGTCGTCGAGGACGTGGAGCGCATCCTGGCCGAGATCCGCACCGACTCGGAGGCGGACGACGTCGTGTTCGTGGTCGACGACGGCTCGTCCTCATCGACGCCTTCGCCGCGCAACGCGACGGCGGCGAGCTTCGGCAACTTCTCGTCCTCGGCGACGGTGGTGAAGGTGCGGGAGTACACGCTCGGCCCCAAGGTGAGCGACTGGGACGCGCAGCGTCGTGAGTGGATGTCCAACCACCCGGAGTTCCCTGCCCTCACCTCCCTTGGCCGACCACGGATCCTCCTCGTCTCCGGCTCGCCGCCGGGACCCTGTGAGAATCCCGTCGGTGATCACTACCTTCTCAAGACGACCAAGAACAAGATCGACTACTGTCGTCTCCACGGCATCGACGTGGTGCACAACATGGCGCACCTGGACCCGGAGCTGACGGGGTACTGGTCCAAGCTTCCTTTGGTGCGTCGCCTCATGCTGGCACACCCGGAGGTGGAGTGGATCTGGTGGATGGACAGCGACGCCATCTTCACAGACATGGCGTTCGAGCTCCCTTTATCACGGTACGACGGCGCCAACCTCGTCATCCATGGCTACCCGGACCTGCTGTTCGAGAAGCGATCGTGGATCTCGCTCAACGCCGGCATCTTCCTCCTCCGGAACTGCCAGTGGTCGCTGGACCTGCTGGACGCTTGGGTGCCCATGGGTCCTCGTGGACCGTCACGCGTCGAGGCAGGGAAGCTGCTCACGGCGAGCTTGACGGGTCGGCCGCCGTTCGACGCCGACGACCAGTCGGCGCTGATTCACCTGCTGCTGGTGCAGAAGGAGAGGTGGATGGACAAGGTGCACGTGGAGACGGAGTTCTACCTCCATGGATTCTGGACGGGGCTGGTGGACAGGTACGAGAAGATGATGGAGGAGCACCACCCGGGGCTCGGCGACGACCGCTGGCCGTTCATCACCCACTTCGTCGGATGCAAGACCTGCGGCAGGTACGAGGACTACCCGCTGGACCGGTGCGTCAGGGGCATGGAGCGCGCCTTCAACTTCGCCGACAACCAGGTGCTCAGGCTATACGGATTCCAGCACCGCTCGCTCACCACCGCCAAGGTCAGGAGGGTCACCGACCCGACGATGAACCCGCTCCAGGCCAAGGAGGCGGCGCTCAACATGGACGCCAAGTTCTCCACCACCTAGAAGATGAGAGCCCAAGAATGATGACTTATACGAGTTTTAAAATTTGATTAGTTCTCTTGCGTTTTGATTTGTCTGATTAGCTTTCTGTTTTGCAAAAGCTAAGAAACTTTTGCTGTTATATGTCTGATATAATATAAAGATGCTTTCAGTTGGATTAATTCAGAGAAAAAATGAAACAGGGCAAAAAAGAGTAGTATGGTTGAAACAGAGATTGTGAATTGTGACACTGATACACCACCAATCTTCGCATTCGCATTGCTTTCGTTGTTATGTACTAGAATGCAGAGAGATCAGAGATGTCAGTAAGCAGTGTGCCTTCAGAATTTGATGAATTCTAGTCTTTTTGTCTGTATGGTTCGCGGAATGTACTGTTTCAGCAACAGATCATGTATGGAAATTGTGGCCAATTTTTGAAAGAAAATAATGTGCTGCACTGAAATTATTTCAAGTTTAGCAGCAAAAATATATTATGGCACTGATGCAGACATGCAGTGTAGTACCATACTCTGTCTCTTTCTGAAAAAGATTATGAACATTGCAATGTTTTAAATCATATATAGCCTTTGAAATGTTTCATTTGTCTTGAACCAGCAAGCAACTGCAATTCACTTGCCGTATATATGTTCCCCTTCCATTGTACAAAACTGGAATCTACGAACAACCAAAACACACACACACAAAAAAAAGAAAAAAAACGCAGTTCAAAACTTGGATCGCCATCCCAGTCTCTTGAGGATTCTTGCAAGAACAGATTCTTCCTCTGCTTTGGGCTTTCGATACTTGCGCACATCACTACTCCATGGATCCGGCTCGTTTGGTTTCTTCAAGAAATCGAGCGCCTCCTCCTTGGCCTCCAGCGGGTTCGCCGACCGGTTCGCCACCCGCCTGACCTCGTCGCTCGCCAGCGACTCGTGCCGGAATCCGTAGAGCCTGAGCACCTGGTTGTCGGCGAAGTTCAACGCGCGCTCCATGCCCCTGACGCACCGCTTCGTCCACGAGTACTCATCACTGCCATTCTTGCCGTCGCCGCCGGCGACCGCGCCGCCGCTGGTGGGCCTGGACCTGGTGGTCGACCTGCCGTCGCAGAGCTTGCAGCCGACGAAGTGCGTGACGAACGGCCACCGGTCGTCGCCGTACCCCGGGTGGTGCTTCTCCATGGCCTCGTCGAACTTGCCGACGAGCCCCGTCCAGACGCCGTGGAGGTAGTACTGGTTCTCGAGGTACACCCTGTCCATCCACCGCTCCTTCTCTGTGATGAGCAGGTGGACGAGCGCGGACTGGTCGTCGGCCTCACCCACCGGCCGGTCCGCCAGCGTCGCCGTCAGGAGCTTCCCGGCGTCGTCACGGGCGCGACCCCGAGGCGCCATGACGGCCCAGGCGTCGAGCAGGTCCAGCGACCACTGGCAGTTCCGGAGCAGGAAACTGGCCGTGCTGGCGGCGTCCCATGACCGGCGCTGGAAGAGAAGGTACGAGTCGCTGCGCAGAACGAGGTGCGCGCCCTCGTACCGCGACAGCGGGAGCTCGAACCCCATGTCGGTGACGAGCGCGTCGGCGTCCAGCCACCATAGCCACTCCACCTCCGGGTGCGCCAGCATCAGGCGCCGCAGCAGCGCCAGCTTCGCCCATCCGGTGTTGGCGTCGTCCACAGACGACGACGACAGCTCGGGGTCCTCCAGCTCCGCCGTGACGTGCACCATCTCGATGCCGTGGATGCGGCAGTAGTCCAGCCTGTTCTTGGTGGCCCGGAGCAGGAACCGGTCGGCGGCGGGGCAGGCGGAGGGTCCCGGCGGGGAGGACGTGACCAGCAGCACTCGCGGACCGCCACGCGCGTCGCGGGACGGGAACCCTGGGTTCTGGTGGAGCCACCGCCGGCGCTTGGCGTTCCACCGCGTCACCCGTGGACGCAGGCTGTAGTTCGACGTCGTCCACCCGGCGCCGCGGTCGTGGTGCTCCACCGCCGAGGAGCTGTCGGTGTCTGGGTCGGGGCGGATCTGGCGGAGGGTGCGCTCGGTGTCGTCGACGGGACGGGTGGTGCTAGCCGCCCGGGCGGCGCGGATGTCGTCGGAGGTGTCTGCGATGTAGACGAGGCGGCGGTTGACGCCGACGGTGCCGCGGAGGACGAGGAGCGTGACGAAGGCGCAGAGGAGGGTGAACTTGACGTTGCTGATTATCCGCCTCGTTAGCTTGCCGCCGCTGCCCCGGGGTGAAGCCGCCACCCGCCGGCCGCCGGCGAACGCATGTATCCGACGGTTGCGTTCCGGCCGGGTTGGATTGGAGATGGGTTTTGGTGGCGTGCCCAACGTACGTCGAGGCGAGGAGGCAAGATCTTGGGGCTGGCTGAGAGCTTGGATACGATAGTCAGCAGAGCACTCAGCAGGGGGAGCGGGAAATTCGAGGGAGATGGAGGAATATGAAATTGGTGGCGATCTTGATTGCTGAAGGTTCTGTTTTGGACTGGAGTAGAGTATTCACCGGCCGCCGAGCGGGCGCGGCGCAGTCTGCGGCCGGTCCACAGACACATTTTACATCATTTCAGGGTTGCATCGATCACCCAAGGAAGCATGTGTTCTTTTCTTGTGCCCAAAGCTCCATGATCTGGGAACTTATAAACATGCAGGAGATCAAAGACATGAGCGACGAGGAAGTCTGGTCTGCTCGCACGCCATCAGGCCTTGATCCATCTCTCTGGCCTTTTGTTTTTCTGACCATACTTTGGCGCATCTGGGATGGTCGTAACGGTCATGTCTTCCGTGACGAGGTGTTTAGCAGTCGTGTTATCATGTCTAGAGTTTGTGATGACTTAGTTATTTGGCGTAAGCGGCTTCCGCACAATCTTGTAAATGGCCTACAGGCCTGGTGCGTTTATCTTCGATCCTGTATTCCTGTACGCATGTAAAGGACTCCTCGTGCCCTAGCTCTCTGCTTGGGAACGAGCGTTTGAAATGAAAAAGGTGGGGAATCTCTCCCCCCCGTTTAAATTTCAAAAAAAAACCCAAGGCCGGCTAATCAGGTAATCCTTCATTGATCTTAGAGTCATGTTCTTCATTACTGAACCACGCTTGTGTGTGGCTGTGTGTTTATTAGCCATGTCTATATGCTGTACTCCTGAAAAATTAACTTTATATAAGACTTCACTAGTGAAAGGACGTACTGTCAATCACCATGACTCCAGCACTGTCTGACTACGGCTGAAACAAAAGAGCAGTTTTTATTATTATTATATATCTTAAACTAACTCCAAATTTGAAAATTTTCTCTAAAATCGTGCTGTATCAAGTTATTACTCCAAATTTTTTGATGGTTTTCAAACATCTAATATAAATCATCAATAACTTTTAAAAAAATATAAAAATTATATGAGTGATTTGTCTTAAAAAATACTTTAATAAAAGTATACATATATCATCTCCATAAATATTTTTATAATAATAAGTTCAAAGTGTTTTTGGGGACCTAAACGACTGCTGTTCCTAGTGCTATTACTTTGCTCATCTTTTATTATATCATTTCAAATTTTGAATTTCAAAAATTAAAACTGTTGGGACTCGGTCCCGGCAGGCGGCGGAGGTTCCCTAGACTCCCCCATGGCTCACGGTTATTCCTCTTCAATGTACCTATGCAGGCGCAAGCAATATTGGAGTTCGACCCTAGTAAGCGGTGGAGGTACCTCGAGTCCTCCATGACCGACGGTGCTAGTGGAATGCTAGGCGGAGGTCAGGACCTCCGCTTTCTGAACTCGGCTGCGAAACGGCCCTTGGGCTTGGCGGAGGCCCCAGACCCGTGGAGGTAAAGACCGCACTACTACAAAAGGCCACTAAGGGGGTGCTTGCGTTTTTGATTAGGGGTGGATCATACTTTGAGCCACCCCTAATGTATGCGGAAATCCTGGCTGTTGACAAACCGCCCCTAATGACGACACATTAGGGGCGGCTCGTGTACCAGCCGCCCCTACTGTTATCAGGGGCGGCTCAATCACCAGCCGCCCCTAATGTGGTCCACAATAGGGGCGGCTCTATATTGAGCCGCCCCTATACTGGGTTGCCGAATTTTAAAATGAGACACTAAAAATTAAAATTTCATAAACGACCTCGGACGGAAAAACTTCCTAAATATGAAATGTAGATCTCGAAAAGTTATGAAACTTTGTAGTTGTCCACTTTTTAGTTCGAAATCATCTAGTCATGCAAAAGTCAGTGTTCAAATGTCTCAAATTTGAAATTCAAATTTAAATAACGACCTCGGACGAAAAAAACTTCCTAAATATGAAATGTAGATCTCGAAAAGTTATGAAACTTTGTAGTTGACCACTTTTAGTTTGAATCCGTTTAGGGCCTCAAATAGTCAATTTACACTCGGATTTGTATAATATATGAGGACGCGGAATGGGATATGAACACATACAAGTGTGTAGCGTAGTGGACGGGAGGGTTGCGCGCGAGCTCGAGGTCGCGGGTTCGAATCTTGGCGGCCGCAACATTTGCAAAAAGCCTGAAAAAATCACCATGTGTAGGGGATATGGGTGGCTGGCTGGTGGGGTCCTACCCCGATTAAAAAAATCTTTTGTTATTTCTTTTTAAATTTTGAAAATGCGAAATCTGGGATTCACATTAGGGGCAGCTCAAACAGGAACCACCCCTGATCTGTTCACATTAGGGGCGGCTCCTGTCAACCGCCCCTAATGTGAAAGCACATTAAGGGTGTTTTATCAGGGGCGGCTGGAGAAGCCACCCCTAATGTGCATCTTTAGCCGCCCCTAATGTGCCTGTTCTGTAGTAGTGCCGGAGGCCACCAAGAAGCTCCACGGGAAGAGCCCGAGCCTAGACTCTGAAGGCAAGCGAAGGTCCCAAAGGAGAAGAAAAAACCTAGCACGTCTATACTCCTCGATGGGCCGCTGCGCGAACGGGCCGGATGCCGGACCCGCGAGTAAAGGCGGTTTGCATGAAGAAGAGACATGATTGGCCCTGCCCCAAAAACCTCGGCAAGTGAATATCTCGAGAATATGCCAGGGGCGAATTTGTAAAGTGACCTTTATTGTAATTGAGGGCTATAAATAGAGAGCTTTGACTCTCATGTAAGGCGGTTGGTGAGTCCATTAATACAAATCGACCTTTGATATTCTCATCAGCTCTACCACCTATGACTTAGCCGTTTCACACTCTTCCTCCCCCAGAGCATGGCCCGGGCGGAGGTCTCCTCCTAGTGAACCCTAGAGTTCAACAAAAACTTCAAACATCAATTTGAAGTATCAAATGATTTCAGATGAAGAAGTTATGAACATAAAAGTTGTAGAACTCATGAAGATTTATAACTTTTATTGTTTTCTTTGACGAAGTGATAGTAATATTTCTCTTAAAATTAACATATCTCTCGTACAGTTTAGGAAACTATAAGAGAGATGTGTAAGATTTGTGAACAATGTTATTTCCACTCGGTCCACACACTTCGGTATCACAATATAAACTAAACATTTTGTCGACTTTCTTGGCTTGATCAGGGTTTCCCACCGCGAAAAACAAAGAAGCCAACTAGGCGCACGAGCCAAATCGCCCTCGGACACTTCATAGTGTTCAATTATAGGGCAATCAACCCAGGCAGCTCAAAAGCCGGTCCACATTCCAGTGTCACGACAAACACGGATGTCACAAGTAACGACTTGTATTTGATTGATCCGTAAGAGTAGGTTCAATCTCGACTCAAGATAACCGGAGGGATGTCATAGTATAACCGTAGGCCCTATAATTTAAATCGAAATGAAATACGGGTGAATGGCCCAATCAAGAAAAAAAAAAAATCAACAATGAAACACATTAATCTCTACCTAATAATAAAACTCTAAAATTTCGACATCCAGCCTTAATCATCAATTTTGTCTCGTGGCCACGACTCGCGAAAGTCCGGCGTCCACGAAAAACAGAAAAAATTGGAAATCCACACGGACCAAATCAAAACCAACATGGACAAGTAGACCGAATCGAATAGAAACATACCGAGTTAGAAATCAAGGAAGCCTCGCTTGATGCCGCGGGACTAGACGAAGTCAGCGAGATCGGAGCCCACTAAGGCCATGGGGTCAGTGAAGGCCACAATGGTGGCAGCAAGGTGCACTAGGCGGTAGCGGTGCTCCGCGACAGCCTGGTGGTGGTAGGTCTTACAAGCGGTGAGGCCTGGTGGACGGGGTGGTGGTAGGGCCTACGGCCGGCCCTGGAAGTGGTGAGGCCGGGTGAGAAGACCGTCGCGCCAAGAGACAAGGAGGCCAGCGTGGATGCCGACACCGGAGGAGCAAAGGAGGCTTGGCACGAGGAACGGCGAGGCCGGGCGCCGGGGGGGGTGGAGGGTAGCTCGGAACTCCGAGGTGGCGTTGGGGAGGGACGAGTGAGGCTGTGGGGGCGGCAATGTCGAGCCCCTGGCCCCCTAGATTGGATAGTGTGCGGTTCTTTTTTTTTTCCCCTTTTAAGATATTATAAAATGAAAGTGTGTGTTCAAATATTCTAAAATAAATTGGAACACAAGACTAATCTCAAGTCTTTATAAGTTATTCCCGTAATTGTTCTACATCCCGTTGCAACACACGAGTATATTTTGCTAATTAGAGGTAAAGATGAATACTTTTTTTTGAGAAACATTTGCATCCAACGTTTATATGTAATTAATGTATTTTAAGTGAACTATTTTTGTTTGGGGCAATATAACCCAACCTCAAATTAGAGCCAAAGGATGAATACTTCTTCTGAGAAAATTAAGCTTGTAGATAGATGGGATGGGACCAAAGACGGATCCATCAATCATCAATAGGAAAAGGATGTGCGGCACAAAGGCGTAGCGTATGGCCAGACAATAGCCAATTGTTGATGTTTGTTAAGTGCTAAAACAATAAGAAGGATTCTGCAAGCACAGAAGATCATTGTAGCTTTTCGCTAAAAGAGTATTATAGAGTATCGTATCCACGGGAAGCTTTGGCTGGTACTACAGTTCTGGGGGCAAGATTTTGGGGTTGAGAACTTGGATGCGATAGTCAGCGAGTGAAGTGAGCGGGAAGTTCGAGGGAGACGAGGCATATGAAAATGCTGGATTGTCAGACCACCTTGCATTGATTGTCGAAGGTTCTGTATTGGACTGGAGTAGAGTATTGCAAATGCTCACCGGGCGCCGGTGATCAGCTCTGCTCGTTGACTAATGAATCACACACAAGACGGTCGAGCTGAGGTCCCACCGTCCCAGCCGAACAAATCGGTGCATGGTTTGGAAGTGGATGGGCCTGAAATCATTGTCTGCCTAAAGACTGGCCCTTCAGTCAAAAAGAAAAAAAAAGACCGGCCCAGCAGCCGAGCAAGGCCGCCAGGCCTTAAGCACGTCTTCTGGTGACAAAGCAAGATTGGCATCGACATGAGCCATATCTGAAAAATGGGGCATCGCGCGCGTGACGCAGAGCTGCACCCTACGAAATTACATTCACCGGAGAAAGAAAGAACTACAAAATTACATTCACTGAGAAAAGTCAACATGAAAAAGTACAAGGACCTATGATGAGAAGTGGAGAAGAGTTCATGGATCTAGATGAGCGAAAAAAAGTTCATGGACCCTGATGAGAAGTGGAAAAAAAATTGAAGGAGTCACGACGCATTTCACCTACGAATAGATACTAGAAATCTTTGTCTGATATTCCAATTTTAGCTCATAGTACACAGTAGTAATTGTTTAGATTTAATATTATCTTCTTGGTTCATGTCCCAACGAAAATATCTCTAAAAACACGAAAAAAATAATATTATAGTAGGATTGCCTAATATTTGTACTCCTGCCCAATATTTATATGTGTTTTTTTTAACTGCAAAGTACTCCTGTCCATGAAAAAATAAATGAAGAAAAAAACTGAATTTACTTTTGTAAGCATTGTTTTCTGGACTTTTAACTGACCATTAGCGAATAAAAATAGTTTAGTATGTGATTAGTCCACGCAGGTCCAGCTGTGAGCTATGCTATCATTTTCCAACACCTGGGTGCTCGTGCCCTTGCCTGTGCTAGCTCGGGAGTTCTTCAGGGCTTGATCCAAATGATGCACAGGCAGGGTCAAGGCAACCTCTCGCCCAAGTACACACATCCAAACGCGCCCTAAAAATCATATAGAGTCTAAACAACTTTCTTAGTACATTTGTAGATATTGGTTCTACATGAAACCTATTTGGATATATGTGTAGCTCATTAGGAGTGAATCAGTTATAATAGAACAGTCCAAATTAATGTGTTTCAGCACCCCGACATCTAGGTACAATATCAAGTATATATGGTGTTTGAAACTTGCGTGTGAAATCGTGTTTATAGTTTACACTGACCATACATGGTGTAAAATGTTAATAGTGCTATCCCAATACTTCGTTTGTGGACAACCAAGACGAGAACGAACCTCCCAATAATTTAGACACCAGTATCCAGTAGTGCAATTTCTTAGTTTAGGGATCTAGAGCAGAACCACCCAAAATTTTAGGAACCAACACTACAACTTACTCTATCGATCAACTTAAGCAAAAAAAAAATGCAGCAGTAGAGTTAGCAAAGATAAGACTTTGTTCGTCAACTCAAACCAAACTCTTCTACTACTTACTACAGAAACAATATGCACACTTCACAAACTTCATTATTAATTATAGCAGTTCATCTGTAATATAAAATATAGGGCCTATTTAATTTGCATAGCTTCACAAAAAGATCAATGAGCAAAATTATAAGAGTATCAAAGCAGTGCAAAATTGTTTCCTTCCTTACTAAAATTGCTTCATCATGGAGATGTAAGTTGATGAACAATCCATCTCGTACGGGTAACAATCGTCGTCATATCCCCCGCATTCGCCAATGCGCCTGATGACACGCGGAGGCGAGTCACTGTGGATGTCGATGATGATCTCCCGCCCCAAACACATGCCAACCACGCACCCGCTCCTTGGGCAGAAGGCACTCAGACTCACATAGTCCCAGCAAAGTCGACGTTGCCGCATCAGATTGCTGATGTCGATTGGTATAATATGCCGCAGAGTCCACCAGGCGGCGTCGCCATCGTTGAGCGTCACCCACACATGGATCCGTGGCCCTAGCAGCGACTCTATCAGAGACAGCCGGCCATCGTCGGATATTGCCAGGAGGAGAGGCAGGGGCTGCCAGAGCGACGGTGATGTAGTGGCAGCTCCGTGGTCCATGTCCTGCCAGTGCGCACGTCGAGGGCCAACGTACTGTCAGGAACCACGCATGGTTGATATGGGCCGTGGGCTTGGCCTTGTCGAGTGGCAGCAGGAGGCAGGGGATTAATCAATCCAGAGGTCCATGTCCCTGCCGCCGGCGAGTGACATCCTGTATCTGGTCGAATCGAGGGTTAGTGGATCCGGTTGTGGGTTGCGTACATGTGATGGAATCTTGTCTAGGTCCGGCGAGCCAGTACACGGCGTCATGGCAGACCAGCGTGGTGCGGCGTTCCATGAAAACGCAAAGACCACCCGCTTCCCTCACCTCCGACGACTCACCGTCGCCGCCTGAACGCTGGACTGGCCGCCACACCCCATTGCTGGCGCCGGCGGCGGCGGACATGGACATGACCTGGTACGAGAGTCCTCCTTCCTCCATCTTGCAGTCCTTGCTGAACATAAACCTGTCTCTCTTCTGCACCGCGAGTATCCGCACGGGGAGCTTGTTTCCGCTGCCGGCGGGCGGCGAGGCGGCGTCGTAGCCGGTGAGCAAGACGTACGCGGAGCACTTGGATGCGGCGGTAGGGAGGAACGTGCAGTCTCCGGTTATGGGGTTGAACAGGCAAAGCCTATTCACGGTCCGTGCCATCAGCAGGATGAACCCGTCGGCCGACCACAGGAGCTCCCTGTACAAACCTCGGTCAAAGACGAAGCCGCCATCGCCGCCGGCGGTGGCAGAGGCGGGGGGATCTGGCATCAAGGAGCGGGCCGTCTCGTAGCCGCCGAGGTGGCCCACGCCGTCCGCAGATGGGAGCGCGGACTGGAACGGACCCGGCGTACGCCACAGCCGCGCTTGGTATTCGCGGGAGTGGAAGACGCCGAGGAGCAGTCTGGGATCGATATGGCGACGCCGGAAACTGGTGGCGTTGCCGATGATGGCACGACGCCATGGCTTGCAGACGCCGGCGCAGCGGATTATGTCGGTGGGTTCTTCCAGGAGGAGGAGGAGGAAGATCTCGAGGAGGGGGTCAGTTGGGAGCGATGATGCCACAGCCATCGTGGTGTCAATGATATCCACGTCGATCTCGAGGTGCTGGGAATTCTTGCTCTGGCGGCGGCCGAAGGAAGAGACAGAGAAGGTGACTTCAAAACCGTCTCCATATATTACGGATCATTTGATTGACGGAATCAAACGTGAGGCGCGGATCCCGGAAATGAACGCTTCACGGGAAAACGGAACGGTTCCATCTTGGGAGATGAAGAACTAGAGAAACTAAACAATATTAGTCGCTACCATTCCTTGTTGAACCATATGAAACAATTCTGATCATCCACAGGGCATACCTGAACAGTAATGAGAACAAAATTTAAATGAATGTTTCCAATCATTGATACAAAACTAACCGAATGCGACGGAGGAACATGCGGAAAGAAATCAGACTTTTATTTTGATATAAAAATCGAAAAAAAAAAAGAATTTGAAACATATATGGATGGGAAGAAAAACTGAATAGAAAAGGAACATGTGGTACGGACCGATTAAAAACGAGCGTATAATGTCTAATCTGGTGTTATGCGTGGCCGAATCAACATATGTGGCGGTACACTGGCAAAAACAAAAATTGACATGCTTGGGAAAAAAATAAATTGTTAGTGTCATAAAAGAGTTTTATGCAACTAATAATAATAATAAATAAATAAAAAGAGAGAAACTTCGTGCCAGTTGCTAACTGAGGGGGGCTGGCGGCCCTGCCCCTCAACAACAACAAAAAAAAATCTCTAATACCTCTATATTTTTTAGCCTAAAATCTTGTTGTCTAGTCCAAATGCCAATGCACTCGTAAGTAGTGGTAGCTTGCTGCCTAATAAAAAAATCTATGAACGTCAAAGTCCAAATAAATGTATAGAACACACATCGCACGTATCCCTAACGTTCGCGAGTTATCGAGTTGATGCTTCACTTCAATCTGTTGCGCGAGGCCGATGTGTAATGGCAACAAGGTGGCCCGCGATGGCAGCAACACGGCGCGAGCCCACAATGGTGGCAACTACAATGGCGAACAGCCGGAGGTAGGAATTTAACACTTTCGATGTTCCTCCTCGAACTCGAACTCAAATCAATATATCATTATGTCTCCAAATTATTTTTAATTTTATTTCTTGTCTCATAATATCATATGATTTTGTGATGATATTAGACCAAATTCTTGTAGTAAAACAAAGCAGAATCTATAGCCATGACTAGCTATTTCATGCTTGAAAAAACTTGGGTAAATCATCAAATTATTGAGTCGGTGAATATTTCATTCCGTCGGATGGTCGGCTTTGTTGCGGGGTAATCGCAAATGAGGGTCCACGGCACGTGTGCCTTCTCGAGGTGGTGGTGTCCGCCCCTATGTTTATCTTTGGCGCTGGATTCCATTAGTGGTTTTTCGACGACGCATGTGTGCGGTTTGTGGGTGGATGCTGCGGTTGTTTCCGTCTTCTCTGCCGTTGTGTTTGTTTAGAGTCTTGGCCGTGTTGAGGTCCCAATCCGACCGGCCCGTTGAGTGGTAACCAGCGTTGATATCCCAATCCAACCTCGATGAGTTTAGTTCTAGGTTTCTTTTCTTGCTTTTGTTGTTATTTATTTTATTTTATTTTTGATTTGTTGCTTCCGGTTTGCGTTGTAGCTCTGTTGTAAAGCCTGGTCTGGGCTCTTCTTTTTTAATATAGTTCTTTTTTAAGGTGAAATAAGATGGAGGCAAGTGCGATGATTGGTCGCATTGTATCTATACCTATTAATAAAGCGAGGAAATTTCCATCATCCATCCTCCGGACCAAAGGATCGTCCTCAGCCATCGGATTGACATCAATGGTTTAAATCGTCGACCCACCGATCAAGCCTCAAGTAGACGTCCAGAATCGCATCGACCAGCTTGCGGCTAATACCGGTGCCCAATGGGCGTCGAGGACATTTTGCACTCACCTCACCATTTATTTACTTATAAATATAAAAACACGCACAAGCCGTTTATTTAAATCCAGAAAATACGAACAAGCTGAAGAAGACCAGTTTAGTTTACCGAAGCACGTTATATGAAAAAAAAATCTATACCTCTATACCTATCCATCCATAGAGAGAAAATTTTCGTTGACCAAAATTTCAGTCCACTACCCCCTAAAGTCCCAACAAAACAAGTCCATAAGAGAGCCCAGCTAGACCGACAAGAACTAGGCTATTGGGCCCATTTATTGAATCTCCGCCAGCCCAACCGCCGATCCGTTTGTTTATTAGTTTAGCCCCGCAAGTATATTTTGTATGTTCGTGTTTCGTTTTGTTGTATTAGTCCCATATGGCTTATGAAATATGCCGATCGTGGCCTCAAAATATGTAACATGAACTGTCGTGTCACCATAAGAAAATCATGTAAAGAAATCATAAAATTATATGAGTTGCCCTGGATTGGATTGGATTGGACCGATCGCTTGACTACCTAGCACAAACGTGTTGATCAGCACAACAAACGTGTGGGATATACTTGCCGCCGCGTGGATCCCGCCTAATAAGGAGAGACTTGGGTGACAACGTACATGGCTATGACGACCGGGCTCAGGAAGCGAGCAAGAAATTATGTACCCCGCTTACAACACATGGGTCAATTTACAACAAAAATAGACTTCTATAAATAATTCATAATTAGCAAGTTGCAAAAACATATCTTATGTTATTTAATAATTCATATGCACTCATGTTCTTTTTTTATTGTATTTTTCATGGCTACATTGAAAATTGAAATGGGAAGCAATGGAATTATCAACAATTGACAATTACAACACTATATTAATAATCGCTTCTTTGTAGATTATAAATTGTTTGTATCTTTCGTAAGCAAAAGACTAAAATTGTAATAATTACTTAATTGGTATATCTTCATGAGCTATACTCCTTCGAGTTATTAACACAAGATATAAATCCGTTGCAACGCCGACATGTTTCCTAATTATTTTAAAAAGAAAAATAGCTAGTGCTTTGGACCTCGACGTTGACTACAAAATAGCATTTCATACCTCGCCTACACCGTGGTTTAAACAATAAGGCCTTTTGGAACGCAGGATAGGCAAAGGAATTTCACAGGAACCAAATCCTTTACCTTAATGACGTCATGTAGCGTTTGGATTAAAGGAATGAGCTGTACCGTTCCAAAGGAAAGTTTCCCTTTACGTAGAAAACGGAGGAATGAAAACATCCACCGCTCTCTCTTGTTTTTCATTCCTGCACAAAGTCCAAGACACTCATGCTCACTAATGCGACTTGATGCTTTCATGGAGGTAAAGGACAAAACACTCATCGATTAACACCGTAAACTAGGGTCCATGCAAGCACCAGCACATACTCGGTATGGCCGATCACAATATTTTATATATATGTTTGATCCTGACACACATAGTATGTGTCGAAGTAGTAATCACGTATGTTTTGTGTAAATTAAAGTTTTATGCTTTGGAATGACAAATATTTAAATAGTAATAAAACAAGTGTTAATCTCTTTTTAATCATATCTCATGTTTTGACCTCGTTATAAACACCCCAATCTATATTTTCCCGAATTTTGAAATCCTATAGTTTTCTACCTTCTACTCATTCCTTTGTTTTCTACTTTCCTACACCGTCTCATTCCTTTGTTTTTCTATTCCTAACAAAACAAAAGGAGATCCCTCTAGCCTTTCGCTCTCCACTCCAACACCCCACATACCCAAAAAACCCAAAAAAAAAAAAAAAAAAACTAAAATGCACATATTTTGTATTTTGTCACTATGTTTTGTTTATATATATGTGATGTCTCATATTTGAAGCGCTATGTATGTGTGTTACTATACAACTTTTTATTTATAAACTTATCAAATATTAGTACTATTTAAAATAATAAAAGTAGTGTTGCTAAAATTTGCTTTAGAATTATTTATTGCTTTTGTTGTTTTAATCTCTTCTAGGAAAAAAAAAAAAAAAGTGGTCAGTTTAATTAGAACCGAACGGAACCCAAATACTTGATTCTCAAATTGTTTTAAAACCGATCTGTTTTCTATTTTCTAAGAAAAGAACCAGATTTGTCTAAATCTTCAAAAACTTTAGAACTGAAACTGAAATGAAACGAGAGAGAAACCTCTGGACATCACTACAGCTTAAACACTGGTGCCTTTCCCACTCACACGGGCGAATGGACACGGGCGAATGGAATTCCCCCTCCGGCCTCCGCCTCCCCATGCCCCAGCTTCCCCCGTACGAGAGTCGCCTTCCTTCCACTCCGGCCCCCCCACCGGTGATCGATCCGCCCCGCCCCGCTCCCGCTGGGGAATGGTTGATACCGCTGGATAGATCATAGATCTACTAGGTGCAGCTGGCCCAGGCCCAGGCACAGGGAGGCCCGGCGAACCGTCCGGCGACCTCCTCATGAAGCCCGGACGCGGTGGTGGCCGAAAGCTCGAGCGCGCCGGCCCTCCTTTGCCGCTCGGTGAGTTGGCGGCAGCCGTGGGCGGAGGGACGCGTCGTTGCCCCTCGCCGGGAATGGCCGCAGTTCGCCGGATCTGGTGGTGAACCTGTCCACCACCGAGGTGCACACTGGGGAGGGGGGCACCTCGATGGCTGCGCTCGGTGTAGCGCGGTCTCGTCCGCGACGTCACCGCGGCATTACTCTGCAGGAAGAGCAAGGGCATCCCCTCAATAACGGCGAATCCTCCAAATCCCCTGTTAATCAGGTACTGTTTGCTAGTTTATTCTCAGCTGTTATGCATATGACTTCAACATATTGTTTCTATTGTGTTATTATTATTTTATCTTTGGTTGATTAAACAACGTATTAGTATGAGATTACCTCAGCATATTAGTAGAAGATAAATACGACTATTATGTACTTTAAAGTCAATGAGAGTATAATGGATGATGGCGGTTAATAACAGTAATAAAAGTAAAAGATTAGTGAGGAGGCATGGAGTAGAAAATTACTTGGAACATTACTTTTATTCGGTTATTACTCTTAGGTAGTTTAATCTCAGCTATTATGTTGAAGTTATTGATGAAAAAACTGCTTTTCTTTTAAAAAAAGTATATAACAATTTGAAATGGAAGATCATTATGTCTGATCTGAGCTATATAGATTTGTGTGCACATAGACTCGTCACTGATCTTCAACCTTTGGTTGTTCGCTGCATGGACACTATGAACCAGAAGAGGAAGAAGACGTGCTGCAAGAGGAAGAGGAGTACAAATACAGACACAGACACACCAGCAGCAGCAGAACAGAGGAGTACAAATACAGACACACCAGCAGCAGCAGAACCTATCCCAGAGCTGTCCGATGGGATTGTTCTGGATATTCTACTTCGGCTCCCTGTCAAGTCCATCCTACGGTGCAAGTCGGTCTGCAAGGGCTGGCGAGCCATCATAACTGACCCCTTCTTTGTCCGTGCACACCTCCAGCGCTGGGCCTCCAGATGTGAGCAGGATCCATGCCTCCTCATCACCCCGACAATGGAGGGTATCGTTTTAGCCTCCAGTCACATCCGCTTCTACCAGTGGCAGCAAGGTGCTTCCATGGCTACTCTGATGCACAACAAGGACTTTGGCAGTGAATTTAGATCCATGCACAGCTTTGTGCAATGTGATGGCCTGGTGCTCATTTCCACGGACACCAGGCTCTACCTCTTCAACCCAGCCACGAGGGAAACCGCCACACTGCCACATAGTGGTAGAAACCGGCACCACAGAGGCTACTGTGTTGGCCTGGGCCTAGATCCGTGCACAGGCAACCACAAGGTAGTTCAGGCCTTCTACCGGTCGATAGATCCTGACACAGGCATGGGAACAGACATGGGGATGGAAGTGTGTACTGTCTCAGGCAACAGCAACGACGGCGGCAGTGCTTGGAGGGAGATCATGGATGATCTTCCGTACCGTTCTGATAACTGGAATACTATTGTGATCAACCATTCTGGTATGTCGGTCAATGGATTTTTGTTCTGGCACCTCCCCGGTATCCACCGTGACCCGCCAGGTCCATGGGGTCTTCTCCGGCTCAGCCTGGTTGATGAGACATTTGGTATGACCAGGCTGCCAGATTCTGTGCATCCCGATTGCTTTGTTAGATTGGATGTGCTGCACGGGGAGCTCTGCATGTCGGCATATATCTGTAAGGGCACCGTCACCATGTGGTTCTTGCACATACAAGAGGATGGGGGCCAGGAGGAGACCTGGGACCAGCGTTACACTGTCCACCTCACCTCCCGGTACCGTCCATTGGCTTTTCTTCCTGGTGGCCAAATGATGGTGTATACATATCAAGATTACAAAGTTCGACTCTACGACATGGCTACTGCAAAGCTGACCACTGTTTGCCAGTTAAAACGCATGAAATACAAGGGTCGTAGGATACGTTCATGGAAGAATGGCTGCTACTTCAATGTTCATCCATATATAGAAAGTCTTGTTCGGATCAGTCTGTAGCCTGCTGAGCACATGTGTTTCTGACAGAGAGAAATCAGCACTTTACTCTTCTTTTGTATGTACGCTATCGCTATGTCCAAATGTCGCATACTGTACCTTTTATTCCCCTTTGAACCATGTGTTATGAAGTGGTAGATTAATTTCTCTTCCAAGTCATTTCTGGAGCTGTCTCTTGAAAGTTATTGTTTTATATCTGGAGTCTCGTTTAGACTAACTTGTCTGGGCTCAATGCTGAGAAGCTGTCTAGACAATTTAAGGAGCTGTCTAGGCAATTAATCACAATCCAGATCTTGGATTCTTTTGTGTTCAACATTGGTCTGCTCAAATTACTGGGAGCAGCCAAATTGTACTTCATACTGATGAAGTGGAGCATAAGGACAGTTCCATCCTACTTGCTGCGGCCTCCCATTTTAACTAAAGTCCAATCAACCAAATGGTTCGGAGCTATAAATGGGAGACACTGGTTCAGGTTCCTCTGATCCTCTCTCCTGAAAAGTATGTACTCCGTATATCTTGCTTTGCTTTTGCTCCCGTTTTTGTATGCGTAATAATCGTTGGTAACTCTTTGCTCTTTTTTGGTTGCTTGGCTAATGTAATTTTAAATTGATGTTGTGTGTAGTTTTTCCCCTCTGTTTATTTGTTGAGATCTCGTGCCCACTTCACTGATTTTGTGCAGTAATCACTGAGTTCGATGAGTAGAGCAATTCACCTTTTGATACATGGTTATATGCGAAATTGGAGCTTGTTCATTCATAAATACATGAGGCAAAAGGTATTGCTCAGCTGGTGGAAACTAAATTTACAGCAGGCTTGAGTGATGTTGGTAACTGTTGTTGCCAAATGGCTAATTGCTCATCATGTTTTCTTCATGTCCATGTGGACAGATTTCATCTGATGATATTTAACGCCTAGGCAGGGAGATCATTTGTATCAACTTACACTAGCGTGGATGCTCTTGATGAGTCCTTAAGTCCTAAACTTAAGGACCTAACAATAGAAAGTAACAACCAAATCTTCTAACTTATATCCTATCCACTCTCAGTGATTCCGATCTCACGCGATACATACTCCCTCCGGGCTGGTATTAGAAGTCGTTTTGGATAAGGTTTTGGTCAAACATTGGGAATATAAATCATCAATAACTTTTAAGTTGTTGAGTTTGTAAATATGAAAATTGTACGAATAGATTTGTCTTAGAAAATACTTTGATAAAAGTATACATATATCACATTTCTATAAATATTTTTATAATAACAAGAGGTCAAAATTGTATTTTGGAGACCGTATCGCTGTCCTAAACGACTTCTAATAACAGCCCGGAGGGTATACTCCGATCTCACGCGTATTATTTGATAGTGTTATTATTACCCGTTTCTTATCGGGAGTTCGCTGCGCTGGACTCTGCCCAGGACGGCCCAATAAGCCCAACGGCAACTTCAGCACATCGGCATCGCCTAGAGCTTGGCGCTGCTTATCTTTCCCCGTCTTTCGTTTTCCCCTCCAAACCCTAGCGTGGTGGCGGCGACGGTGAGGGTGCGTCGGCGCGAGGCAGGGCCGCGGTGCGCGTCGGTCCGTCGACCCGGTATGTGCATCGGATTGATCGATTCGGACTTCTGAATTCGATTTGTAAGTTAAACTCACATCTGTGGCATCCGATAATCCCATCCAATATATTGGTTATCAATTGGAAACTAGTAATTGGGGAGCTGGACTGTCTTGTGTCAGTGGCTCAGTGAACATTAATTGGTCTAATTTATTTATTAATTCACTGATGGCCTGATTTAGTTTTTAGGTAGGGCAGATTTGTGGGTTTTTCTATCATATATGATATCGTGCTCAATTATGTGTTGTATATTTGCTATATGGGGGATGGTTGTCTCTAAATTGAGTTTAGTAGTGATGAAACCTATGCAGCCTTCTAACCGTGCAATATGGGGGGATGGTTGTCTAAATTGAAGATGTAATCAATATAGTGCATAATTGATTTTGAAAGGATCCATGTAGTCGTTATTGACATATGAATGCAACTGCAGCGTAGCGAAAATGTGGTTATCAGTCAAATTTGAAAAGGATCTATTTAAAGGAAATCGTGTTTCTAAACTGCAGTTAGGTGCTGGGATTTTAACAACAATTTGGAAGCCGACATATAAGCGCATTCAATGGGCAGCTGGATATCATCTGACGAAGAATTGAGGGTGAATTAAAGGGGGAAAAGGGGTACCCGCTGCTGGTACGCAGGCGTGGTCAGGGGAGAGGTGCCCGTGCTGCACGGGCCGGGTGAATTACAAGGGGGAAAGGGGTACTCATGTAAATTCGGTTCCCGAGCAAACGGTACCGATCGGTTCCTACAAAAATCAATACCGGGTGATTCGGTATCGGTTATTTCGTTCAATTCCGTGAGTGGAGGACGAAGGTGTGGAGCATGATGGGCGACCGCCGACTGCCTGCCGGGCGAAGTCACTCGGCAAGGGGTGGGGCTGGCTGGCGTGGGGCGGCCGCCGCGCATCGCGGGGCGTGGGGCGGCGGGTCGCTGCGTGTTGCGCTGGTGGAGTGAGGAACCGAGGGCTGAAGTGAGCTAGGGTTTAGACGTTTAGTTACCAGGCTGCGCGTTGTTGGGCTTATGGCTTAGGTGGGCTGCGCGTTGCTGGGCTGTATTTCAGTCTCGGTATTTCGTGCCCAAGGTGGGATATAGAGATATACTAATGGCAGAATTCGCTGGGCAATCAAATTAGTCCAAACTTGTTGAACTAAAACGTGCACTCAATACTGCCATTTTGTCGATTTGTATTTTGTACAATGTATGCATGATAAGCTGATGTACTCTGTTGAGAAATCTGACTTTCTATCCGTTGTTTTCATGCAGGATGGCTCCGTCTTCTAACTCAAATACTGCCAGATTTAGATTGCCTCCCTTTGAGGATCTACCTCAAGAGAACGATCCTTGCTCATTTATTAGAATTGCTTCTGAACTTGGATTCGTTTCTACCATCTTTGCTGGGGTCTGCATTCAACGAAGTGGGATAATCCATCAGTTGAGCACTGATGATGCTAGTTTGGTAGAATTGGTATTGCTGTTTGCAGGGGTTGTCGGATTTGGATCCAGCATTGCATGCTTATATGATAACTCGTTCCTTGCACCGAGATATGACTATCCAAGACAGCCACCTCAACAGAGACGATGGAGGAGGCGTCGGGCACAAAGATAAGCAGAGTGTGTTGACTAAATATGTGAATGGGAATTCCGGCGGCGTGCATGGATTGGAAAATACTGGAGAATAGCTTGCGTAACATTGTTGCGATTGCGATCCTGGGAATTCTGAAATCGATCTATTGAGTAGAATCAATTCAGTTTATATATATTCAGGTGCTTTACTGACTTTAAAACTGTCTCCGATCAAAAATTAGAAGCTGCAAAACTCAGAACAAATCTGTGTATATATGATTGTGTTACGGATCTCACGCGTGTTTGATCGGATCTCATTGCGACATGCGGAAGTCCGCAGCAAATCCAAGGCGACTTTGACCAAATCCACAGCTACAGTGGACAAATCCACAGCAAATGCACCGATTCCTCATTTTCCTCATTTTCAGCTATGTTTTTTTCTTTCTCAATCACGCAAAGGATCGATTTGCTCGTATCTTATAACAAAGACGTGCTAGCCTACTAATCGCTCCAATAAACTCCCTAGCTAGATGCCTAGCACCGGCGGACGCCTGTCTTGTGGTTGGTTGATTCGTTGGTCATGCAGTAACATCCATGGTTCGCATCTGGTGTGCGAACATGACTCGAGTATACTTGAACATTTTGTGGGCCGGGTCGGGCCAAAAAAGCCCGGTTATTTTGGGCTGAGAAAATCCTACCCATGACCGTCCCACTGGACACGTCGGGCCTTAATTTTATGGCTAGGCTTGGTCTAGGCTCGAGCTTGGGCGGGCCGCCGTGCATTTTATAGTGTAAAATGGTTAAAATAACATTTCGAGTCGGGCTCGAGCCAAGATTTTTTTCGGGCTACAAGATCTGTGTCCCTGTCTAGTAAAGTCTGTGGGTGGGCTAGGCCAACGGGCCAGGTAGGGCCAGGCTAAAATGCTCGGTATAGGCCCGAGTCTACCTCAATGGGGCCAGCTGCCGAAGCCCAGAACACCATCCGTGGCGCAACTGATCAACTCCACGACGAGTCCATGGAGCTCCAGTGGCCGTTGCCGGCTAAATGGGGCCTATGATAAGTTTGTTTGGCTGTTTTTTTTTTTTTTTTGCACCCGCTTCAAGTTTGAGCCCCTTTCCTTTCTACCGTGTCCCAAATTATGGGTTTATTTTTACTTTTCTAGGTTTTTTTTTTTTGAGCTCAACTTTTCTAGGTATAGGGGAAACACCAAAGCCCAATGCCGAGTCCTTGATGCATGCATGTAAATTTACTGGATGACCAAGCCCATTCGTGCTATAACATGGCAATAACCGGTTAACTGTGTCTTGAGATGCATACTCAAAGCAATTATATAGTAGCCATTTGTTGGAATATTATAATTTACTTTTTCCTTGATTATGTATGCACTATTGTGCTCTCAGTTGTTGATGGGTTCTTGCTTGTTTTGCTTCCGCGGTGTTTTGAGAGGAAGTGTGGGGAATGCTATTTAATTATTCCGAGGGTCATCATGTTACAAGTTGGCTTGTATGACCTTGATGATTCCTTTTTTTGATTTTCCTATGACCTTGACGATTCCAAGAGTGATGTATTGGGTCGAAATTAGGATACAGCCCATACCTTTGTTTCTCTCTCTCTCTCTCTCTCTCGAACTGAGGAAACATCCCCATTTCCATTACTTTGACATAACGGAAATACAAGAGTTTTGTAACCAACCGCAAAGATGTCCTAGAAAGATAAGAAGTTCAGGATGTAAAATGAAGCTAAACCGAACTTAGCAAAGCATGATGTGAGCTACCAGACACTCCTAACTGTGAACTTTAACAGAAAACATAACATTCCAGAGCCTCATCAGGCTTTAGTCAAGCTCCGCAAGGAGGCCCATCAGTGCAAAATTTGTCTAGACATTCCTCTTCCCGTCCAAACTTCATCCCCTGGAGTAAGTAGTCGAGCTTCAGTTGGCGGCATCCTCCCGGTTTCCATCTTGTGTTAACATAGAGTGAGTCTTTTGTTTCTTCTTGATGAGCCTTGCAGCCACCTTCAGCATATATAATGTTGATTCCTTCAATGAGCGCCTCCTATTATCTCCATCGAAGTGCAGACCTGTCCAATATTTCGTAAGCATACATGCATAACATACTATCTATGCAGGATCTTGTATCAGATTATTACCAAAGCATGCTTTGTTTCTAGTTTTCCACACTGCCCAGCATATTGCTACAATACCGAAGGTGTAAAATTTATTTCCTCCTGGGAGCCAATGACTGTACCAGCTCAAGCATTGATTTAATGAATTTGGGATATTATTAGCCCCTAGACATATAGCCACAGTGGCCCAAGCTGATTTAACAGTATTGTAGCCAAAGAATAAGTGATTACCATCTTCAGGCTGAGAACAAAAATAGCAAGTTGGATCACCTTGCCAGTTCCTTCTAAGCAAGTTATCTTTAGTCAAGACTGCATTATTGATCAAAAGCCACATAAAAATATTTTTGGAGGAATTTTCCTTTCCAGATCATTAGTTAGCCATCTACTGAAACACATTCAGAGGATTTAGTAATACTTGTTTCACAGTAAGATATGCAAATATTAAAAAATTTAGGATAGAGTAAGTTTAATGGCTTGTCATACAACCATGTATCAAACCAGAATAGTGTCTTTTTACCATTTCTAACTTTAATTTTTCTTCCTTGTAGATATAGATGTTCAACAGATCAGACCAAATGGTAGAGTCATTTTGCCTGTTCATAGTGCAAATTGACTGATCCTTGATATATTTATATTGTATATTGTATGATGTCTTGCCAAAGACCTTTTTCATTCTCTAGCTTCCACCACCACTTACATAACAAGCTGATATTTGTGAGATTAACATCTTTAATACCAAGTCCCCCTTTCTTTTTACTTTTATAAATTTTGGTCCATTGAACTAGGTGATGTTTTTTTTTTGGTTCCTCCACCTTGCTAGAAAAGGTGCGTCTAATTTTGTCTAGTCTACCAATGATTGTTTTAGGTAGTCTATTGATGGAAATATGGTATATGGGAGCATTATTCATTTTTCTAGCTAATCAAAGTGGATCTACCAGCTATGGACATGGTCCCTCCTTTCCGGTCCACTATGTGTAGTCTACTTGGGCTAACTGGAGCACCCAAGTATTTAATTGGAAAAACACTCATTTGACAATTGAAGATCTCAACATATGTTTCAGTCCAAGAGTTGTTGTCATCAAAACTATCACTTCACTCTTATCAAAGTTTATTTTGAATCTAGCCATTAATTCATACATATATAACAGAAGTTTCAAATTTCTACCCCCTTCTATATCATCTTTCAAACATATTATAGTATCATCTATGTATTGTAACACATCTACCCCTTTTTTTTATATGATATGGTCAATTAAACCATGAAACATATCATTGGACTGTGCTTTTACTTATCATCCTAGTGAGGCCATCTGCCACGAAATTGAAGAGGATGGGGAAAAGAGGATCCCCTTGCCTCACTCCTTTGTGACTTTTTGACGTAAGGCCCAACTAAGTCATTTAGTTTCACACTAACTTTCCCACCAAAGACTACCTGTTGAATCCAATTACACCATTGTTCTGAAAGATTTCTTTCTCTAAGGCACTCAAATAAGAAATTCCATTGAACCTTGTCATAGGCTTTTTCAAAATCAAGTTTCAAACTATTCCTACTTGGTTAGTCTTTTGGTCTCATGAAGAATTTCATATAATATTATGACTCCACTCATGATAATTCTCCCTTTCATAAAGGTTCTTTGGTTGGGTTTGATTAATTTTTCAGCCACTATCTCAAATCTCGGTGTTAGAACTTTGGCTATCCATTTGTATAAGCAAATGAGGAGACAAATTGGTCTAAATTGTTGTATTCTTTGTGCATCAAACACTTTTGGAAGAAGAGTAATAATTCCATAATTCAATCTGTTAATATTCACTTTGTTACCATGAAATTCATGGAACATTTGAACAATATCATTTTTAAAATTTCCCAAAGAGACTTGGTAGAACTCTATTGGTATCTTGTCAGGGTTGTTGCCTTCTTCTTTTCCATTTGGAAAATGGCATTTTTTTATTTCCTCTTCTATAAATGGTTTACATAAGTCTATGTTTTCATTGTCAGTGACTTTCTCAGCATCCATGGATATTTGTTGATCAATATGTATATTATGACTTGTTTTCAGGACCAAACAACATGTAGTACTTGAGTAGCATGTTTTCATTCCCTCGATAATATCACCATTATGTTCCAAAGAAATAACAATATTTTTTCTTTTCCTGCCATTAGCTAACCATTGTTCATGACTTCTATTCCTCATGTATGTTTCTTCATGATCAAACAACTCTGAATTCTCCTTTAACAAATCCATTTTCCTAATAATTTGATCCCCATCAACACCACCATATTCCTCCAACTCTTCAAGGTTAGCTAATTTCAATATTAATAGCCCCTCTTTTCTTTCTGATCTCTCATTGCAGATTAAATCCCCATCCCTTAAAAAATTTCATTTTCATTTTTATTTGGGTTTTATCAAAATCACGTGAAGCATTACAAGGCTTCTCCAAAATTTAATTCAAATCTAAATTGGAGCTTTTTGACAGTCTTACTTGTACTAGATGATAGAATGAGTGGATTATGATTTGATAGTTCTCTATTTAACTTCCTTACCATCACATCAGGGAAGTTATCCTCCCATTCCTTTGTCACTAAGATTCTATCTAACTTCTCTAAAGTAGGATATTCCTGATTGTTTGTCCAAGTGAAGGCCCCTCCTGCCATACTGGTCAAAAATTGTTTCTCAACAGAGAATTTTTGTCGGCCTCCCATTCAAACTCTCTTTGATAACCCGTTCAATAATCCTTCAAAATATTAAATACAAATGGTGACTTACAAGCAACCTTCCTAGTGTTCTATATTACAGAACGTGTCACTAGACTAGAAAGAACAAACATTCAGATTACCAAGATACAACCACAATAAGGTTGCCAAGAACAGTGTTGCTCTTACAAATTAAATGGACTCCATTTCATATATGGGAACGATATATGAAATTACACACAAAAGAAACTAAACAAGGGGCACAATACATCAAGAGAGGATGACTATCCCGACATGGTTGAGCAATGCCCAGAGGAGTGTTATCAGCTCGCCACCGCGAGCTATGGCCTTCGATTGCCCTTTCAGATTGTCTGACGGAGCGACGTACAAGATCAAGTCAGACCAAAAGCCAGCCAGCAACTCCAATGCCTTCTGCTCGTCATGAATTGTCTCCACCAGCTGTTGTGCAAGCTTCACGCCGTTCTTGACCACGTCATCAGTTGAGTTGGAGTCGGTATTCCATTCTTCAAAAGACGACCCCTGTGCAGCCAGCTTAGCAATGGCATGCTCGGTGGCTTTCTTCTTGGCAGTCTTATACAAGCTCTTGCTCCACGCAACATCGTCAGGGAGCAACTCGGGGCACCAGGTCACAAGGTATGTGCAGTACTGTGAGTCTGTGATACCTTTTCGATGTCCATGTCATAATATCTCTCCAAATAGCTAGTTGTTGTGACGCCCTAAGGGCGTCCACAGTGGTAATAGCTAGTGTTTGCTACCTAAAAAACTAATGTGGAGATGAGAGATAGAAGCAAAAACTATCTTATATCACTGGATCCAGATTTGAACCCTGACCTCTCCCTCGTGCATAACTCCTCTACCGCTACACTACACTATCACTTGTGTCTATATTCCCTCTAAGTTCCTCACATATTATAGAAAACCGAGTATAAATTGCTTCTTTGAGGCCCTAAGACAAGTGTAAATTGCTCCTTTGAGACCCTAAACAAACTCAAATCAAAAAAAAGTTGTCAACTACAAAGTTTGATAACTTTTAGAGATTTACAATTTTCATTTAGAAAGTTTCTCCATCCAAGGTCATTTGAAAATTTTATATTTCAAATTTGAGACATTCAAACGTAGTTTTCACATCATAAGATGATTTCAATAAAAAAATTGTCAACTACAAAGCTTCTTCTCCATCCGAGGTCGTTTAAAAATTTCAAATTTTAAATGAGACATTCAAACGTAGTTTTTGCACCATAAGATGATTTCAAATCAAAACGTTGTCAACTATGAAGGTTCATAACTTTTCGAGATTGATACTTTTCATTTAGTAAGTTTCTCCATCCGAGGTCGTTAGTAAATTTTGAATTTTAAGATTTTCAAATTCAAACGTAGCTTTGCAAAAACAAGATGATTCTAAATTTAAAAGTTTTCTACTACAAAGGTTCATAAGTTTTTGAGATATTCAAAGTTTACTTTGGTCATTTTTCATTTGAGGAATAGGAACATTGTTCGTAAATCTTATTAATCTCTCTTCTAGTTCCAAAAAACTATGAGAGGATATGAGAGAGATGTAGGTTCTGTGAACAATGTTACTAAGGCTTTATCAAATAAAGAAATGATCAAAATAAACTTTATAGTTGAAAACTTTTTGATTTGAACTCGTATAGGACCTCAAAAGTGATTTGCTAAGTGCCAAAAGAAAATCACTTTCGACAAAACAACTCAGTATCAAGACTTTTTCTTGGCACTCGATGAAAACATTTTGCCGAATAAAGCATTGGGCAAAATATTTCTTTTGCCGAATTGACGGAAAACAACACTTTCGCAAAATACATCATTATCGACGGCAAAGATCTATTTTGCCGAAGTTCTATCTTTTATGAGTTTTTTTTTTGAGTGTTTTACCCTTGGCAAATAGGGTCTTTTGTCGAGTGCCCGAAATAAAACACTCGGCAAATTAATTTACACACTTTTCCTATATTTCAGGTGCCTAAAATTTAAGAAGATTTCACGCAACACTTTTTGTACTACTACATTATTATTTTTATGATTTTTTATTTGTCATTGTGTCATAGTAACACATTAAATTTTTGTCCATGTCTAACTATAGAAAATAATTGTTAATTTTTAAATTGTCCTTGTGCCAACACATATAAAATTTTGTAAGGTTTGTAGTTTGTTTACCTGGTTTTTATTATTGGAACCGAAAAATTATAGATTGTGTCTACAGAAATTGCGATGAACTAAACCTTCAATTTTAGTAAAAAAATTTGTGCAATAGCCGTCGCCTGAAATAAAATAAGAATTCAGGCACCTGAAATTTAGCAAATCCCTAATTTACACTCGGCAAAGGTCGCGTCTCCGATAGTGAGGGTTTTTGTTTTGAGAAAATTCAGTTCAATTGTTCTCTTTTTAGTAACTTAGTGTGGCAGCTCGGCTTGTTTCCCATCTTGTTGATTATGAGTATCACTTTCATACAATGGTTCACTACTGAAGCAATCAGTAGCCATTTGTTCGAATATTATAATGTACTCTTTGCTTGATCAAGTATACACTATATATTGTGCTCTTAGTTGCTGACAGATTCTTGCTTCCGCGGTGTTTTGAGGAAGTCCTGATTGTTCCGAGGCTAATAATATCATACAATTTGCCTCATCTGATCTTGACGATTACATGTATTGGTCGAAATTAGGATACTGATCTCAGCAGAGAATTTTTATCGGCCTCCCATTCATACCGTCTCTGATAACCCGTTCAATAATCCTTCAAAATATGTTAAATACATATATAACAAATGGCGATTTACATGCAACCTTCCTAGTGTTCTATATTACAGAAAGTGTAACTAGATCGACTAGAAAGAACTAACATTCAGATTACCAAGATACAACCATAGTAAGGTTGTCAAGAACACTGTACCAGATGCAAATGACTCCATTCCACGCAGAGGAACGATGAGATACACACAAAAGACACACCATACATCAAGAGAGGATGAACCCAGAAGTATACAGGACTAATGACTGTGTTAAACAACATCATCAGCAGTAGCAGGGCAGCTGGTGAAGTCACTAGGCCAGTCATCATCAGTACCAGAGCTTGTGGCATCGGTGGGCCTGCTGACTATTCCGGCATGGTTGAGCAAGGCTCTACCGTGTGCTCGTGTCCCCCTGTCCGTGCAGTCGCCGCGGCCGCCGCCGCGTACATCAAGTGCACAACAGTCATCACAGTTGCCACGCGCGTTCGACTAGATAAGTGTACGACGACAGTTGCACGTCGAGCACACGCCGACGAGCTTGTCCAAATCAACTGGAGGCCGCGCCGCCGATCGACGAGCTCCCTGAGCTGGCGGACGAACTCGTCAGCGAACCTTCCCTGCACGGCGTCATCCGTGAAGAATTCAGCCCACTTCTTCCAACCGTCCCCTCCGTCCGCCGCCACCCCAGCGCCCGCCGCGCAGCAAGCAGGCAGCCTGCGACTAGGAGCTGGCGAGCTGCTGCTTTCATCCTTTAATAAACAATCAGTAATTGAATTTCTGTCGTGTTGATATATTATTCGTCCCAGCTAAATTTTTTTTGGGTCTGTCATTGCTTTCAGCCACCTTCAGCATAATGTTGATTCCTTCAATGAGCGCCACATCTCCATCGACATATCGTAAGCATACATGCATAACATACTATCTAAGCAGGATCTTGTATTAGATTATTATCAAAGCATGCTTTGTTTCTAGTTTTCCACACTGCCCAACATATTGCTACAATATCGAAGGTGTAAAATTTCTTTCCTCCTAGGAGTCAATGACTGTACCAGCTCAAGCATTGATTTAATGAATTTGGGATATTATTAGCCCCTAGACATATAGCCACAATGGCCCAAACTGATTTAACAGTATTGTAGCCAAAGAATAAGTGATTACCATCTTCAGACTGAGAACAACAATAGCAAGTTGGATCACCTTGCCAGTTCCTTCTAAGCAAGTTATCTTTAGTCAAGCCTGCATTATTGATCAAAAGCCACATAAAATATTTTTGGAGGAATTTTCCCTTTCCAGATCTGCTCATTATGATTGCCAGTATCATTAGATGTGAGAGCCTCAAATATAGACTTAACAGTAAATTTTTCTTTGGCCCCAAGTTTCCATATTATCACATCCTCTCTTGTGAGTAATTCACACCTACATACATCTTCTAGAATTTTATCCCAACTAATTTTTTAGACCATTTGTTAGCCATCTACTAAAACTCACATTCAGAGGATTTAGTAATACTTGTTTCATAGTAAGATACTTATGAATGCAAATATTAAAAATGTCAGGATAGAGTAAGTTTAATGGCTTGTCATACAACCATGTATCAAACCAGAATAGTGTCTTTTTACCATTTCTAACTTTAATTTTTCTTCCTTGTAGATATAGATGTTCAACAGATCAGACCAAATGGTAGAGTCATTTTGCCTGTGTTTCACAGTGCAAATTGACTGATCCTTGATATATTTATATTTTATGATATCTTGCCAAAGACCTTTTTCATTCTCTAGCTTCCACCACCAACAAGCTGATATTTGTGAGATTAACATCTTTAATACCAAGTCCCCCTTTCTTTTTTACTTTTACAAAGTTTGGTCCATCAAACTAGGTGATATTTTCTTTTGGTTCCTCCACCTTGCCGTAAAAAGGTGCGTCTAAATTTGTCTAGTCTACCAATGATTGTTTTAGGTAGTCTATTGATGGAAATATAATATATGGGGCAGCATTGTGTGGGAAGCTGGAGCTTATCAAAGTGGATCTACCAGCTTTTATGGACATGGTCCCTCCTTTCTAGGCATCCATTTTTTTAGCACTTTTATCTACCAGAGGTGTCCAATACCAAGTCCACTTTTACATGTGTAGTGATATTTTCTTTTCCTCCACCTTGCCAGGGGCTAAATTTGTCTAGTCTACCAATGATTGTTTTAAGTCTATTGATGGAAATATAATATATGGGAAACACCCAAGTATTTAATTGGGAAAACACTCATTTGACAATTGAAGATCTTAGCATATGTTTTAGTCCAAGAGTTGTTGTCATAAAAAACTATCACTTCACTCTTATCAAATTTTATTTTGAATGCACTAATTCATACATATATAACAGAAGTTTCAAATTTCTGACCCTTCTATATCATCTTTCAAACATATTATAGTATCGTCTGCGTATTAATTGTAACACATCTACCCCTTTTTCTATGATGTAGTCAATTAAACCGTGAAACATATCATTGGACTGTGCTTTACTTATCATCCTAGTGAGGCCATCTGCCACGAAATTGAAGAGGATGGGGGAAAGAGGATCCCCTTGCCTCACTCCTTTGTGACTTTTGACATAGGGCTCAACTAAGTCATTTAGTTTCACACTAACCGTCCCACCAGAGACTACCTGTTGAATCCAATTACACCATTGTTCTGAAAGATTTCTTGCTCTAAGGCACTCAAATAAGAAATTCCATTGAACCTTGTCGTAGGCTTTTTCAAAATCAAGTTTCAGAACTATTCCTACTTGGTCAGTATTTTGGTCTCATGAAGAATTTCATATAATATTATGACTCCACTCATGATAATTCTCCCTTTCATAAAGGTTCTTTGGTTGGGTTTGATTAATTTTTCAACCACTATCTCAAATTTCGGTGTTAGAACTTTGGTTATCCATTTGTATAAGCAATTGAGGAGACAAATTGGTCTAAATTATTGTATTCTTTGTGCATTAGACACTTTTGGAAGAAGAGTAATAATTCCATAATACAATCTGTTAATATTCACTATGTTACCATGAAATTCATGGAACATTTGAACAATATCATTTTTAAAATTTTCCAACAGACTTGGTAGAACTCTATTGGTATCTTGTCAGGGTTGCTGCCTTCTTCTTTTCCATTTGAAAAAAGGCATTTTTTATTTCCTTTACTGTAAATGGTTTACATAAGTCTATGTTTTTATTGTCAGTGATTTTCTCAGCATCCATCCATATTTGTTGATCAATATGTATATTATGACTTGTTTCAGGACCAAACAACATTGTGTAGTACTAAGTAGCATGCTTTCATTCCCTCGATAATATCACCATTATGTTCCAAAGAAATAACAATATTTTTTCTTTTCCTGCCATTAGCTACTTTATGAAAATGGCTACTGTTATTGTCTTCTTTTAATAACCATTGTTCATGACTTCTATTCCTCATGTATGTTTCTTCTTGATCAAGCAACTCTAAATTCTCCATTAACAAATCCATTTTCTAGATAATTTGACCCCCATCAATTCCAACTCTTCAAGGTTAGCTAATTCAATATTAATAGCCCCTTTTCTTTCGATCTCTCCTTGCAGATTAAAGCCCAAAGACATGAAGCATTACAAGTGAAGGCCCCTCCAGCCATACTGGTCAAAAAAGCACCCTCCAGCCATACTGGTCAAAAAAGCACATGTGCTTTTTGAAAAAGCACATGTGCTTTTTGACCAGTATTTGCTGGAGGGGGCCTTCACTTGGACAAACAATTAGGAATATCAAAAGCACATGAAGCATTACAAGGCTTCTCCCAAATTTAACTCAAATCTAAATTGGAGCTTTTTGACAGTCTTACTTGTACCAGATGATAGAATGAGTGGATTATGATCTGATATTTCTCTATTTAACTTCCTTACGGTCACATCAGGGAAGGTGTCCTCTCATTCCTTTGTTACTAAGATTCTATGTAACTTCTCTAAATAAAGTAGGATATTCCTGATTGTTTGTCCAAGTGAAGGCCCCTCCAGCCATACTGGTCAAAAAATGTTTCTCAACAGAGAATTTCTGTCGGCCTCTCATTCAAACTCTCTCTGATAACCCGTTCAATAATCCTTCAAAATATTAAATACAAATGGCGACTTACAAGCAACCTTCCTAGTGTTCTATATTACAGAACGTGTAACTAGACTAGAAAGAACAAACATTCAGATTACCGAGATACAGCCACAATAAGGTTGCCAAGGACAGCGTTGCTCTTGCAAATTAAATGGACTCCATTTCATATATTGGAACGATATATGAAATTACACACAGAAGAAACTAAACAAGGGACACAATACATCAAGAGAGGATGAACAGAGAAGCATACAGGACTGGTGGCACGATGTCTGTTAAACAACATCGATCATCAGTACTAGTGCGCGCGTGCAGCATCGGTGGGCCTGCTGACTATCCCGACATGGTTGAGCCATGCCCAGAGGAGTGTTATCAGCTCGCCACCGCGAGCTATGGCTTCCGATTGCCCTTTCAGATTGTCTGACGGAGCGACGTACAAGATCATGTCAGACCAAAAGCCAGCCAGCAACTCCCATGCCTTCTGCTCGTCATGAATTGTCTCCACCAGCTGTTGTGCAAGCTTCACGCCGTTCTTGACCACATCATCAGTTGAGTTGGGCTTGGAATTCCATTCTTCGAAAGACGATCCCGGTGTAGCTAGCTTAGCAATGGCATGCTCGGCGGCATCCTTCTTGGCAGTCTTATACATGCTCTTGCTCCATGCAACATCGTCAGGGAGCAACTCGGGGCACCAGGTCACAAGGTATGCGCAGTACTGTGATATATGAGTGGCAACAATCTTATGGTCAGAAATAGATTGTTGCTGGCTCCTCACCTCAAGGATGCTTGTGGCGATGTGCCATGTAAGTATGACACTGGAGGCACTATTGCTGTTGCAGGCCCAGAGCCTTGACTCCGACTCCGGAGGTCGGGCTATGGAAACTTATGCAACGATTTGGTGCCAATGCTTCTGATTATTGTGTTATTCGTGGCAGTTGAAGTGAGGGACTTGCTTTCCTATGCCTGCTCCAACTGGAATAAAGTAGTCCTCATTTGCCGTCTTGTAAACAGTGCCTCCCTACAGCATCCTTTTCGCATGCAGGAATGGTTTGCCGAGTTGTTGCGATGCAGATGCAACCTGCTGATGAAGCACTGGAATGAAAAAATAGGCCAATGCTCATTAGTTATTCTTTGCCCAAGAACAACAACGACCCTGCTCAAACGTCTTAGGCACCTCCTCCATCTGCCAGATCAGAAGACGAAGGTTAAGGTACCATCAGCTGTGAAGGCTTCTATAATTGCTGTGCAAAATTCGTGGTTATGCGACTAGCGTGATTTGAACCCATGACCTCTCCCTCACTCATTACTCCTCTACCACTACACCACACTATCACTTGTTTCTACGTTCCCTCTAAGTTCTCCACATATTATAGAAAACCGAGTGTAAATTGCTTGTTTGAGGCCCTGAGACAAGTGTAAATTGCTCCTTTTGAGACCATAAACAATCAAATCAAAAAATTGTCAATTATAAAGTTTAATAATTTTTAGAGATCTACAATTTTCATTTAGGAAGTTTCTCTATCCAAGGTCATTTGAAAATTTTGAATTTCAAATTTTAGACATTCAAACGTAGTTTTTGCATCATAAGATGATTTCAATAAAAAAGTTCTCAACTACAAAGCTTCATAACTTTTTGAGATCTATAATTTTCATCTAGAAAGTTTCTCCATCTGTGGTCGTTTGAAAATTTTAAATTTGAGACATTCAAACATAGTTTTGGCATCATAAGATGATTTCACATCAAAACATTGTCGACTACAAAGTTTCATAACTTTTTCGAGATCGATAATTTTCATTTAGTAAGTTTATCCATCCGAGGTTGTTCAAAAATTTTGAATTTTTTGAAATTTTCAAATTAAAACGTAGCTTTGCATAACAAGATGATTTCAAATTAAAAAGTTTTTCTACTATAGAGGTTCATAACTTTTTGTGATATTTGAAGTTTACTTTGGTCATTTATTCATTTGAGGAAGCGTTAGTAACATTGTTCGTAAATCTTATTAATCCCTCTTCTAGTTCCAAAGAAACTATGAGAGGATATGAGAGAGATGTAGGTTTTGTGAACAGTGTTACTAAAGCTTTGTCAAAAGGTGATTTGCCAAGTGCCAACAGAAAAATCACTTTCGACAAAGCGGCATTTTCCCCGAAAGTGCCTTTTTTTTTTTGCACTCGGCGAAAACGCTTTTTGCCGAATAAAGCGCTACTCCCTCTATCCCATGGAGTCGGTCGTTTTATGGTTCAAAATTTGTCACACGAAGACTGTCGTTTTGCATGCGTGGTATAGCTGAAATCAGTCATCGTACAACACATTCCATCGTTTCCCGTCAATAAAAGATGGATGCATATAGGTGGATACCCCTCCTCCACTACTTTTGGGACACCCAACACCTGCAAGTGGCAGGGCAAGACCTTTTCTGCTACAACAGTGACCTGTCTCCCTTTCCTTGGTTTGCGTGCATGGCTCGACGGTCTTCGTGGGACAGAGGGAGTAGGTAAAATGCATCTTTGCCAAGTGACGGAAAACAACACTCGGCAAAGTACATCCTTGGTGATGGCAAAGATCTATTTTGCCAAGTGCTATCTTTGCCGAGCGTTTTACCCTCGGCAAATAGGGTCTTTGCCGAGTGCCCGAAATAAAACACTTGGCAAACCAATTTACACTCGGCAAAGGTCGCGTCTTCGGTAGTGAGGCTTGTTGTTTAGAGGAAAATCGGTTCCATTGTTCTCTTTTTAGTAACTTAGTGTGGCAGCTCGGCTTGTTTCCCATCTTGTTGAGTATGAGTATCACTTTCATACAATGTCTCACTACTAAAGCAATATTATAATTTACTCTTTGCTTGGTCAAGTATACACTATATATTGTGCTCTCAGTCGCTGACAGATTAATTGCTTCCGCGTTGTTTTGAGAAACAGGAGTCCTAATTGTTCCGAGGCTCATAATATCATACAATTTGGCTCGTGTGATCTTGACGATTACATGTATTGGTCGAAATTAGGATACAGATTAAGATGTTTCTCAGCAGAGAATTTTTATCGGCCTCCCATTCATACCGTCTCTGATAACCGGTTCAATAATCCTTCAAAATATATTAAATACATCTATCTATACTATAAAAGAGCGAAGGAATTGTAGGCCACGTGTCACGATCTCATCCATCCGATCTGTCTAGATTTCCCATCCGATGGTTCTTAGATATGGACCGATTACAGGGTGTTTCGTACAGTCCACCGCGCGAGACTCACGTACACGGACCGCGGCTCCCAATCGGCGTGGAACATCATCCCGAAACGCCGCGCACGACACACTCGACGCAATCCCTCCGCCTGTGGACAGTTGCCGCGCGACACTCGCCTCCCCTCCTCGCGCGTAACGATATCGGCAGTCCTCCCCTCCTCGATCGTGCGTTTCTCCCTCACCACGTTGCTCGCCGCCGGCGCTGAACAGAAGAGCGGAGAGGAAGGAAAGAACCAGGTCTCCTTTCTCCGGGTCATCGCCGACGAACTGGTCGCAGGAGCCGGTGGCATACGCCCGCTCGTACGTGCGGTGTTCACTGAGACCCCGTGCGACTCACCATGCGCCTCGCGACTCGCAGGCCATCATCGCACTGGTTCCGCCTCTCGACCAGTTCCACGACGTCCAACCGGCGTACCGACAGTATCGGGACATCTCCATCAATCGGGTTCGATCTCACAACTTCTTCCAAACGCCGCCCTTTCTCCATCTGCATCTCATCCAGATCCTTCCGTGTAGCATCGACGATGGTGGCGGTGCTGGCCCACGGCGTATAGAGATGAAGCCGACAGGAAACAAATGCGCTGGTGCCGTGCTCCTGCCAGCCTCCTTGCATGCTTGTATGCAGATGCATTGTGCACATTCATGTCCGTACATGCATGATGTATACATATACATATTATTATATATACATATATCTTGGGCCTTGTTTGCATCTCAACATAAAACTTGAGACTTGAGGTTCCCGTCTAGCAGCCGTGTTTGCCAGATTGAAGCGTCGAGCAAGAAACGACGGTCCCTAGACAGCGTGTTGCTGCGGCACAGCCGGCAAAGGGTCGCCCTCGACAACAGACGCCCTCGACGACGCGCTGCAGCGGCACCGGCGGCAAAGCTCGCCCTGAATTTCTGTTATTGCTTGTGCTACTGAATTTTCCATACCTTAATACACACACAGATCGCTAGATCATCTTATAGTTATTTGCATCTTTCTAATGCTTGAACGGTGTCCTTTATTTTTAGAGTTTAGAACGGTGTCCTTTATGTATGGGCCTAGCATAGATATGTACATATCTTTCTTTTCAAATCCATTGCAAGAGAAATTTTGCATCCTCATTGCTTCAAAATCATGAAGTCATGTTATCAGCACAATTTTATTTTTCTTCTTATTTTCAGTTAAGCGATGGAGTCATCGTCACAAATAAAGGTTGGCAAGGTAAGTTCTGAACGTAAACAGCAGCAACGTAGAGAGTAGAGACAGGTATGATGCACTGTCTTCTTACAACAAGGAATATAAATATATGCATATTCACCTTTTGTTAGGACAACTCATGTTTTTTTTTTTGCCTCGTGGGGTGGCCTGTTAATATGCATTTATTTAAATAAAAATTTATCTTTTTCCATGAGTACTCTATTTTTAACTAAACATTATTTTAAATGTCCAGTAGTGAAGTGGAAAAGGGCAAATAAAAAATATAAATAAATATTTTGTATGATTCTGTAATGAAGTGAAACATGGCAAATAAAAATGATAAATAAATGTTTTCTTGGGTTTAACATTGCTGCTACTCATTCCTGAGCTGTTACTATATACCTATGGAATGGATGATTAAAATAATCATTATATTTAGGTTGATACAATACAGGTTGAAAAACCATGGAGTCATCTCAAACAATTGTTAGCAAGATTCTCAAAAAAAAAAAAAAAAAAAACAATGTAGAGAGAAGTGTGCTGCATTGTCTCCTAATAAAGAGGAAACCCGGCCAAACAATGTGAGTCTCACCGTAGTTGTGTAGCTCTTGCTCAAGCAGAACAACAGGTTCTAACCCAGTGGAATTCCGAGTAGATTTTAACAGTTGGTAAGACGAGTCTAAAAGATATGTTTTTCTCCAAAAAAAAAAATTCTGACATAAATTTTGATTTTCATTTTCCAAAAGTTATTCTTTTTACTGCAAATGGAGCCCTAGCTTTGGTTGTCGGATTTAAATTTTTAGTATGCAATCCATATCTGTATCTAGACTATATCTAATTTGATTTATCTAATAGATGGATGAAATTGCCATATGCATCTTTAACTATCGAAACCCGAGTCCAAGCTCGGGCACGAGAGGTCATCCACGTCGCCTGCAAAACAGCGACAGTAGGATCTCGATCGGACGGCTCCAGCCACTGCACGGGTCGCTTTCGAGGACACTGTTCACGCACTGTTCAACTGACGCCTGCACTGTTCACGCTCGCAATTGCTACGCGTACCTGAAAAACGTACCAAAAAAAGATAAAAAAAGCTTTTTCCCTTTCCGAGAAAATTTTCAAATAAACTAGAACCACTCTAGAACCTACTCAAATATTTTTCACCCCTTTTTTATCATCAAAAAAAAAAATTTGAATTCCTCTCATTCGTGTTTTATCGATAAACTTAGGAAGTTTATATCTCATTCACTCCAACTCCGAATCATGTAGTTTTTCACCAAAAATCTTCTAAAATAAAACCTTTACATATAATCCGAATAATTTTCAATCCATTCAAACTCCGAATCCCATAATTCTTCCACCACCAAAAAAGTTCTAAAATAAAACCCTATATATTCAAATCATTTTTTCCTAAGTTTTGGTCACAACCCTTCTCCATCATCAAAAAATCCAAAAATAATTTTCACATTCGTCTCATTCACATTTAAGCCAATAAACTTAATTTTATATCTCATCCATCCTAACTCCGAATCCCATAATTCTTCCATAAAAAATAATCTAATATAAAACCCTACATATTCATATCCTTTTCCCCAATTTTTGGTCATTGTCACAAATGCAAACAATTATTCTTTTCAACAATTCCATTGGTACCATCTCGCAAATACAAAGATACATATAATCCAAAATAATTTTCAATCCATCCTAACTCCGAATCCCATAATTCTTCCACCACCAAAAAAGTTCAAAATAAAACCCTATATATTCAAATCATTTTTTCCTTTTCATCGTCCAAAAAAAAAAAAAAGAATTTTTAATTTTATCTCATTCACGTTCTATCCATAAACTTAGGAAGTTCATATTTCATCCAACCTAACTCTGAATCCCATAATTCTTCAACCAAAAAACTTCAAAAATAAAACCCTACATGTTCAAATCTTTTTCATAATTTTTAGTCGTACCCCCTTCTTCATCATCAAATAAACAAAAAATAATTTCTCAAATTGCTCTCACTCCCGTTGTGCCGATAAACTAACAAAACATATATCTCATCTAGCGAATTAATTGTACTACTAATATACACCGTCAAATCCATCATATAACGAATTAATTCTACTACTAATTTATATACTACCATTTTTCTCATTTATAAATCATAAAACTATAGAACCAGTATTTACCATGGGTAAATGATAACTTATAATCACCACGAAAACATAAAACTAATATATTGCATAAAGACCAATTCAGTTATCATTAGTTGTACTCATGTAACTAACTACAAAGGGAAAAAAAAATGGCCCACAAAAAGCCGCAGTTTTCTAGTGAATTTGATACTACCTTTTTATACATATATAAATATAAATTCTTCTAGAGTTTGTATATATTTCAAGGGATTGAATCTTTCATCTATACTGCGGACTCTCTGAGTTCAAAGTTTAATCTGAAATATTCAGGGTAGGGCGACCAGATTACTTAAATAAAAGCTGATTTTGGAGGTTAAGATTGGTTCAGTCTGTCTCTCATGGTTGTACTTTTGCATACTCTAAAAAACATACCTAGAATGACGCACATGCATGTTCAATAAAAAGATCAAATACACAATTTATTTCTACATCAATTCTTGTCATCTATTACACGAATTGAGCAACCAACTCCAACGCAAATACACTTTTTTCTATTACTATGTCAACTCTTGTTAATTCTTATATGAGTTCTTTTGAATGTGTATTATTACTATTTCTTAAAATTTTCAAGAATTAACTTTTTTATTGGCACGTGACCTATAAGATACTTGTTTAAAAAAATTATTTTAGGGACTTTTTTTTTATCACTTGTGATACCATGATAGTGTTTGTTGCTCTAGATTGTTCAGGTTCATTTGTCTTGCTTTTTAATTTGAGTTTTGAAATGCTATTACTATGCTTAGGGATGCAATATTCAGGTCATTGCTATCTAATCTAATTTACTATTTATGTATGCACCTTTTTCATGCTACTTGAGTACATGCAAATATTCTGCTATCAACTAGATATGATTTGCCTTGTTTTCTTTTTGATAGAAAATGGTTATGTTCATTCTTGTTTACTTAAACATTATGTACTTGATTCGATTTACTAAATGAACGAACACAACGCTGGGCGGCGTCTTAGAAAAGAAGCAAATTTATTTTTTGAGGAATAAAAAGAAGCAATTTGATTCCAATGCCCTGCCACATTGTAATTTATTTTTGAACATTGTCAAACACAACATATGAAAGAGAGAATTGTCTATGCTATTCTACCTCTTTAGCTTGATAATTTCCATGACAGCATGTATATATATGCACTCACTATGTTCAGTAGTAAACGAAAGAGTTGTAATGTTTGTTCTGTGGCTGTCCTTCCAAATTAGCTGATAGATCGGATTAGATTGTCCAGAATAACAAGACTCTGTTAGTCATTCACCATTAATATATCATTATTAGGTTAAAATCTGGATTTTGTTGATCTTGAAAATATTTGAAAGGTTTATGCCTAGAGGAAAAACATGATGGATTATACGACACGCATGATGTTTATGAATTTTTACATAGACACGTGCGTGTCGCACGTGCATTGCCACTAGTATATAACAAATGGCGATTTACATGCAACCTTCCTAGCGTTCTATATTACAGAAAGTGTAACTAGATCGACTAGAAAGAACTAACATTCAGATTACCAAGATACAGCTACAGTAAGGTTGTCAAGAACACTGTAGCGGATGCAAATGGACTCCATTCCACGTAGAGGAACGATGAGATACACACAAAAGACACACCAAACAAGGGACACTATACATCAAGAGAGGACGAACCCAGAAGTATACAGGACTAATGACTGTGTTAAACAACATCATCAGCAGTAGCAGGGCAGCTGGTGAAGTCACTAGGCCAGTCATCATCAGTACCAGAGCTTGTGGCATCGGTGGGCCTGCTGACTATCCCGGCATGGTTGAGCAATGCCCAGAGGAGGGTTATCAGCTCGCCACCGCGAGCTATGGCTTCCGAGTGGCCTTTCAGATTGTCTGACGGAGCGACGTACAAGATCATCTCTGACCAAAAGCCAGCCAGCAACTCCCACAACATCTGCTCATCATCGATTATCTCCACCAGCTGCTGTGCAAGCTTCACACCCTTCTTGATCACTTCATGATTTGAGTTGGAACTCAAGACTTCGACTAGCTGGTGATATTCATACTCCGACATTGATGACGACCCAGTTGAAGTCGGTTTGGTAAGCGCATGTTCTGCATCCTTCTTGGTAGCCTTATACATGCTCTTGCTCCATGCAACATCGTCCGGGAGCAACTCGGGGCACCATGTCACAAGATATGCGCAGTACCGTGATATATGAGTGGCAGCAATCTTATGATCTGAAATATGTGGACTCTGTTGCTGGTCAAGTCTGTATGGGTTCCTCACCTCAAGGATGCTTGTGGCGATGTGCCATGTAAGTATAACACTGGAGGCACTATTGCTATTACAGGCCCATAGGAAAGTTTCACCAACTTCACTCCAACGCTGAAGAGATGCTTTTCCATTGCTCAGTTGTCCATTTATACTGCTTCTTAGTGCATCAATTATACAAGCTTTCACAGCTGATGGTACCTTAACCTTCGTCTTCTGATCTGGCAGATGGAGGAGATGCCTGAGACGTCCAAGAATTTTTGATCTTGGGTGAAGAACAAGTAAAGAGCAATGACCTATTTTTTCATTGCAGTGCTTCATCAGGTTGCATCTGCATCGCAACAAACGGGCAAGCCATTTCTGCAGGCGAAGAGAACGCTGCAGGTAGGCACTGTTTAGAAGACGGCAAATGAGGACTACTTTGGTCCAGTTGGAGCAGGCGTAGGAGAGCAAGTCCCTCGCCTCAACTGCCACGACTAACACAACAATCAAAAGCATTGGCACCAAATCAAAGTATAAGTTTCCATAATGATAATTACTGTCCAGGATCGTGGAGTTTGAGTTGACCATGTAGTTTTGAACACAATGGATGGAACAGAGAAACTGATAAGGATCCACGTCCTTACCCATGATTATGACCAGGACAGACACTGCAAGCAAGATGCAGTAACCTATGCTCAAGAATGAGATAAATATGCCAACTATGGGAATCCAACACCTTGAATAAGAAGTTGGGAGGGACGAGTAATAGTAATCATGAACAAAAGAAAGCTCATCTGCAGCCACGCGAAATACCCTGTCACTGTCAAACTCGCCGTCCTTCAACAAGAAGCTCCAGAAAAAATCCCCGGAGCCAATATTATGGAGCTCATACCTTGCAAATCGGCAACGCAGCAATTTGAATAATGCAAAAGACAAGCATAAGTCTTTTAGCCTTTGAGGTATTGAAACCATCAGTATGCTGTCCAACTGCCAAACTTTGTCAATAGTTACCAAGCCAATGTTCTGTTGCAGCATTTTTGCTATGTCATCCTTGAAAACATACCCGTGAGGATGCTTCTCCACTTGTCCTCTCTCTTCTCCCATAACCAACAGTGAGGGAGGTCCATCCTCACATACAGCTGGTTGTTCACAATGTTGGTTTTGTTTATTATGTGAGAGCTGTTGTTTCATGTATGGCAAAACCAAACGAGGATTTTTCCCAAGTGCAAAGGATTTCTGTGCCTTTTGAAATGCATAGTATTTGACTAAGGTTTTGGCAGAAATAAGAACAAAAGGTGTGACCTCAAAGAGAATAGAAGGTAGAGCTGCCAGCGCATCTTCATTGTAAACGTAACTGATACCAAGATAAAGGATCCAGACCCCCTGAGGAAGCAGTTCCAGAGGAGGACCTATGTTTGGACCTTCTTGATCATCAACAGCGCGTATTACGCTGGTATTGACAATGGCGATCTGAACAAGCAGTGCCCATATTATGACCAGGACCGAGTGGCCCTGTGGACGACAACTTATGTACGAGCTGTCGTCCGATATGTCTTTTGGTCCGGCACTGATGGCGACGAGAGAGGAAATGCTAGGCAAGAACAGAGCAGTGGCTCCAAGGAAGATGAAACGGGTAAAAGGATGATGGCGGTAGCGCTGGCCATAGGCACCTATGGCGACTATGACTCCTGCCAGGATGGCGCTAGTAAGCAGCAGCGCGTTCACCCGCCACACCACCCCTTCCATTGAGGTGGACCACGGATTGTCATCGCAGGTAAGCTGATTTGCGTACTTGGACGCTTGATTGAAGAGGTAGGTGGTATTCACTCCATCGGCCATGGCCCTTCTTGTTATCACTGCATGCGAAATTAAAAGGGCAAAACATCGAGTTGTCAACACATGAACTAATAATAAATCCACTCTCTGATGACGGAAGTCCTGCAAGTACTGAAGTACATGTACCTCAAGGTGTGGATAGTATGATACGTTTGGAGATCACAGCAGCAAAGTCGGCCTCAACGAAACTTGAACAAAATAACACCTGCGGCTTCAGGTCAGGCTCTTTGGAGTGCGTGGTTCCAAGTTTTCAACCGCAAAGAGCTTACAAAGTAGTGAGTTGCACTTGCAGTACCCTGTACCCCTCATATATATCTCAATCAGCAAGCAACTAAGCAAGTCGCAACCAATGTCCGAGAGCTTGCATGGGTTCGGCGCGAGGTAGTTCCACGTCTCTTTGGCTAGCTACTCTCAAATTAACTATGTACTCTATGTATCTAGCTAGTTCGATTCAATGGTTGGCCTAGCTCGCAGGTCGCAACCAGGTTTCTGGGCTCGACCCTCGACGTTCCGCGTCTTGGCTAACTTGACGGATGAGAGGCCGGTCGTCGCCGATGGAATTACCCTGTAGCTTCCTCAGCTCTCCAATTTCTTCCATGTCAGCTCAGCTGTGTGACTGTAGATTGTAGCGTTTGTGCCCCTCACTCCCAAAGGAAAACGACCACAGAAACCGAAAGGGTGAGTAGGACATGATAGAAATTTGGTCACGTTTGATACACATGGCTGGTTAATGGCCAGGGCTCATAAGATCATCTCCGGCAATGCTATCTAAATGTCTTTTTAGGTAGCTACCGATTTTCATACTACACATATTTCACTTCCAACTCCAACAGTACTAATTAAAACACACTACCCAACTTTTTTCTTAAAGTAAACACACTACCCAAACTAATCCTAGCAGAGAATGACATGTGGGTCCCATATGTCATCCTCTTGTTCTTCTTCACACCATGGATGCAGATATAGGTGCCCGACGTTGTACGCCACGCCGCTGAGAGGAGCACGCACTGTCGGGGAGCCTTCATGCCGGGAGGAACACGCGTTGGGAAGGCTGCCGACTTCAGGAGATAGCAGGGAGGGCGTGTTGGGAGGAGTCTTGCCTGCTCGTCCGCTAGGAGCATGCCAGGCCTTTGCTACTCGTGGCTCGGGAAAGGCCTCCAGATTCGGATCTAGGGTGGGTGACGCCAGCTAGGGGCCGCCGAGGGACGACCACCGCCGGGAAGGGCCACCGCGAGGACTGGCGAAAGTGCGAGGCGCAAGCGGGTGATGTCGGGTGGTTGTTGGGGGGGGGGGGGGAGGAGAGATGATTTGGGTAGCCTCCGCCCAACAGAATAGATAGAGAAAGAGAAGATTTGGGTACCCAACAAATTTATTGGGTCAAGTAGGTAGCCTACTAGATCTCTTTTTTTTTTGCCTCCACTACCTAGATTGGGCATAGGTAGTTCATTTGAGTAGTCTGCTGTAGATGTTCTAAGAAGACTATGATTAACTAGTCGCTAACAACTGGTTGAAGACTTGTCTAAGAAATTAGCTCACGTATTAGTCTTTCTATTAGGAAACATTTTAGAGTTAATTAGGGTAACTAGTCCATCAACCCGTGCTTTCCTCGACGGGACAGAATTTTGGGACATAAGAATTAGTTATTGTCTAATATCATTGGCTAATAAAAATTCTAATATTAAATTGCTTGCTTTTCTCTTTGTTTATTTTTTAACATAATAGACATAAAAGTAATATGTTATATCCTTCTAGTTGTCACAAACATATCAATTAATATTTATCTTTTTTTCATCTATATCCATAGATTTTCCTTCAAATATTCATGGCACCTAAGTTTATCTTTACTATATTTTTTTTAATTGAAACATTATGATTTTGTTGTTGTTGCTGATATCTTATGAAGAAACGCATATATAAAATGTCTAAATACCTAAACTTAAAAAAATATAATTATTTGTTAGTATCATTAGTTCTAAGATGTTAAGAAAATATTACTTTTATGATTAATGAAACACAACATAAATATTCATTGCTCATGCATGCATGTGTGCATACAATCTACATGGTGACACAATATATGTTTTAGAGAGAATATGGCCCTAAAAAAATCTGTTTTAGGAATGTGGCCCCTTTTTTTCGAATTTGGGAATCCAGCCTTCAAACGAATTTTTCTTAGGAATATGGCCTTCCGTCCAGGTTTGATGCTTAACGGTGTTAACTAGGAGGTAAAAAGACTATTTTACCCGTGAGTAAAAAAAAAAAAAACATAGTTTGGCTCATGAAAGCCTGCGTTTAATGCCATCGAATGGAAGGAAGAGCAACGCAATGTTGTGGCTTCCTTTTTCCGATCCAGATTGAAGCTCGATGTGATTGCAGGATGCAGCGGCGGTGGCGGCGGCAATAGGTTTCCAGGCGCGCGAGAGAGAGCTAAGAGGAAGTACTGACGGCAATAGGTATCTACGTACGCGCCGTTTTTTATAGATGCGTAGGATTTTTTTTTTTTTTTTTTTTTTGAGAATTAGATGCGTAGGATTTTTATTTTTGTGAATCATTAAAATTAGTTATATTAATTTATCGTAATGGCAGTGGTGGGTAAATTTAATGTATATTTAGGGTGTTATTTTATGGTACTTTTTATAATGGCAATTGTGGGTAATTTTTTAAGAAATGTTAGAGATCGAATGGCTAAAATTGTTAGAGGCTGATGGATTGACGGCGGGATGTTTCTAATTAATGTGAGAATTTCTAGTATTTATCTTTTTTCGCGAGCATATCTGCTGAGAATTAACATGGTGCCTCCGTTGGAGTCTTCAATTAGTAATAGTAAGATTTTAAGCGCTAAAAACTAACAATTAGCTCTTGTATCGAAACAAGCCCCTTTATTTTGATAAAAGAAAATTCAAGTGTGTGGGAAATTCTAGATGATGAGAGGCTCTGAATCAAATCCTCTAAAAGTTACTGGATGCCAATTCGATCGTTCCCAACTGGAAGAGCTAAAAAAAGCAGGACGCGTCTACCTAGGCAGTTTTATAAGCAACCTTTTCGAGATCGGTCCATTCAACCGTATCTATTTGTATAAGCAACTAATAACTACGCGCAGTGCACATCACCGCGCCAAAACCGCGGTGGCGTCTCGCAGTCGCGGCGCTGTTTGGTTTTGTTGCCGCCGCGGCTTAAGCCGGCGGTAATGCATGGTATGTATATACCAGCAACGAAAAGAGCAAAGCTGTATGTGATCACCGCGGCGCAGGCATGCAGACGACGGTGATCTGCGCTGAGGCAGGAAGCGTGCGGTTTTGCGTTGAGCAAATGTGCAGTGGGCTGATGAATCCAACAAAGCCCACTAGTATGTCGAACTTGGGCTGGGCTGAAGAAAAGTTTGGGTTCGTATGGGGGGCCGATAGTCGTCGTCCGGTAAGAAAGAACTAGCCCAACAATAAAGCGTGTTCGCGTTTTGAGAAAACTCAGTTCAATTGTTCTCTTTTCAGGAACTTAGTGTGGCAGCTCGGCTTGTTTCCCATCTTGAGTATCACTTTCATACCATTCATAGTTTCCTTTCACATGGTTCACTACTCAAGCACAATTAGTAGCCATTTGTTGCTTATAGTAGGGATTTAGTCTTTGCTTGATCAAGTACACACTATATATTGTGCTCTCATCTCAGTGGCTGACAGATTCTTGCTTCCGCAGTGTTGAGAATGTCCTAATTGTTCCGAGGCTCATAATATCATACAATTTGGCTTGTGTGATGATCTTGACGATTACATGTATTGAACGACGAAATTAGGATACAGATTAAGTTTGTTTCTCAGCAGAGAGAATTTTTGTCGTCCTCCCATTCAAACCTTTCTGATAGCCCGTTCAATAATCCTTCAAAAATATTAAATACATAGTATATGACAAATGGCGACTAGCTTACAAGCAACCTTTCTAGTGTTCTATATTACAGAAAGAGTAACTAGACTAGAAAGAACTAACATTCAGATTACCAACATTCAGAGAAACATTCCTCGTAGAGGAACGATGAGATACACACAAAAGACACACCAAACAAGGGACACTATGCATCAAGAGAGGACGAACCCAGAAGTATACAGGACAAATGACTATTAAACAACATCATCAGTAGTAGCAGGGCACCTGGTAAAATCACTAGGCCAGTCATCATCAGTACCAGAGCTTGCGGCATCGGTGGGCCTGCTGACAATCCCGGCATGGTTGAGCAATGCCCAGAGGAGCGTTATCAGCTCGCCACCGCGAGCTATGGCTTCCGAGTGGCCTTTCAGATTGTCTGACGGAGCGACGTACAAGATCATCTCTGACCAAAAGCCAGCCAGCAACTCCCATACCGTCTGCTCATCATCGATTATCTCCACCAGCTGCTGTGCAAGCTTCACGCCTTTCTTGACCACTTCATGATTTGAGTTGGAACCCAAGACTTCGACTAGCTGGTGATACTCACACTCTGACATCGATGACGACCCAGTTGAAGTCGGCTTAGTAAGGGCATGCTCTGCATCCTTCTTGATAGCCTCATACATGCTCTTGCTCCACGCAACATCATCAGGGAGCAACTCAGGGCACCAGGTCACAAGGTACGTGCAGTACCGTGATATATGAGTGGCAGCAATCTTATGATCTGAAATATGTGGACTCTGTTGCTGGTCAAGTCTGTATGGGTTCCTCACCTCAAGGATGCTTGTGGCGATATGCCATGTAAGTATGACACTGGAGGCACTATTGCTGTTGCAGGCCCATAGGAACGTTTCACCAACTTGATTCCAACTCCGGAGAAACGCTTTTCCATTGCTCAGTTGTCCATTTCTATTCCTCTTTAGAGCATCAATTATAGAAGCCTTCACAGCTGATGATACCTTAACCTTCGTCTTCTGATCTGGCAGATGGAGGAGGTGCCTGAGACGTGTGAGCAGGGTCGTCGTTGTTCTTGGGCGAAGAATAAGTACTGAGCATTGGCCTATTTTTTCATTCCAGTGCTTCATGAGCAGGTTGCATCTGCATCGCAACAACCGGGCAAACCATTTTTGCATGCGAAGAGAACGCTGCAGGGAGGCACTGTTTACAAGACGGCAAATGAGGACTACTTTGGTCCAGTTGGAGCAGGCGTAGGAAAGCAAGTCCCGTGCCTCAGCTGTCACGACTACCACAATAATCAAAAACATTGGCACCAAATCGAAATATAAGTTTCCATAAAATGAGTCCGATGGAGGGTCAGACTCATTAACACATATGATGGAACAACCAAACTGAGCTGATCCGTGCAATATGAAGGCTTTGGATACCATCCACACTGCAAGAAAGATGCAGTAACCTATGCTCAAGAATGAGATTAATATGCCAACTATAGGAAGCCAACACTTTGAATAAGAGATTGGGAGGGATGAGTAATAGTAATCACGAACGAAAGAAAGCTCATCTGCAACCACGCGAAATATGCTGTCACTGTCAAACTCACCGTCCTTCAACAAGAAGCTCCAGAAACAATCGATGGTGTCCCAAAAGCCAATATTATGGAGTTCACACCTCGCAAATCGACAACGCAGCAACTTGAACAATGCAAAAGATAAGCATAAGTCTTTCAGTCTTTGAGGTATTGGCACCAGAAGTATGCCATCCGACTGCCAAACTCTATCAATAGTCACCAAGCCAATGTTTTGATGCAACATTTGGTCATCCTTGAACATGTACCCATGAGGATGCTTGTCCATGTGTCTTTTCTCTTCTCCCATAACCAATAGTTGGGGAGGTAGTGCATGTGCATCCTCGCTTACCGTTGGTTCTTCACTATGGTGTTGGCTTTGTTTATTATGTGATAGTTGTTGCATGTATCGAAAAATAAGACCAGGATTTTGCCCAAGTGCAAAACTTGTCCGTGCCTTTCCAAATGCATAATATTTGAATACTGTTTTGACAGAAATAAGAGCAAAAGGCATGACTTCAAGGAGAATTAGATCATGATCATGTACTCTGACGTAGGTGATACCAAGGTAAAGGATCCATGCCCCCTGAGCAAGCAACTGGAACGGAGGACCTACGTTTGGACCTTCTCGATCATCAGCAGCGACTACTGTGCTGGTATTGATCATGACAATATGAACAAGTAATGCCCATATTATGACCAGGACGGAGTGCAACTCTGGAGTGCAAATTGCGAACCAGGATGACGCTATACTGTCCGGCAATTCTGTGAAGGCGTTTGATCCGGCACTGATGGAGACGAGCGAGGAAATGATAGGCAGGAACAAAGTGGTGGCTCCAAGGAAGATGAAACGAGTAAAGGGATGGTGGCGGTAGCGCTGTCCATAGGCACCTATCCCGACTATGACTCCCGCCATGATAGTGCTGACGAGCAGCAGGGCGTTGACCTGCCATATCTTCTGTTCCATGGGCACCACACTGGCACGGCCATTGCAGATAGTCATGATCGGCTGGAAAGAGTAATAACACGTCAATGGCTATCTTCTGGATTGCCAAATAAATTTCAAGGTCCAAACATCAAGTTGTTAGCACATGAACTAATCACACTCTGTAATGGAAATCAAGTACCTGAGATGGGAATCGATCGAGCTCACAGCAAAGCCTGAAATCTGAAACAAACCAACCCCAGAAGTATTGGAATGGTTCCTTCAGCGGGAGATGTGCAGAGGAGGAATAAGGAGATTGCTAAGCACTAGCAGTGAGTACGTTTAGTTTTAGGCATCCGACGTCACAACTTGCTCGAAACTTTTTCAAATTTTTACCACAGCCTCCTCATGAGATGACAAGACACCTCGCCAAGTTTCGTGATTTTTAAACTTCGTTTGGATTTTATAGAATTTAAAAACACTTTTCCCGCATGTAACTCGTCATGTTCCGACACAAAAATGTTCGTAATTTCGCGCGAGTTCCTGGATTGAGCCTAAACATACGCCAAACATCATGAATAATATTTTTTGAATGACCAAATTCCATTATTTCATGTACCTGCAGTTCAAATTTGGAGTGGTCCAGAAAATGCAAGAAAAAAGAAATAATTCATGAAATATAGCAAAACAACTTGAAATTGTCCCAAATTCTGAAGATGAGATGTAATTACTGTACCAAGTCCACACAAAAAATATGGGACGAAAAAAAAAAAAATGCATAATTTGCCGAGTGCCGGTCGGGGGCACTCGGCAAAAGACCCTATTTGCCGAAAGTGGATTTTACGTGCGGCACTCGGCAAAGGATACCTAGTTTGCCGAGTGCCTAACGTCGGACACTTTCGGCAAAGGTAACGGAAAACGTGGCCGTTTGGTCCTGTTATTCTTTGCCGAGTGTATTATTTTGCCGACGGTTAAGCGCTCGGCAAAGATATAATTTTCCGAGTGGGGAACACCGCCGACGGCCTGGCACTCGGCCTCAGTTTGGCACTCGGCAAAGATGCTCTTTGCCGAGTGCCCGATTTTTTCCTCTCGGCAAACGTTTTCGCACTCGGCAAAGAAGCGGATTCCTGTAGTGTTAGTACCTAAATGGAAGGGTAGATTGACATTAAACGTACTTTTCCAATCATTTGGTGTGGGTGGAGAGAGAGAAAAGATATTTTAATAGACCCAATCTAAACTAGCTCCAATTAGCATCTTTTGGGTGGGTTAGATGTGACTAACCCTAATCTAATCCTCTTGTTTGGATTCTTTAGAGCTAGTTGAGCCCCAACTAGTTTAAACTAACTCTAACCCATGGATCCAAACAGAGCCGATGTTTTTTTCTCTGGTAAAAGAGAGCTTTCGTTATCTATATAGCACAAGTGTTACTACAATCATTGTCGTTGATTAGGTCTAAGGGTCTAAGACACACGTAGCATCACAAGAGTTATTAGCTTGGACTAATTAACCATATACTGTGTGCAGTGTGGACGTTCTTCCCAGTTCCCATTTCTACGATGCCGTGTTCTAGTCTCCACCTTGTTGACATGGTCATAGCTTCTCTCCCGTTCCTGGAAAGATCTCACCCTCGTTATGTGGTTGTGGCGTTTTGCTCTCCTTCTTATCAACGGAAGACCACACAAACCGAAGAACTGGACTCTGGACACAGAGAGAAAAATGAGTTTCGAAGTAGTTTCGGTTGAGAAAATTAATTATTCGTAGTGGCCTGGTCTCCAAGTAAAACAAAGACTATATCGATCAATATGAGAAGTTTTCAAGCTGAAAGCCCCATGCACCGTTGAAAACTTCTGTAAGATAGCGATAACTGACAAAAACACCACGCACCAAGTGAAAACTCTCCAGGCACCTTCTAAGGAATACATAGACCGGCCGTCCCAAGTGGCAGCGATGGCGACATCTCCTGTGGAGGCGACCCGGGCTCAGGCATCAGCACTACCGGAATCAGAGGCATTGCCGTGTGCTCAGCTCTAAGCCGAGTGCCAAATCTCGGACACTCGGCTTAGAGCCTCTAAGCCGAGTGTCGACGCCTCGGGAACATGGCAAAACAAAACACTCGGCATTGCGTCATCTAAGCCGAGTGTCGACACTACGGACACACGGCGCAACGCAACTATACTCGGCATTGCGCCTGCTAAGCCGAGTGCCTAACGTCGGCACTCGGCTTAGGGAGTCCCCCACGTTAATAGCCCCTTCTCCTTCCCTGCCATCAGCACCTCCGTCAATTCTTTGCCGAGTGTCCCGCCCTGGCACACGGCAAAGAAGTAGGCACACGGCAAAAAAAATGTTTTGCCCAGTCTGCAAACTTTACACTCGGCTTAGGGCTATCTTTGCCGAGCGGCATCAGATTTATCAGGATTGACAGAGGGGAGGAGTCTTCTGATGATTATCTGGTCATAACGTTTTGAAGGAAGGGGTGCGCTCCATGGTCATGTTGTGTATGGGAACCTCTGGATGCCTGGAGCAAGTCTTCACAGCAATTCAAGACCAAAGCTATTGTCACAAAAAAAAAAAGACCAAAGCTGGAATATAGATTCGTTCAGGCAATAGAGGGCTGGAATTGTTGCTGTCCCTTTGACGGAGCAGACGCCAGTACTCCCTCCGAGCTGGTATTAGAAGTCGTTTTGGACAAGGTTCAGGTCAAACATCGGGAATATAAATCATCAATAACTTTTAAGTTGTTGAGTTTGTAATGTAAAAATTATATGAGTAGATTTGTCTTAAAAAATACTTTGATAAAAGTATATATATATTACATCTCCATAAATATTTTTATAATAATAAGAGGTCAAAGTTGTGTTTTGGAGACCGTGTCGCTGTCCTAAACGACTTCTAATACCATCCCGGAGGGAGTAGATGGAACAATTAATTTGTAGTTTAGGGCGTTAAGTATGTAGGGGTGGCACGGCTTTAATTCATCATGCAGTGAAAGCTATGCAAAATCCAGGCGCGCACGGGGAGACACGATCGAGCCCGAGGGAGAGGATGCATCATTGCCATCATGTGCGACAAGATTAACGCGTGCAAACCTTCCCGCGTTTATAGGAATCGTGTGACCCGTTGTCTACGCGACGCGCGCCAGGATCAATAGCGGCGCACACCACTGTTAATCTTCTTCCTCGCGACGCACGCCCCGCCCCTGCCTCCCTCCGCCCCCGCCGGTGCCCAAGGGCTCGCCGGAGGGCGCCGGCGGCGTTCGCCTTCTCCCCTCCCCTCTCTTCTTCTCCCCACGCCGGCAAACCCTAACCTAGCCGCCTCTGCCGCCGCCGCCTCCGAGCTCCGACCCCCGCCGCCATGGATGACGCCGACGCCCCGCCCCGCCTACCCATACCCAACCGGATGAGTCCGGTCTTGGCCCACTTCGGCGGCGCCCCCCCGCCTCGCCACCGCCGGCCGAACCGCCATCGCCACCGTGTCGACGGCCCGCCAGCCGACCGGCCGGATTCTATTGCCGGGGAGAGGATGGAGGCGCTGGGGAGCTCGCCGAACCCTAAACCGCCGCCGCCGCCTCTTCCACCTCGTCGGAACCCTAATCTCGTGAGGGCGGCAACGCTGCCTTGTCCACTGCCCCGCCCCGCGGCGCCCCCCACCACTGCACCCCTCCCCGGCGCCGACGCCGTGTGCGCCCACTATCGATAGTGGCGCCGCGTGGCGCCGAATAGCGTTCGTGCATCGCTCACGCTTGCGGTCGTACTAACCACTATCCGTCCACCTTCCCCACGTATAGAAAAGCGGCAGATGTTTTCTTCGACTGCTCACCCCGGCCCCTTGCATGGATTGCTTTCTCAATTCAATACGTGCATGTTTCATACGTCCACACCGTGGCTTTTTTTCATCTTCTTCTTGATTCCTTTTTTATTTTTCTTATATTTTCTTCTATTTCTTTTATCCTTTACTTTGTGTTTGTTTTTTTTTTTTTTATTTTTATTTCTTTTATATATACTTCTCAATTGTTCTAGTGGTACACACAAGATATTCTGTGGTATATTTTTGCTTTTTTCTAGTATATATATCTAAGAAATGTTCGAGAGCTTTTGTTCTCATAGAATACGCAGAATATTCTATGCTTCTTTTGTCGATGTTCGTGTAGTTGTGATGCTCATTCATGCGATGATGTCGACCGACGTTAGTTGTTGTTTGTTCGACGACAGGTGAGGTGGTGATGAGATTTGAACGAAACAGTACCATCGCAATTCACAACGTAACAGTATACTCCCTTCGTACTTGTAAAGTAAGTCATTTAAGACAGCGTCAGTCTCTAAACACAATTTTCACCTCTTATTATTATAAAAATATTTATAAAAAAAGTGATATATGTAGAGGAAGAGACCTACAAAGAAGGGTGAGTTTACGCTATCTAGACCGACCTTGGAATCGACATCGCCGACAGCAGTGGCGGAGCCAGGGGTGCTTTGGCAGGGCCATGGCCCCCTAACATCACATCTATTTTTTATGTAATATATTATTTAATAATCTACATTAGAAAGATACAACAAAAGCTTTTGTCATATTTTTTTTTTTGACTTCTAGAAAACAAAGTGACACAAATTTACAAATTTTCTTTAGACAAACCTTTAATTATGTGTAATTCTTGGCTCCGTTGTGGACAGACACGGTTGTCCACCACTGGAGGAACAACGTGCTTGGAAATGTTAAATGCTGAATAAGTTTGCAAAACTAAGAGTCTAGCCCTGATGCAAAACTAAGGTGTTTGGATTGCAGGAATAGGCTTGATGGCCATGTGTCTCCCTAAACACCAATTATATCGACTCGGGCTTTCTTCCAACACATATTTACAAGTTATAAAAACTCATTAGTGTTTCTTTTACAAGTCTACGGATTTTTTTTTTTTTTTTTACCATACGTAGAAGCTACAGATCGGTTCAAGTATTGAGACGGCTCTTTTTTATCTCTTCCTCATTGGATTAACAATGTCAACGTCAAAGTGAGCTTACAGCGGCAAAGTGCCAGCTCGTAAGCACTCATCAGCGGCAACAATTGTAAAGGAAAAGAAAACATGGGATTGGAGTGGATTCTTTTTTTTCCGTGAAATCGGCATCTAGCTACAGGAATCCAAAGGAAAGGAAATCTCAATTCCTCCATTCCAAACGCACTTGTAGGTTTTTTTTTCCTCCATTTGCTGGTTCCTATGATTTTCCTTTGAAAATCCTACAATCCAAACAGGCCCTGAGACCCGTTCCTTTCCTTCGTAGTTTTCACCGGAATTATTCCTACGCTCCTAAAGGGCTGATGACGTCATCCGATTCCATAGGAACGAATCTTTCATTTTCCCTACGTTTGACCCATAAACGGGGCCTTTAATAAGTACAGTACTATAATAACCAGAAGATGTGGACATGCTCTGCCATTGCTCCTATAGTTTTTTTCTTTTTCCTTCAAAACACGGCAAAAGCATTGCCGTTTTGCCGTAAACCACCCGTACAGTACTAACGTTTGACATGTGACGTGTGACGTGTCACCTACAGTACTCACCTCTTTCTGTAGACTCCGCTGAGTACTCCACTGCTCACTAGTCACTCCACTCCAAGAACGAACCGGACAGGATCGGAGACCCACCACCACGCCGGCCGGCGGAGGAGGCAACCGCGACGCCGCCACGACCATGCACGTAGTGATGCTCCCGTGGCTCGCCTTCGGCCACATCGTCCCGTTCACGCAGCTGGCACGAAGGCTGCTGGCCTCCTCCTCCGCCGTCCGCGTCACTTTCCTCACGGCCGCCGGCAACGTCCCACGCGTCGAGGCCATGCTGCCGTCCTCGGCCTCGTCCACCGGCGCTGGGGTGGCCGTCGTCTTGCCGCTGCGCCTGCCCCACGTGCCGGGGCTTCCCGAGGACGCCGCCAGCACGGCTGACCTCTCCCCCACGGCGCCGAGCTGCTCAAGGTTGCGCTGGACGGCGCCCGGCCCCAGGTGGCCGCGCTGCTGGCCGAGCTCCGCCCGGACGCCGTGCTGCTCGACTTCGCCACCGCGTGGGCGTCCGAGGACGCCGCAGCGCTGGGCGTCAAGTCGCTCCACTTCAGCGTCTTCTCCGCGGTCGCGGGCGCCTACCTCGTCATCCCCGCGCGCTGCCCCGACGGCTCGGCCTCGCCGCCGTCGGCGCGCGACCTCATGTCCGCCCCCGCAGGCTTTCCTGGCTCCTCCCCGCTCGCCGCCACCGGCGTTCCGGCGTACCAGGCCGCCGACTTCGCCTACGTCTTCACCAGCTTCGGCGCCGACCAGCCCTCCGTCTACGACCGCGTCATGGCCAGCATCCGGCCCTGCGACGCCATCGTGCTCAAGACCTGCGCTGAGATGGAGGGCGCCTACGTCGACTACCTCGCCGCGCAGTTCAAGAAGCCTGTCCTCGTGGCAGGGCCACTGGTGCCGGACCCGCCGCGGGCGGATGAGCCGCTGGACGAGCGCTGGGCCACCTGGTTGTCCGCGTTCCCGGCCGGCGCCGTCATCTTCGCCTCATTCGGCAGCGAGACGTTCCTGCCGCCCGCCGCAGCGACGGAGCTCCTGTTAGGCCTCGAGGCTACCGGCCGCCCGTTCCTGGCCGTGCTCAACTCCCCGGACGGCGCGCCAGTCGTCCCGCCGCCGGGGTTCGCGGAGCGGGTGGCGGGGAGGGACTAGTGCACAGCGGGTGGGTGCAGCAGCAGCAGCACATCCTGCGCCACCGCAGCGTGGGGTGCTACGTGACCCACGCCGGGTTCAGCTCCGTCGTGGAAGGGCTCGTCGCCGGGTGCCGCCTCGTGCTGCTTCCCATGAAGGGTGACCAGTACCTCAACGCGGTCCTGTTCGCGCGCGAGCTCCGCGTGGGCGTCGTGGTGGCGCGCCGCGACGAGGACGGATGGTTCCGAAGCCAGGACGTGTGCGACGCGGTCGCCGCGGCGGTGGCGGCGGACGGAGGGGACAGTTGGAAGAAGTGGGCTGAATTCTTCACGGACGACGCCGTGCAGGGAAGATTCGCCAACGAGTTCGTCCGCCAGCTCAGGGAGCTCGTCGGCGGCGCGGCCTCCAGTTGATTAAGACAGAGCTCGTCGGCGTGTGCTCGACGTGCAACTGTCGTCGTACACTTATTTGGTCGAACGAGCGTGGCAACTGTGATGACTGTTGTGCATTTGTTGTACGCAATTTTTTTTCCTTTTTCAAGCTTTATATGTAGATTTTTCGTCGACAAAATAAACATTCACGTTCGTAAATTAATCATACAAATTAGTAGAAAAATCTAAACACAATGAACCTTAGGCTCTTGCAGCGGAAATGGTGGAGACGGTGCGGGGAGCGGGAGCAGGAGGAGGCGAAGCTCAGGCTCTGCAGCTCGTCCGCCGCTGTTGGGCGGCGTCGCCGTTGGCAGGCAAGGCATTGTGGTTTGCGAGCGGATTTGCCACGGCGAGGTGGTGACTGGCTGCTCTGCTGCGGCGGCGGCGACGGCGACGACTGCGCGGACAGGGGACACGAGCACACGGTAGAGCAGAGCAGAGAGGGCGAGAACAGGGTGGCCGAGGAGCCGAAAAGCAGGGGGACAAACGACACGATGGAGGTGGGCCGTGGGCGTGCGGTGAACTGGTAATAGGCCTGAGCCCCGTTGAACATGCGTGCACCGGGATAGGTGCACCGAAAATGTTTTCCGTTGTACCGTGTAATTCTTAAACAGAAAAATAAAATTTCTATCATTTTATATAATAGGTAAAAATAGAAAATCATGGAAAACAAAATATAAAAAATGATCACGTTGTTGGCCTTTTGTTCTAGCTTATTTTACATAAATATAGATAGATAAATAACTTTACAAGTTTTATTTATAGTGCTTGAAACAATGTAGACAGGACAAAGCAAAAATAGAAGATATTGTAAACTGATTATCAGTAGGTTAGGTCTCTTGTGGTGGATCCTACCCACTCGGTTTCAAGTCTCCGATTTGGCTTGGGTGCTCGTATTTTTCTGGATTTATTCTAGGATTTTCGACACGTGTGCTCGTATTTTCCTGGATTTATTCCAGACTTTTCCGGCACTATGCTTTAAGTGATAAGCGATGTCACAACGAGGCGCCAATAGTGAAATTGAGAATCTCCAGATCTGTTGGCCCCGTCCCTTATAGGTGCTCGTAGGGTAAAGTTTGCATATGTGTGTTCATAGGGGAGGGTGCGTATGTAACCGTCTATGTTCTATTTACAAAAACAGAAAAAATAGAATAATCAAAGAAAAATTACTTTAAAAAGTACCAAATTGATCGCAACAGTAGCAAAGATGAATTGATGCTAATATTATTTTATTTGTTTTTTTTTAATCTTATGGGAAGGCAAAATACTACGGTAGTAACTTACCTTTGTTTCATTAATTTTTTTTCTTGTGCATCAAGTCCACCAAGCCCAACTACGAGGCAATAGCGGGCCCTGAGTCCATCGTCCTGCCATTCCGTGGGCCCCTCCCTGGCTTCCGACCCCTTGAAGCCAACAGAGGGCCGACTTACCGAGGCTGAAAGCCGTTACAATGATCTGAAGTAAAGTTGGCCATTTGGCCCGTGACCCGCGCCCGGTCCGAGGCCCGATAAAATGGCCCGGTACACTGGCTGGCCCGGTCCGTTATCTTGCTCACGGGCTGCCCGGCCCGGCGGCCGGGGCGGGCCATGGGCCACGCCTCGGCCCGGGCACGGTGGCGGCCCGCTGCTAAAGTCCACTAAAAAAAAAAAAAAAGAAAAATCCCCATCCCCTTCCCCACGCGCCGCACTCCTCTCCCCTCGTTCTCGGCAGCCAGAAGCAAGAAGACTCGCTCCCTCCCCGGCCACCTCCCTCTCCTCCGGCGACCATCACGGCGAGGCGGCGCGCCCCATCGTGGCGGCATTGCCCATCGCGGCAGCCGAGGCGCCCCACTCCGCCGCCCCCCACCCGCCTTCTTTAAATCCCCCCATTCAAGGCCACGCGCAGCGTCGGCATTGGCGCGGCCAGAGGCGGGCCGGGCAGTAGCGGCGCGGCGGTGGTCGGCCGCTGATGCCGCGAGCGGCGGGGTGGCCGCGGTGGCAGCAGCGACCGCCGACTCGCGTTTTCCTTTTTTTTTTTTTTTTGCTTGCTTGTGACTGGCGGGCTGTGGCCCGCCCGCCGCCGTGGCCCGACAAAATGGCCCACGGACCGGGGCCATGGGCCGGGCGCGGCCCGAGCCCGTAGGTGGAACGGCCCGCCGCCCGCGTGGCCCCACCGCGCGCCCGCGGCGGGCCGCACGGCACGGCCCGAACCCGGGCGGTCTTGCGGCCGGCCCGTTGGACATCTATAATCTGAAGCGTAGCGGCCCCTGAATGGACAGCAACAAACTCCTTTCTTTTCTTTTCTTTATAATTTACTAGCAAAAGTGCCCGTCGCGATGCAACGGGAGATAAAATAATGACCTTATAGATATATCGACCGTTATAGTTTTTTATGCATCACTGGCAGAAGTGTCTGTGCGTTGCAACGGGAAGAAAAATATAGTGTTTATCAGCTCTATCGTGGTTTGTCTCGAAAATTAACGTTTTTCATTTACATTGTGATATTTTTATTACCCTCGACATAATGCTCAAAAACACATATATAAAATATTTTGACTCTCGTCTCCTTGAGTAATCAATTTCATCTAAGCGCAAGGACTCTCTCTTACAAACACAAAGGGCCAGGGGCGCACATTTTCACTTCCATTTCCAATTATAGCATCAAAGAATCAATGAAGAATATCACCAGTGAAGCATCTTTATCTTTATTTTTTTTACTTGAGCTCCATGAGTAGTTCGATGGAGATGAAGTTGTTTTAGTGAAACGTTTAGTTAAATGGCTCCTTATGGTAGTTGAAAACTATAAAGTGTACATTCTATTTTATCTTAATTTCTTTTATTTTTCCTTTTCCCTTTTCCCTTTTTTATTCTTTCCTTTTATTCTCTCGCTTATTTCTCACTCTTATATCTTCAAGTATGGGCTCGGAGTCACGAGGCGCGGGAAAACTCAAGCCTCTTCCGCGTCGCTGTCTCTTTTATCTCAACCTAGGGCCAGCTCGCATGCATGGGAATGAAGAAAACCAACGCAGAGGAAGCTTCAGGGTTGCTTCGATCTCGTTGCGGCGGCGCGCGTGGACAGGCCGTATCTGGTGGAGCAGGTGGTTGCGCTCGTACAGCCCGACCCAACAAGGCCTGTCTCCCGCCTGGGCTTGGGCTGGGCTGCCAAGCAGTGTGCCAACGGCAGCAGCAGGGGGCTAATAGCACCTGGGCCTTGGGCCGGTCGGAAGTTGCACAGCCCATGTAGGTAGGCAGACGGAAACAGGGAGGGGGACAAGAAATTTTCTCTTTTATTAGTATTAGTAGGTATAGATTTTGATATAAATATTATATGCATTGAAAAATTTATGTATTTATTTATATTTCATTTTAACCCAACGTTAAAGTTGATGTTTGTGCATCAGTAACGACTAGGTACCACAAGAAAGTTTTTTTTTTCGATTATGGCACAATACAACTCTGTGCTAAATTATGTAAAATCATATCCAGAGTTGTAAAAATAAAAAAAATTTACCACATCCAGCAAATTATGCATCGATGAGATCATGCATGCATCTTTATCAGGGACGGAACCAGCACCCAGACGCCGCCCCCCACGGACTGCGGTAAGGGGAGCCCCTCCTTGCATTTTATGCATAACTAGTTAAATGCCTCGTGGCGTTGCATCGGGAAAAAATGTCATTCACTTTTTTTCCTTCCTCCGTGATCAACAATTCTCATTTCCTTTGGGCTTCAATATGTTCTCGGCCATATAATAAATTCTCTGTCAAACAAGAGGTTCGATCACGAAAAACAAACTTAACTACCGTAACGCTAAAGTTGTCTAGAATTTTACTGTTGCGAAATAAGGCCAACAACGCTCCAATCTGAAGTTGCACAAAAAACTTATTAAATAAGCAACCCAAAGCTTAGAGTTCACATGTATTGGTCCCATGCAAAGCCAACGAAGCTTCAAAGTTCATAGATGCTTTGTTGATCAGTTCACTACTATAGGTATTGGAAGGTAGCAAGCATTACAAGGCTATCACATTTTCAAGTTACATGCATTGCATGAAGAAATAAATTCACGGAAAAACAGGTGGTGCAAGCATCCTCCCATCGCAGGTCTTATACGGGGAGAAGAACACATGCTCCTATCCCATCTCGTATAAATGCTACATATCGAGTGATGGGAGTACAACTCACAAGGGAAAAGCTAGCAAGGATATCGTCAACTATGTCCTTCGCCACCTCTGTTACTATCTCTTCGGTTAGCACCCTCCACGGTGGAGGCAAAGGTGGCATTGCACCGAGTTGTTGCCTGTCAATAGCAAAACATGTTGTCACAAAGTGCAGATGATATTGCAAATATTTCTAACATGCATGGCATAGTCAAGGTGATCATCATGAAGCATCATTCTCATTCTTGCCAGTGCTGGTTGTCTGCCATATATCATTGGCTGCCAAAAAATACTACGCTAATAAAGAAAGATAATATATTGCAGTCACAGATATGTGATTGTCATAAATGTTAGGTTGGATCACCTGGTGGCTGGTTGTAAGCAAGACACATGTCACCATATATAAATAAACACCATAAAGGATCTCACCACCAGCCCACACCATTGGAAGGAAGAGGACATAGTTATGTTAATAAATGACTCTCAAGATCTAAAGTAATAAACTCAAGTCACATTTGTATATGCAAAGCTGAGAGGTGTCCAATTAATCAGTAATGGTACCGATAGAAACTTAGGTGATTTTAAAGTGGTTCAACTACAAATAATTTCAGATTATTTTGGCCAAAAACAAATTCTCATTGTGCACCTTCTACGACTCTAAATTTGACAAGATATTGGATGATAACAAATGAGGGAAGGCTGCCATCAATTTCAACTTTTTTAGTTCCTCTAACTGCGCCCTTAGTGCACTTGATCTTTGAGTGAAGTAAAAAGCCAAAAATCCCTCTCTTATGCCCACCATTTTAGGGCTAAACTCAGACTAAATGCCATGTAATTAGTGGGGTTCTCACGCTGAAACAATAAATATGGTTTATGAACATCACACATTTGGAACAAGCTCACAAATTCGAAGGGGAGAGTAATGAAAATACAATTATTAGGTATCATCTTCAAGCTATTTAAGTTGAAGCCAATCATCCCAGATACTCATGGTGCAAATTATCTCGCAATGATACTGAGACAAAAGAAGTTATCATATCATGCAACACGAGGTTAAGTGTAGTAGTGACTACACAGCTTAGCTAAAAGCATATGTCATGTGGTTATGAAACTGCCAATTATAATTACAATTATAAATTATAATGGTTAGTTGCAAATTACTCTTACCATGCGTTGCAACAGGAGCAAGAAAAAATCATAAAAATACATGTTTCAATTTTAAAAATAGTAATAATCCAAAAAAGAAAAGGCAAAAGCATTTTGCAAAGTGAACACAAAAGTTTGCATTTAATCTAAACCCATATTGGTAAATCTATCTAGAAAACATACCAATCGCAATTATAGGTGCTATTTTGTGGGGTGATATTACTGATTTAATATCCAAGAATTAAATTCTTATTTTTAGCTAACGCGTGTGGCATGCGGCGGTTGGTAGACTGATTTGCACCCTTAATCACGGGAGCGGGGTGATTAGAGCCGGGCAGGGTGTTTAGTCGGGGTGAAAATTCCTATTTTTAGCCGGGCGGTGTTTCACGTGGAGGCGGGTGAGTCTGCCCGGTGGACGATTCCTTTTCACTCTTTTTAGTAGTAAGATTATATAGATTAAGAGGGGCTAAGCATTGTTAGAGCTTTATTGGCATGGCCTAAATTTTTTCCTACCTCCGTCACTGATCTTTATATATCTTTTTTTTTAGATTACACAGTACAACGTAGACACTCAACACGCACGCACACTCACCCCTATGAACACACGTACGCAAACTCTACCCCTATGAGCACCTCCGAAGGACTGAGCCGGCAATCTTGAAGTTCACGAAGTCACCACAGGGCGCCTCCGGCAGTCGACGGGGACGTCGCCTACCACTTAATGTGCAGCGCCGGAAAATCCTGGAATAAACCCAGGATAAAGTGTCGCACCCAGGATTTGAACCCTGGGTGGGAGCCCCACAACCAATGGCCTTTGCCATTGCGTTATATATCTAAATGTCATGACCCAGAATTGGGCCAGCCTGGGAAGGGCTAAAAGGGCACGACACGCCGCCGCCGCCCACGAGGGGTCCAGGGCGCCACGGCAAGGGCAAGGGGGCGCCCCCGCCGCCGCCGTCTCCTCCCTCCCGTCCGTGTCCGACTACGCCGTCTTCAAGTTAGGATTATCTTAGGATTTTTGTGTGTAAAAGGGAATATTCCAATCTATAAGGAACACCTTATTAGGAAATAAATAAATAAATATTGCTTGTAAAAGGTATTCCAATCGTATAAGGAAACCTTATAGAGAGATTGCTTAGATTACAAGTCGCACTAGCCGGGCGATATAAGCGAGAGGCATGTAATCTCTTTGGGGATAAGCAAGCAATAAAAATAGTTCGTATCTATCTTGCTCCCCGCCTCCACCACCGCCGCCCCCCCCACCCACCGCCGCCCCCGTCTTTTGCCCGCAACCCCCGTAAGGTCCTAGATGGCTAGAGGGGGGAATATAACCTATAAAAATTTCTACAAGCTCAATTAACAAACCGATTAGTATAACAAAAGGCGTAAACGCGGTTTGCACTAGCTCTATTGTCTTGCAAGCCTCTAGTGACAATTCTAGCAAATTGCTTTGATCTCTAAGTCAATCAAAGGCTATGTCACTACACTATCTAGTGAGCAATCCTAATATGGTCTTTATGATAGCAAGAACAACCTACACAAGCAAGTGCTAGCTCTCTACTCAAAGAAAACTAGGAAAGTAATGCTAGAGTGAGAAGCTTGTTATACCGACGTGTAGAGGATGTCAACCAATCACCGGGAAGAAGAAAAGCTATCAATCACACAAAGGTGATGATCCACACAATGAGACAATGAACAAGTCGATTTGTTCACCCGGAGTTCGCTTGTACACCGACAAGTTACTCTCCGGTTGTGCCGACCAACACAAGGATGGTGTTTGAGCTAGGCGGTGCCCTTGCTAGCCTCAACACACCACTCACAAGTGAGGTACCCAAGACACGAGCAATGTATTCCTTGCACTTTGTCTTCCCGACGAGGAGTGCGTGATCCCCTCACAATTTTGCCCGGAGGTGGCCAAGAAACAATCTCCTCTTCTTGCCAACAACTCCACCAAATCACCAAGCCGGCTAGGAGCGGTGTCTCCAAGAGAAACAAGAAACTCACCGGCTCACAACGATCCCCAAGTGCCTCTAGATGCAAGAACTCAATGCAAATGCACTTGGATCAACTCTTCTCTCAAGAATGAAGCTCAAATCAAGAATGAGAGAGGAGGGAGGCTTGCTTGCTTGCTCAAAGATGTTAGGAATGATTCAAATGACCAAGAGAGAGAGCAAGAGGCAGCCAAGGGGGTACAAATACCCCTCACCACGAAATGTGGCCGTTGGGGGGAACCCACGGTTTTTACGGCGGCCGGGGCGCTTGCCGACCGGACTCACCGGTGAGTCCGGTCGGTGGGTCCGGTCACAACCGACAACCCCCGAACGATGGATCGGACCCCCCCCTAGACCGGGTCCGGTCGGCGCGTCGATCATGCTTCCGGCCAAGACCGAAGCATCCGGTCGGTCCGTCCGGTCGGCCCGGCCGGGCGAACCCCGGTTTACACCCTTACTGGAAATCTGACCAGACTCACCGACCGGTGCGTCCGGTCACTTTCGGCGTGCTTCCGGTCAGGTGCGTCCGGTCACTTCTGAGCTGCGAAAATCCGTCGTTTCGTCGTCGTTCCTTCGCCTTTGCTCCAAACCGACTTCCGTCACTTGTTTCTTGTTGCCGACACGTCGAAGAACACCCCGACACCATGTGTTAGCATTTTTGAAACATTTTCGACAAGCGCGGAGTTAGCTCTTTAGGTTAGAATGCATGCATATGACTTTTGAACCTAAAGGCACATGAGGACCGATATGTACGATAAGTTTCCCCTCTTTATGGTACGGCTTATCGATCCTATAACCACCCACACCCTCTATGGTGTCTTGGGTGTGAAATCAAAAGCCCTATGGTTATACCTTTGCCTTGGGGACAATTGATCTCCGAAACTCCACCGAGTTGCATGCTTGATCAACTTTTGGATCACCTCGATCCATCCTCCATGATCACCATGCACCAACTCCGGCACGACTAATCTCCAATCTAGTCAAACACTTAGCATCGAGAGATTAGTCCTTAGGTGTCACTAATTAGCCAAAACCAAACAAGAGATCTTCAATCTCTCCCTTTTTGGTAATTGGTGACAACCCGCATAAAGGTTTTATGATTAATGTTTTTGAACATACAACGGTTGTCCAAGCATTTTGCTTACAATCATAGGATTGGACAATCATCATAGTTCGGTTTTGGTAGCATGAGTTCCCCCTACATGTATGCCACGAGTTTGGAACGAAGCATTGCATACATGTATGAATATTGAAATTGAGGGTGAGCTATGTTACCAAAATGATGCTTAGGTGAAAGAAATGGACCTTTGAAGCATGATACCAATCGGAGTTGCGCCATTTTCACCATACAAGCATCAAGGTAACTAGATTTTTATCAAAACTCAAAGTACCACGTGAGATCACTTTATAAGCAAGGTACTTGAATTAAGAGCGGAATTTAGAAAATCTAGCTAGCTCCTATGCATGCTAGTTATTCAACCATTTGAAAAGCAATTTGTGAAAACTAGCATACACCACACAAGCATGTATATTGAATTTAAATACATGTGCAATGAGCAAGTCATATGTTAGTGCACAATCAAATGCAACAAATTGTCTATGAGCTTGCTCCCCCTACTTGTGTGAACCACTTGTAAATTCATGACCTTCATGAAAGATTTTTAAAAACATGTGAAATTTTTAATTTTCCAAAAACCTTTCATGCACTAATCTCTCCCCTTTGTCGACAATTTCCACAAAAGGTATGACCATGTTGTGTTATGGAAGAGAGAATAGTGCTCAAATTTGGTCAAATTTGGATCACTTGTCAAACATATATTTCGGTTTGAACCAAAGACAAGCTTCTTCACACCTCATGACAAGGGTTATCTTGCCTATGTTGAAGTATATATGTGAAAAGATAGCCAAATTCAATACTTGAGATTGCAAGCCCATAAACATGTCATATGTCATCACTAGATCAAACAAGCATAAAGAGCAATAGTGATGGCATACATACATTGAAATCCTTTTTATTTTCCATGAATGCTTTCTAAGGCACAAGTTATATGTCTATATGTTCTAGCAAGTCCTTAGATATCATGAATGTCATGCCAAACAATTTCACCTTTGCTTTGCTTAATGGAGGGGCATGTCATGGTAGTGGGAAAACCTTTCATGCACTAATCTCTCCCCCTTTGCTTTGCTTGATGGAGGGGCATGTCATGGTAGTGGGGTGCATTCAACTCATGTTGGAGAAGTCAAGGATATTCAACTCATTTCTTAGCTTGCAAAACCTCTTCTCATCTAGTGGCTTTGTAAAGATGTCGGCTAATTGATCTTCGGTGCCAATAGGTTGGATTGCAATGTCACCCTTTTGTTGATGATCCCTTATGAAGTGATGCCTTATGTCAATGTGCTTGGTTCTTGTATGTTGGACCGGGTTTTGTGTCATTTTGCAAGCACTCTCATTGTCACAGTACAATGGCACATGATGGAAATCAAAACCATAATCCTTCAAAGTTGATCTCATCCATAGCAATTGTGCACAACAACTACCGGCACTAATGTATTCGGCCTCGGCGGTTGAAAGTGTCACACCGGTTTGCTTCTTTGAGGACCATGATACTAGAGATCTTCCAAGGAATTGACAAGTGCCACTTGTGCTTCTTCTATCAACCTTGCATCCCCCATAGTCGGAGTCCGAATATCCAATAAGCTCAAAGTTTGACCCCTTGGGATACCATAGCCCAACATTTTGTGTGTGCTTCAAGTACCTCAATGTCCTTTTTGATGCGGTGAGATGACTCTCTCTAGGTGAGGATTGAAATCTTGCACACTTGCCCACACTAAACATCACATCGGGCCTAGAAGCGGTCACATAGAGTAAGCTTCCAATCAATGACCTATAGTACCTTTGATCAACCATATTGCCACTTTCATCATTGTCCAATGATCCATTGGTACCCATTGGTGTGTTAATGCCCTTTGCATCATGCATGTCAAACTTCTTGATCATGTCTCTAATGTATTTCCCTTGACTAATGAAGGTGCCATTCTTCATTTGCTTGATTTGAAGACCAAGGAAATATGTGAACTCTCCAAGCATAGACATCTCAAACTCTTTTGCCATCATCTTGGCAAACTCTTCACAATACTCTTGATTTGTTGATCCAAAGATGATATCATCAACATATATTTGCATGACAAACAAATCATTACCAATCTTCTTGGTGAATAGAGTAGTGTCAACTTTGCCCATCTTGAAGCCTTTCTTGAGTAAGAAGTCTCTCAACCTCTCATACCATGCTCTAGGTGCTTGCTTCAACCCATACAATGCCTTGTTCAATTTGTACACATGATTGGGATGATGGTAATCTTCAAAACCGGGTGGTTGCTCAACATACACTAGCTCATTGATGAAGCCATTGAGAAAAGCACTCTTGACATCCATTTGATAAAGCTTGATGTTGTGTGCACATGCATAGGCCAATAGGATTCTAATTGCCTCTAATCTTGCAACCGGAGCATATGTTTCACCAAAGTCAAGACCCTCTACTTGAGTGTAACCTTGTGCAACTAGTCTTGCTTTGTTTTTCACAACAATGCCATCTTCATCTTGCTTGTTCTTGAAAACCCATTTGGTTCCAATGACATTGTAGTCCTTTGGTCTTTCTACCAATTCCCAAACCTTGTTTCTATCAAAGTTATTGAGCTCCTCTTGCATTGCAGTGACCCATTCTTCATCCTTCAAAGCATCATCAACCTTTTCGGGCTCTTCTTGTGACACAAATGCAAAGTGTTCACAAAATGCCGCTAGCCTTCCTCTAGTTTGCACTCCACTTGCAATGTCACCAACAATTTGATCAATTGGGTGATCTCTAGCTACGCTTGAACTTTGGAGTATTGGGACTTGATTGCTTGAGCTTGGTTGATCACTTGTAGTTGCTTGAGATGGTGTACTAGCTTGTTGTTGATCTTGAACTTGAGCACCACTAGCTTGAGTTGATTGCATCTCATCTTTGTTGTCATCATCAACTTGAGTTGGCCTTATATCACCAATGTCCATACCCCTCATGGCATTCACCAATTGAGTTCCACTAACATCATTGAGGTTCTCATCCTCATCTTGGGACCCATTGGTTTCATCAAATTCAACATCATGGACTTCTTCTAATACACCACTTGAGTTGTTCCACATTCTATATGCCTTGCTTGTGGTGGAATAACCAAGTAGGAACCCCTCATCACACCTCTTGTCAAACTTGCCAAGTCTTGCACCCTTCTTCAATATGTAGCATTTGCATCCAAACACTCTAAAGTATGCAATGGTTGGCTTTCTTCCATTCAATAGCTCATAAGGTGTCTTGTTCATCATGGGATGGCAATACAATCTATTGATGTAGTGGCATGCGGTGTTGATTGCCTCGGCCCAAAATGATTGACTCACATTATACTCACTAAGCATTGATCTTGCCATCTCAATGAGAGTCCTATTCTTCCTTTCAACTAGGCCATTTGATTGTGGTGTGTACTTGGCCGAAAGTTGATGAATGATTCTATAGTCATCACATAGCTCATCAACTCTTGTGTTCTTGAACTCACTTCCATTGTCACTTCTCACTTTCTTCACTATGATGTCAAACTCGTTGTGCACCCTCTTGAGAAATGTCTTGAACAATGAATACACATCACTCTTGTCATTGAGAAAGAACACTCAAGTAAATCTTGTATAGTCATCCACAATCAAAAATCCATACTTGTTGCCACCAATGCTTGTATATGTGGTTGGGCCAAACAAGTCAATATGGATCAAGTCAAATGCCTTGCAAGTACTCATGAAGCTCTTCTTTGAATGAGTGTTGGCAACTTGCTTGCCGGCTTGACATGCACTACATAGCTTGTCCTTGTCAAAGTGAACATCCTTCAAGCCTCTTACTAGATCATGTGTCACTAACTTGTTGAGTTGCTTCATGCCAACATGACCAAGTCTTCTATGCCATAGCCAACCCATGCTAGATTGAGATATCAAGCATGTACTAATTTGTGTCTCACTAGCACCAAAATCCACAAGGTAGAGGTTGTCAAATCTAATTCCCTTGAAGATCAAGCTTGAATCTTTTGTATTCACAATCTCAACACTATCTTCACCAAAGATGCACTTGTAACCAAGATCACAAATTTGTGCCACCGAAAGCAAATTGTACTTCAATATGTCCACTAGTGCCACATTTGATAAGGTCAAGTCATTGGTTATTGCTATCTTGCCTATGCCTTGTATCTTGCCACTTTTGCTATCACCAAATGTAATAGGCTTGCCATTCTCTTGAGTTGAATCAATGATGTTGAACTTCCTTGCATCACCGGTCATATGTTGAGTGCACCCACTATCAAGAATCCAATGGTTACCCTCAATCTTGTAATTCACCTACACGAAAATCAATAAGATTTAGGTACCCATTTGCCTTTGGGTCCTTGGAGGTTAGCAACCAAAGCCTTTGGTACCCAAATTGCCTTCTTCTTTGGGTCAACAATGGGTGTACCAACAAACTTTGCCTTGACACCCTTCTCACCCTTGGTAAGCAAATAACAAGAATCAAAATGTATGGAATGCACTTTGCTTGATTTCTTGTTCATGTTGATTTTAGCATATTTTTGCTCTTGATGCCCCACTTGCTTGCATCTATTGCAATAGGACCCATTGCTCTTCACAAAGCTAGGCTTTGGAGTAGCAAAAGCCTTATTGCCTTTCCTGGGGACATAGCCTAAGCCTTCCTTGTTAAGAGAAAACCTTTGGCTATCTAAGCACTTTAGCAAGCGGGCATCCCCACCATATGCCTTCCTTAAGGAGTGGGTGAGCTCATCCACCTCTCTTTTGAAAGTCTCATTCTCAACTTTTAGTGATGAATCTAAAATCACTCCATCACTACTAGTAGAGGTTGAGTGGGTTGATGTGGATGTAGAAGAAATTGATGGTTCTTCAACATCAACCAAGAATGGTTCATCTATGATGTCACATGTTGAACCAACATCCTTTTTGATGATTAAGCAAGCTTTATCATTCTTCTCTAAGAGCAAGGCATGAGCTTTTTGAAGCCTTGTATGAGCTAGCTCCAATTTCCCATGGTCTTCCTTTAGACCCTCATGGGTGGCCTCTAGCTCACTAAAGTTTTGCTCAAGAGTTTTTACACTCTTTTGCAAAGCTTTGCATTCCTTGTCCTTAGTCTTGAGCATGATATGAGTTTGCTTAAGCATCTCAAGAAGATCATCTTTAGTGGGTTCACATTCATCATCTTCATCATCACTATCATCATATTTTACTTCATTATCACTTAGTTCATCATGCTCATATAATGATACCTTAGTGGCCTTAGCCATGAAGCATGAAGGTGATGAGCCGAAGAGAGATGACTTCTTGTGTTGGCCAATTGCACTCATGGCCTTGGGCTTCTCTTCCTCTTCATCGGAGGAGCCATCACTATCCCAAGAGTAAACAAAAGCACCATCATTTGTCTTCTTGAATGTCATGGTCTTGCTCTTCTTGTTTGTCTTGCCACCCTTGTATGCCTTCATCTTCTCTTTTTCTTTCTTCATTGGGCAATCGGCAAGGATGTGATAAGAGCTATCACACTCAAAGCACTTTCTTGGCTCTTCATTGCTCTTGGATGAATCGTTTCTTCTTCTAGAGCCTTGCCCAAACTTCTTGCTCTTCAAGACTTTGCTAAATTTCTTCACAAACATAGCAAACTCTTGATCAATCTCTTCAAGGTTGATTTCCTCATCATCTTCTTCTTGAGCCTTGGACTTGCCCTTAGCCTTGGATGAGGTGGTGGCGGCCTTGAATGCCACAACCTTCTTGCTCTTGTCATCTTCCTTCTCTTCCTCATCTTTCATGCCATCAACCTTCTCATCGGTTAGCACTTCACCAAGCAAGTCACTAGGTGTCATGGTGTCCAAAGCACCTCTAAAGAGAATCTTCCTCAACATGGTAAATCTCTTGGGCAAGCACATCAAGAATTTGTGCCCAAAATCTCTATCCAATGTCTTCACTCCTAATGCCTTGAGGTCATTGACAATCACTTGGAGCCTATGAAAAGTATCCGGTATGCTCTCATCTTTCTTCATCTTGAAGTTCTCAAATTCACTCTTGAGAACATACAATTTGGCACTTTTCACAACTTTGGTGCCCTCATAGGTCTCACAAAGCTTCTCCCACACTTCACTTGCCTTCTCAAGATCCTTGATGCCTTCAAACACTTTGACATCCATTCCCTTGTAGAGTGTGCTCAATGCCATTGTGTTGCATTGCTTGTGGATCTTGTCGGTGGGTGTGAGGTTGGTAGGATCTAGGATGACAAAATCCTTCTCCGTCACTTCCCATACTTGGTCATTGATTGATCCCAAGTATATTCTCATGCATCTCTTCCAATAGTCAAAATTTTTGACTCCATCAAAGAACGGAGGCTTTCCCCCAACATTGTTGAACACAATACTAGCCATGCTTCACACCGGAGGTTGTTAAGCCTTATAAAACGGTGACCACGGCTCCGATACCACTTGTAAGGTCCTAGATGGCTAGAGGGGGGTGAATAGCCCATAAAAATTTCTACAAGCTCAATTAACAAACAGATTAGTATAACAAAAGGCGTAAACGCGGTTTGCACTAGCTCTATTGTCTTGCAAGCCTCTAGTGACAATTCTAGCAAATTGCTATGATCTCTAAGTCAATCAAAGGCTATGTCACTACACTATCTAGTGAGCAATCCTAATATGGTCTTTATGCTAGCAAGAACAACCTACACAAGCAAGTGCTAGCTCTCTACTCAAAGAAAACTAGGAAAGTAATGCTAGAGTGAGAAGCTTGTTATACCGACGTGTAGAGGATGTCAACCAATCACCGGAAGAAGAAAAGCTATCAATCACACGAAGGTGATGATCCACACAATGAGACAATGAACAAGTCGATTTGTTCACCCGGAGTTCGCTTGTACACCGACAAGTTACTCTCCGGTTATGCCGACCAACACAAGGATGGTGTTTGAGCTAGGCGGTGCCCTTGCTAGCCTCAACACACCACTCACAAGTGAGGTACCCAAGACACGAGCAATGTATTCCTTGCACTTTGTCTTCCCGACGAGGAGTGCGTGATCCCCTCACAATTTCGCCCCGGGTGGCCAAGAAACAATCTCCTCTTCTTGCCAACAACTCCACCAAATCACCAAGCCGGCTAGGAGCGGTGTCTCCAAGAGAAACAAGAAACTCACCGGCTCACAACGATCCCCAAGTGCCTCTACATGCAAGAACTCGATGCAAATGCACTTGGATCAACTCTTCTCTCAAGAATGAAGCTCAAATCAAGAATGAGAGAGGAGGGAGGTTTGCTTGCTTGCTCAAAGATGTTAGGAATGATTCAAATGACCAAGAGAGAGAGAGCAAGAGGCAGCCAAGGGGGTATAAATACCCCTCACTACGAAATGTGGCCGTTGGGGGAAACCCACGGTTTTACGCGGCTGACCGGGCGCGACGGACTCACTAGTGAGTCCGGGCGATGGGTCCGTCACAACCGACAACCCCCGAACAATGGATGGACCCCGGCCGGGCCGGGTCCGGTCGCGCCGTCGATCATGCTTCCGGTCAAGACCGAAGCATCCGGTCGGTGCGTCCGGTCGGCCCGAGGGCGAAACCCGGTTTACACCCTTATCGAAATCGACCGGACTCACCGGCCGGTCGCGTCCGGCGTTACTTTCGGGCGTGGTCTTCGGTCCGAAAATCGGCTCTGCGTCCCGGTCACATTCGAAATGCGAAAATCTGTTGTTTCGTCCGTCGTTCCTTCGCCTTTGCTCCAAACCGACTTCCGTCACTTGTTTCTTGTTGCCGACACGTCGAAGAACACCCCGACACCATGTGTTAGCATTTTTGAAACATTTTTCGACAAGCGCGGAGTTAGCTCTTTAGGTTAGAATGCATGCATATGACTTTTGAACCTAAAGGCACATGAGGACCGATATGTACGATAAGTTTCCCCTCTTTTATAGTACGGCTTATCGATCCTATAACCACCCACACCCTCTATGGTGTCTTGGGTGTGAAAAGCCCTATGGTTATACCTTTGCCTTGGGGACAATTGATCTCCGAAAACTCCACCGAGTTGCATGCTTGATCAACTTTTGGATCACCTCGATCCATCCTCCATGATCACCATGCACCAACTCCCAAGCGACCAATCTCCAATCTAGTCAAACACTTAGCATCGAGAGATTAGTCCTTAGGTGTCACTAATTAGCCAAAACCAAACAAGAGATCTTCACCGCCCGCCTGCCCCCCCCTCCGCCACGGCTCCACCGCTGTCGCCGTTGCTCGTGCCACCGCTTCGTCGCCGCCGACGAGATCGCTGCAGCCCCCTACGCCACCTTCGAAGCTCCAACGGTCGACGAACACGTGTCGATTCCGGCCCAATCTAGCCGGGTTCGACACTAAATTTTTCATTCTTTATCTTTTCTTACAAAATTTAAAACTAAAAAAACATATATATTTCACTTATTACCTTTCACGGAGTCATATGACCTGTTGAATGACTCACACCAATGAATTCTAGCAGAGCCAATGGTACTATAAGATGGGGTGACAGTTTTTTCATTTGCTCACAGTAGTAGGGCGTATGCCGTCTTCCTCCTCCTCTGAACTCTAGCCTCCGCCTCCCGACCGCCGCCGCCCCCCTGCCTCCTTCTCCGGCAAGTTCGCCGGCGACGAGGCAGGGGGGTTGATCTCCTTTCTTTCTCTGGTTCCCCTCTTCCTTCCCCCTTGTAATATCCTAGCCAAATAAGACTCATGAGGAACTTCTTCCTCTTTTTCCTTGTTTGCTTCAAGAGAGATGGACCTCATGTGGCCATGGTGGACCAGTGGTCGAGCTGATTCGCATGCAACGGCATCTCTTTGCCGCACCGTGCAGGCCGGGCGACCTCGTCTTGCCGCGACGGACGAAGTCCGCCAGCGCACTTGGCGCCGCCCCAAGCACGAGCGGTCGGTTGGGCGGCGGTGGCCGACATCTCGGCCGCTCCTCCCACGCGCCCGGCATGCGGTTGCGGGGACTCTCGGCCCGGCGACGGCCGAACCACCGCGTCTGCGGGCGCGGGGGGCGGCATCCGCGGATCCAACCTGGAGGGCCACAAGTGCCTCGCCGAAGAAAACAAAGGGCGGAGCCATACGGCGGGGTCGGCGAGGAGCGCCGAGAATGAGGATGGCCTGGTCATCGACATCATCCTGGTCATCGACATCGACGGGCCCGTCCTCGTCGCAGGTCCGGCGAACTCCTCCCTTCACTGTGGGCCACGCTGGTGGGCCCCACCTGCACCCCATGTCCCAAGCTGTGACGCGTGGTGGCCATGCACTTCTTCCAACGCCGACACTGAAGAGAAACGTGGAGCACTGCTTGTCTCCGTGGCGCAAGGTGCTCCTCTTCCTTCATGCGGTCAACAAAGCTTGGGCCCACCTTTGCAGATGGGGGTGCTACGCGCTCGGCATGCAACCTCTATCGGTGGAATTCATGCATGCTTGGACGGTGCTCTCAGGCCCCACAACGACGACGAGGTGGTCCATTTCCCGCACCCTATGGTCTTGCATTTCCTGGTTCAAACTGTTCAGCATCGGCTCTGGTACTGGTTCGATGAGTCTGCTTTCCCCTGGGTTTTAGGCTCGAGTTCCTTCCACATCCGGCGAAGACTTCTACAATATCCATTGGATGCCGGCATGTTTTTTATTCGATGCCGTCCCACTCTAAGCCTTCGCTGTACGAGGCCAATCCATCCGGGTGCACGCGTCTTTGACGCCCCTGCGTATACCCCTCACCAGCAGATTTGTCCGCCTTTATGCTTTAGTGGATGTTGTTTTATTTTCTGGTCGCAGGACCTAAATGTTCCACAGCCCTCTTTTGAGGACTGCGATGTATTTTGGCTGCTTTAATATAATATATATATATTGTTTGCTTGTCAAAAAAAAATGGTACTATAAGATCAATATATAATATTTAGTTTTGGTTAAGCACACTATACTCCAAATAACACAACAAACATGTGAGGGGGGACATTGGCCACTTTTGGGCTTCGAGATCCTCCACAACAAACAAGTATCTAGTTCGTCGTGCCATCGTATATACAAGGGCGAAAATTTTGCACCAGCCCGACGTGTATGGGGAAAAAATTTCAAGAGGTTTTCACTTGTGCACAAGAAATATTGAAACTCACTATAGGTTTATAAGCTTGCGATTCTTTCAAGCCTACGGTGAATATTACGCATGCACATTGAGGAAACTATAATCTAGTGTACTATTTCTGTTATTGGAGCCAAGGTCGATGAGTTCTCTGTCGTCTCCTATGGAAGGTCATTTATTTTTCTCCCTTGGTTTTTAGTGTTAAATTAAGCATTGTGCGTGGAGTTGGTCAGATTTTATAATAACTTCAAAGTAATGTCAATAAAAATTAGTAGGACCTTCTTTATAAGTATATTCATTATGTATATCAATAAAAAAATCAGTAGGACCTTCTTTATAAGTATATATTCATTATGTATTATATCTATAAAAAAATAAATAGTAGGAGCTTTTCATGTACGGAACAACACAGGAATTCTCTCTCTTGTTTTGTATTGAAACTGACAGTTCTCATTTTTGAATCTATGGGCACGCGGCCTACTCTGATGTGAACGTTGTCAGGGAGGATCCAAGCATAGCAAGTGGGCTCAAACCGATAGGCCATACCTAAACGTATACAACGCCTGGTCTTTCAATATGGTGCCAACCTGGTATCCGACGACTTTACCGAAACCTAAAGTTCGTTACGCGGAATGCACCAGCACTAACCAAGCTGCTTCGGATGGTCCAGCGGCATCACACGAATAACGAGCGATTCGGTCCATATGAACCCAGTCCCATGGGGCGGACGGTTGAGTGAGATGCTACACGCACCAGAGTTTAAATCGTGATGCTAGTACCTTTTTCTAAATTTTTTCAGGTTTTACCGTCGTTATGCATTAAATGATAAGGATGTTCCCGTCGACAATGTAAGGAAAATGAACCCCACCCATTTTAGTTATGGATTTTGGTGTTTGATGACCAACGTGACCAAAGGACATAATGAGTTTGCAAGTGTTTATTTTGTAGCCTCATAGGAACAGAACATGACTTGGACTAAGGCGCCGTAATTTTCCAGAGAATCAAGCAAAGTCCAAGCATGAAGGTGGAACCGAGCCCGACGAGAAGATCACGATGCAACAAGTCAAATGAAGGGTTTCGGCCACAGCGGACGCAGCCAATTGACGCGTCCGGAGGGCATTTGACGCGTCAGATGTCGCCCGGCGGTGCGTTCTGTCGGCAAATATCAGGTGACGTCAACTCGAGCAGCTGACGCGTCTAGAGCAAGGGCACCCAACGTCCGCAACAGACTCAACGGTCACCTGAATGATCGATGCGGCCGGAGCACCGTCTACGAACGCGCACGGAGTGCAAATTGGCGCTTGGGAGCTCACTGGTGCCACAATGGATGCTGTTGGTATACCTTATAGCATAAAATATAGAGGTTTTTAAAATGAAAATAAGGGCTTAAAATGAATATCAACATAGTATAGGGGCTTTACTGACATAATTCCACGAGTTTTGGTGATTTATATATTTTCAGGGATTAAACAGAAAACGCCCAAGAGTTTGCAAGCCCTACGACATAAAGACGTATCCGTGAAGTAATCCAACTTGGAACCCACGCAAGAACATTCTAGAAGACACTAGAGGACACGACGCCGAAGGCCGGGGCCCACTGGCGGCGCCAGCGGCGGCCGCCTTAGGGCATGGTTGGCGGCGCCCGGTGGGGGGGCCCCGTCGCCCTCCCGTTCAAGGTCGGTTCACTACCGCCTATGAGGAGCAATCTAGTCCATCCATCAAGGTCGGTTTGATCCAAGGGCTATCGTGCATCCTCCGGGCTATATAACAAAACCCCCGCCCTGGGTGAAACCCTAATTCATTCTAATTCATTCCAACTCCAAGTCATCAAGTCAAGATCCCAAGCCCTAGTTCCACCATATTAGAGCATTAGCTATCTAGGCAAGTCTCTAGAAGAAGTCAAGTATTGTCTTGGATTCCTGGATAGTCAAGAAGTAGCGGGGGAGCGAAGCTTCACGTGGCTTCTCTCTTGTATCTCATTTGTAAGTATTTGTTAAAATACAATTGCCATGACTTTATTCTATTTAATGATTATATTCTTAGTTATATGTTTCAATGTCTATTATGATTATATGCTTAGTATAGCTAGATTGTCTTTATATTCAAGCATGGAGTCGTATAGCGCTCACTTAATGGTACCTTGGGTGAGTGGTCAACAATGTGTAAACGTGGTGTTTATACAACGTTTGCCTACGACATCACCCTATATTCTGGGACGTGTGGTAGATCGTGGATGTGACACTCCCATTGAGTCCTTTGGAGTCCACCCCCCGAATGTAGGGCTAGTTGAACTTTGTTACTATGGTAGGTTGGTTTTGTTCCTAATCTTCCTTAGTAATATTCACCATGTGTAGATATATTGCTTTCCTGCCATGATTGCTAGGTGTATTGCACTAATCTTAGTATGCATTGACATATAAGTAGGAGTAACATAGGAATATTCTATCTATTCTACCTACACCATCTATTTGCCTTTTATGACAGATTCTAGTGGCATACGATGATCTTTGACTTGGCACTTATCATTTATCTTTATTATCTTTATGTGACTTACCCCTGTTCAGAGTAGTTAGATTACATGTGGTTATTCTACTTTACAACACTGCAAGTGACCTCAATTAATCTACCCATAACCTACCCCTTCCTTGTGGTAATATATAAATACGATACCTGGACTTACTCCCCGTGAAGTGCTACATTGGTGTTTCTATCTCGTAAACTGCGGATATCATATTCATATTTATTGCAAGAGAATCAAGTGTCATATTAAGAATACCATTCGTGCATTTCTTAGCGTTGTTAACTAGGGTGACAGACTAGTTTCGTAGGCAATGCTAGAATGTATGGTATAGCTTTTGTGCCTATCTTGGTGAGATTAACTCCACCATAGATAATGTTACAAAGTCACACACCATAACTAACACCGTCTAACTTTATTAACTCTCCGCTCTGACTTTTATTGGAATGTGAGATTAACTCCACATCCAAGCTAACTTATTAGATAGATACCATTTATACATTTCTGGCGCCGTCCTAAGGGTGGGTCTTAGATCCATCCTTTTGTGATTGCGTTAAGAAATGTCAACAGATGCGCATAGCTGACGCGTCCGGTACGGGTCTGACAAATCTCAACGGTTGATGGAAACAGTCAGGAGGGGCGATCCAACGGTCGGATCAACGGTCGGCGACCAGCTGACGCGTCAGCTGCTGAGGTCGGAGTGTCCGTTGCTAGCCCCAACGGTTGGAGTTGCCTCCAACGGTCATATTCTCATTTGGGCCTATATATACCCCATCCAACTGGCCAAATGAGGGGTGTGGGAGTGTGGAAATGTACCAAGGGTGTTGAGACACCATTTTAGAGCTCTCCACTTGCATTGTGGTGAGAGATATACTCGGTGATTTGTGTGAGTGCTTTACGAAGTGCTTAGGTTGATTAGACCACTGCTTATGCTCTTGCTCTAGGCTTAGGCTTAGTGTTTAGTGAGATTTGTGAATTTTCAAGAGTTGTAATCGATGGGGATTGTAAGTCTTGTGAGATCACACCAACCACATTTGCGGTTTGGACGCCACCGTGTACCAAAAGGAACAAGGCCCGTAGCGTTTTGGCCGGAAGCTTGATAGCGAAGACGGCGGGGAGCATCCAGGAGTGGCTTGCTTGAGGGCACGTCGGAGACCCACTTGTGTGTGGGGAAGGCCCGAGGCCATCCACGGAGTTACCCGACCGAGAGCTTGGCCATTGCGAGGGATTCCTTGCGAGGGGCTCCAACAAGGATTAGGAGGAAGTTTGTGCGCTTCATGATACCTCGGTAAAAATACCGGAGTCATCGACGTGAGTATGCATCTCTATCACCTTTACCTTCCGCATTACTATTTGCATTACCTTTGTTGTGTGATTTACCTTTCCTAGCTTAGTTGATAAGCTAGTTTATAGGACTAGAACTTAGGGTGCAAAACTCTTGTACGGTAGAGATAATAATATACCTAGAAAAATCATAGTTTCACATATAGATAGTTTACTTTATTGCAATAGGTTTTGATTAGGTGAAGTTAGAGCCATAATTAGAAGTAGATTTTTAAGTTGTCTAATTCGAACCCCCCACCCCCTTCTTAGGCGTCATGGTTCGCTTCAGACAATGAGGCACCAATGGTGACTTTCGGAATCGCCTGATCTGCCGAGTGCTCAGTCTTTCAGAGGTGCTCATAGGGGTAGGGTTTGCGTACGTGTGTTCATAAGGTGAGTGTGTGTGCGTGTTGTAGCATTTGCGGTAACTGTGTAATTTGTTTTTTTAAAAAACTATTATATAACTGTAACGGTATACTAAAATTCAAGTGTACACTTTTTTCATTTTTTGCTTTTCTTTTTTCACTTGTTGCATCTCCAATTACACTTGCTTTTTATTTTTTTCTTAATTTTTTTGCTTGTTTGTTCTCTTTTTTCACTCTTTTCTTTATTATTCCCCTTTTGCCCCTCTAAACTTTGTTTCATTCACTCGTGGTCTATGAGAGTTTTTCTTTTTCCTTTTTAGTTTATTTTTCGAAAAGTCTACTTAACCCCCTGAACTATGGGGTTGTGACTACTCCTTTCCATCACTTTTAAAACCGTCTAGCCAATACCCAAAACTTTTTAAAACCGTCTAAATCACCCCCTGGAGCGGTTTTGCTTGGTGGTTTTGCCTACGTGGCGGCCAACGTGGAGTGGTTTTGCCATGGTGGCGCTTGGGCTCATCTCACCGTCATGTGGGTCCCGCCGCGTCGGCTTCATCTCTCGGTCCAAAGAAATCCACTCTGTTTTATGATTTTTAACATCATTCTCGAGCAAAACCTCGCCCCGGCGTGCGGCCACCTCCAAGTGCGCCACACACCTCGCCAGGCGGAAGCGACGGTGTGACGACGAGGCTCGGGTGGCGCCACCTCGGCGTCTTTGGAACGGCGGCCCGGCGGCTCACCGACGCCGGGCAGGCTTGGCTCCGGCGGGCGTGGCCTCGCGGGGGGGATGCAACCACAGTAGGCGAGCACGGCTCCAGCGGACATGGCCGGCGCGACGGCGAGGCTCCATGAAAGGTCCTAATGGCTAGAGGGGGGGTGAATAGTCTATTAAAAATTCTACAAACAACACTTGAGCAACCGGTTAGTTAATAAAACTGTGAAGCGTAATAAGCGGTGCTACAAGATATTCTAGGCAAGCCCCCTACGCAAACAACACTACAATAAGGCTATGATCACTAGACAAACAATCTACCTATGTCAATCCTAGGTGATCAAGATTACTAGCTAAACAAGCTACACAATATGAGCAAGATATGAACTAACTCAACTATGACTACACAAGCTAAGCAATATAAGCAAGGTAAATACAAGAGTGGTGGATCCTTGATATACCAACGGTGTAGTGTAGAGGATGTCGTAGCCAATCACCAGGTCAAGAAATCACCAACGAGCAAGAACAAGTGACACGATGATTTTTCACCGAGGTTCACATGCTTGCCGGTAGGCTAGTCAACTTTGTGGCGATACACTCACTTGACGGTTGCTAAGCTTAATGGCACGGTGCCAAATCCCCGGTGGGAGCTCAAGCACACCGATCACAAGAGAGGATCCACAAGCCATGAGCAATCCACTAGTGCTCCTTTCACGAATCTCCCGCGGGGTAAGGAACGACCCCTCACAAAACCACCGGTGTGGCCTCGAACAAGCTCCAATCGAGCTCAACACCGCCTCAACCTCCAAGCCGCTAGGGAACCAAGCAAATTCCCAAGAGAAACAAGATCCTGCAGCTCCTCCAAGGATGAAGTGCCTCTAAATGTAAGCAATCAAGCAAACGCACTTCTATCTCTCTCAATCTCACCCAAGATTCGAAGTTAGGATGAAGAGATTAGTGGAAGGGAGTCTCACAAGCTCACAAGTGTGTAGGAGTGTTAAAATGTGGAAGAGAGGGCTCATGTACCCGGCCATCCAAGTATATATAGAGCCAACTCAAAATGGTAGCCGTTGGGGGGTTTCTGCGTGCTAACCGGACTCATCGACCGGACGCACCGGCGGGTCCGGTCGCAGCGTCCGGTCAGCCAGACCGAGCGTCCGGTCATATGAGACAACGCCCCCTGGCCCACAGCTGACATCCAAAGTCGTGTGTCCGGTCACATCTTCCAGTGGTGACCGGACTCTTCAGTCCATGCGTCCGGTCGATCCACAAGCAGGGTCCAAAAAACATGCTCTATGTTATTTTGATCGGACCCGTCGACCGGACCGTCCGGTCAAGCGTCCGGTCGACGCGTCCGGTCGCTGCTTCCTGTGTGTTCTTCATTTTGTTGTCGCCTTTGCTTCAACCTTGCTTCGCCTCTTGCCACAAGTTTCCAACACGTCGAAGATGATCTCAATATCATGTATGTTAGCATGTCGCGATCGATTAGGCAAGAATGAAATTAGTGCTCTCAATCCTAAATGCAATATGCAAGTCAATTGGACCTAGAAGCACTTCACCAAAGGATTAGTCACGGCATCCCCTCTTGATAGTCGGCTATCTAACCTATAATGTGATCACACTCTCTATAGTGTCTTGATCACCGAAAGAAAACCCTATCAATTATACCTTTGCCTTGATCTCCGGGTTCCTTCCAAACCGACAACCGAGCTTGACGATCCACCATGTCCATCATCATCGTCCATGTTCATGATCATCATGCTCCACATCATCCATGCAATCCTGTCTCTCAAGTCACACTTAGAGCAAAGGATTAGCATAACAAGTGTGTCATCAATTTCCAAAACAAAACATGAGATTTCACTCCTGCAGGCGTGAGCTCGCTTTGTGGGTGCGGCCGTTGCGGACGCGACCTCACTGGCGGGTGCGGCCACACCGGGTGAGCGCGGCACCAGCGCGCACGCGACGCGACGGCGATGGCTCGCAGCGCGAGCTCGCCCGGCGCATGAAGCTCGACCAACGCAACCGGCGGGTCCTCCGCCCAATCCATCCACCCAATGACGGTCACAACTCACGAGCACCGCGAGGGTGACGGCAATGCCATCGGGAAGCCGGAAACGTGGGCCTCGAGCTCCAAGCGGGGCTTGAAGCCTAGCGCCACGCTGATTGGCGCGCCACCGGCATCACTAGATGCCACCCATGATGATGTACAAGCCCGGTAGAAATCTGCCATGAGATGTCCGCATCAATCTGCCAAGAACCAAACTTGAGCACTCGACGGGACCAGCAGCCATGGGATGTCGCACGTCGGAGGTACTAGCTCTGTTGGTGGTCTCGTTGTCGCCGCCGCTCGCTGCCCCTCCGCCACGGCGGATCGAGGTCGTTCTGGTCGACCCGATGAGCGTCGCGTACCACGGGCGCGACGTCGTTCAGGGGAAGCAGAGTGAGCTCGCGGTGGCGGGCGACAAACCCGAGCTGACCATGCGCCACCCGCAGCCCGCCACTGGCTGAGCCCAGCGCACATCGCGCAACGTCGAGCAATCAGCACAACGGGACTTTGTTTTGCTGCTCTGTTGGTTCATTGGTTGCTAGCTTGCTGACATGAATGCGACTAGCTGTAGTACTCTACCATTGTTAGGGCAGCAGGCAGCTCCAGTGTTTCTTTATCCAAGTAGTGAGGCGGTTGGCAAGCGCATCAAGCTGCAGGGTGTCTGGAAAGAGGGAGATGATGGAGGGAGATGAAGCTGATGAGCGGGACCCACATGACGGTGAGATGAGCTGCGGCCCCAAGCGCCACTGTGGCAAAACCGCTCCACGCTGGTCGCCACGTAGGCAAAACCACCAAGCAAAACCGCCCCAGGGGGTGATTTAGACGGTTTTACAAAGTTTAGGATATTGGTTAGATGATTTTAAAAGTGATGGAAAGGAGTAGTCACAACCCCATAGTTCAGGGGGTTAAGTAGACATTTTCCTTTATTTTTCTCTTTTTTTATTCACTCCTCTAGTCATAATCCTAGCGGAATAATTTCCGAAGAGGTTGGGTGGAGCATTAAGGAGAGGGATTGTAATATTCCAAGGAACATGTTCCCTCTCCTCCCCACTATAAGTAGAGGCCTCCCCCTTCCTCTCTCTCACACACACCTCATTTTGGAGTCAAACACCTCACTACCACTTGTACTCCTTTTACTTTTATTAATTGTCTTTTGGAGATAGGCAAAACTTTATTGGAGAGCTTGTATTTGGAAGGAAGGTCCCTTGGTAGGAATACAGATATGGTTTCTTCCTCATCACAAACAATCAAATCCACCTAAAGAAGATCTATCATCCCATAAAACATGAGGCCCAACGGAGCAAACCTTCGAATATTTTATGCAAACCACCTAACGGAGGCCGGTTTGGCCATTTTCAGTTCATGATTTTATCTTCATGTCTCGGCAGAACTTCCCTCCCTTCCTCTGAACTTTCTCAACCCCACTCAATATCTTCAAGGTTCTCTCGCACAACAACACCTTCAATCTTTGTTTTGCCGAGATGAATCGGGTAAAAAATTACCAGATAAGCTGAATGGGCTTTAGATGATTTGATTACACTGGTTGAATCCATTTCTGAGAGTATGTCTTCCATTACTATTAAGAGAAAAACAATAACTCTTTAATACATTATTGAACCACATGTAAACAAGAACTTTAACTCGAAGCATATGAATAAAACAAACATAATTGACGTTTAATCACCACATTTGGGGATCATGGCAAAAAATTTAGGATTTTCTACAATCTCTAGCTAGGTCGTTCTTGACCCATCATGTATCATCACAGACGATCAATGAAACCCTCTCTAGAATTTGTTTAACAAGTATGGCCATGCTTCTATTTCTTATATACTAGAAGGTCTCTCCGCATGTTGCTGCGGGTATGTAAGAGAAAAATACGAATGAATTTGATTAGATGCTAAATTTATTATATAAGTGAAATAGAGGAGTTAAATGGACATGAGAGTTTAATTTGATGCTAGATGAAGGGGAGTGGCTTAGTGCATTAAAGAAAACAAGTGGAGAACAATATGACGCCTCTTGATAGCTTTGTGGCTTGGCAATAAATGCAATTTAGTGTTTGAAGTTACTTTTGATACCGGTGTTACACTTTACATAAGAAAACATTATATAGGATTTACATAAATAAAACATTATATAGCAAAATTAATAGTACCATAAAACAACAATATGGTGCTTTGTCATCATAGGCATATTTCAAGACTCCGTTGTTTGGAAAAATCTGCAAGACAATGAAAAACAAATAGCATGTCACGCTTGTCAGTAGACTTTCAGACAGCACGTGAACCTTTGATGAAATGAATGGTTGAATGAATGAATGGCAGGTCCTTTCAATTGTCTCCCCTGCCTGACCGTTCGTCGCCCCTACGGAGGATATCTTGGTCCCGGTTTAGCAATGAGATTTTCGGAGTTTTGTTTGTTTGATTCGAATGATTTCATCTTCCAATTCAATGCACGGTGTTTGGTTGGTGTGGATAGATTGGTTGCTAACTCTTTCTGACGGCGGCCATGACGGCATCGGCAATGCCCCTCTGCAGGTCGTCGTCCTGGCAGCATTGGTGGTCGTGTAGGCCGCTGCCGCCGCAGCGCGAGCTGCGGGAGCGGGAGCGGGAGGGGGGACCAGGCGCCACCGTGGTCGCGCCCCCGCACAGCGTCACCATCACCAAGTTCGGTGCCGTCGGGGGGACGGACGGACGCCAACACGGTCCCGTTCCAGAACGCCGTCTTCTACGTTTGAATCATGAGATCATAGAAGGGACACGCTCCAATAAAGGAAAGAGAGGGGAGACGCGTCGGTGGTGCACCGTCTCAGTGAGGTGGTCTAGGTTGACGTAGGCAAAGCGGAGGAGGTCGTCGCAGCAGAACCAGCGGATCGTCGTCATGCTTCCTTCTCTCCTCGCCTCGACGACGCCGATCTTGCTGGCGACGCCCGCGACCAGCTCCATGCTCCTCCTCCGATGGCATGGGCCACCAACTGTGCTCCCTGAAAGCTATCGTGGTATTTTAATTTGGGGCCTGAAGCATACGATGATTTAGGATGATACCGCTGCCCCTTCAGTTCATCTTCGCTGCATTACGTTACTGGAGAAGTGAAGGGGTGGGTGCTGCACATAACTGAACTTTTGCACAAGTGTGACTTAAATTTAGTGACTACGGGACCCGCTGATGACGTGGGGATGCTTAGGTGTCATAGTTGCATGTCCAGAGAATTCCCCTAGTGAGGGTTACTCATATAGGTGTAGTAGATTGTAGAACTCTAATAGCAGTGTACGCAATAAGAGCCACCAAAATAACCTTCCCACATGGACGACAAGACTCAAGCAGCTCCCCACCAACCTTGTTCACAAGATGATACATAAGAGAAAGAACACTGGTGCCACAAGCAACCCCACTACCAACAACCACAAGAGGTGGCACTCCTCTGTGAATATAGAACTCTTGGCACTCCCTTGGAAAGGGATTTTTGGAAAACGAAAAATCTTCGGCACCATATCAAAAGCAATTGAGGTAAAAAACCTTAATCAGCATCATATTCTCAATTCAAGGCATGAAAAGTACACAAGGAAAGTGTAACATTCTCCAAATCTGTGTAATAATAAAAATCTCAACTTTTTAAAATTTTTGCTTGATTATGTGTCGCAAGTAAAAGTTAGGTCAAACATAACTATTTTTTTTCCTTTTTGTCCCAATTTCAAAAATCCAAAGCTTCAAAACTTTTACAATGAACTGCTTGTCATGAAGTCTGAACACCGACATGACATGAGTTATTTCAAAATAAACTTTTTAAAGATAAAAAATTAATCTTGGTTGAATTCGAGCCGCACTTGAATTCAACATGCAACTCTTACACTAAGATTTATTATATTTATAAAACTCAACTCTAATCTCTCTCATCTTATTCAGCTTAAGATGCATGTATGATTTGGTTCTTGTTTGATTGTGCTTGGAGGTAATCTTTATTACCCTTAATTCCTAGAGCTAAATAGGAAAGACCTCTTCTCTTAGTCCCAGCCTAGGCAAGCCAACAAAGTTGCTGGACCGTGCTTGCTCCTGAGCACGTTTGCATGATACGTGAATCACGTTTTGCGTTGCATGCCCCTGCCGTATGCCTAGTTTAGGCAAGCAAATCTAGACCATGCACTGCACAGGACTAATTTTACGTCGACCTTGACTCCTGTTGGCCCAACTCGAGCCCAGCTACCTCTGGCCAGTTCGAGCAACCGTGAACCACCGGTAAAGCTTCCTCATTGGCCAAAGCTTGCACCTTTATCTCCCTGTGATCCGCCGTTCTCTAACCTCCTGTGGTCCGCCGTTCTCTAACCTCCTGTGGTCCGCCGTTCTCTAACCAGCCCTCGTGCGGACCACCAACCCTTGCAGCAAGAAAGGAGCCTCATTACCACCTCTCCATCACCGTACCAAGTCAGTCCGCGACCTCCCCGTCCACGACTCGCAACGACCTCCAGGACACCCCGTCACAACTAAAAATGGATAGAATCACTCACTTAGGGTTCACTGTTACCAGTGTTGTATACATGTGGGATTGTTGGGGAGCCACTATTGGGAGGCCCAAAGCCCATTGGGCTTACAGGCTAACACACCCCCACATCTCAATTGAGAGCACCACAATCGTTAAGACGGGACCTAAACTCTATAAATATTGATGTCGGAAACCCTTTGGTGAAGATGTTGGCATACTAGGAGGTTGTAGGAACATGCAAGACACAGACTTCTCTAAGGACTTCTCTAAGGACGATGGGTTCACGAACGAAGTGTAGGTCAATCTCCAACAAGTTTTGTGCGTTGGTGCTGTTGGGTTAAGCCTGTTGTATGGTGTCGTGTGTAGGCTAGGTGGCAGCTGTGAAGGCGGGAGAAGCCAGTTTGAATCAACTCGGCTAGAGCCAAAGCAGTTGATAGCGGAGGAGCGATGACTGCGTTGTATCCCGTTCTAAGAGGGTGTGTGTGTCACGGTGTGTGTTAAGCTATGGTATAAATAGCTGGATGTATGAGAAACGTGCTAGCACCTCAAGTGTTATGTAACTACACTTTCATTTGAACTATCGAGAAGTGAAAAGGGGCACTATCAAACAAAACGTCATCGTCGTTGTCCGAGTCTGACAGCAGGTACACTGTTGTGCTATTTGTGTTTGTGCGTCAGATGAATGGGAGAGATAGGGGGGAAATGGGCGTGGCTACATGTTGAAGGAGAAGCTGACGTGTGGGGCCCCACATATCAGCGAGTGGATGGGGAGAAGCAGTAGGGGTATTTTTGTCTGATATGTAAATATGGGACCTGCACATGGGCCCATAGAGATGTCATACGTAGAAAAGGGTAAATAAGAGGGAGAAGGAGGATAATTAGGGCAAATCTCAAATAACGTGAATTGTAAGGGAAAATTTTCAAAGAATAAAAATTGTAAGGGCAAGAATCTAAATAACCAAAAAAAATTTAGTTGTGGAAATACCCAAGTTCACAATCTTACCTCCGCAACTGCTTGAAGGATGCGACATCTTTTGAATTAAACTTTGAATCATTATACATATCTATAAAAAATTAGAAGGACCTTCTCTTCGTCTATGGAACAACACAAGAATTCTATTTCTCATTTTTTTTTTTGAAACTAGCAATTCTCATTTTTGAATCCATGGGTCGGGCCTACTCTGATTTGAACGTTGAAAGGGAGGAGCATAGCCAGGATAAGTAAGTCAGCCCAAATCGATAGGCCAAACCCAAACTTGGGTGGCCAGGCCTATGTGCCCTGTTCTCTCGCTAGCTCCTCGGTCCTCAAACTGTCACGCAGGAAACGTTGGTGAACGGTGATCATCTGCATGACGAGGAGGTGGCAGAATCAGAATCAGAGGAAACGTTGGCTTCTGTCTAGAATCTGCGTGCTCCGTCATTGACAAGAGCACACGCTATACACACAAAAATGTACATGTCGTAGCTTGTGAGATCTAAACATATGAGAGATCTAAACATTTGCCTTCTAGCTTCTTGGATTAGGAGATATAACATAGATAAGAATAAGTTGTGGAAGCAATATTTAGATTTTAAGTATAGAATAGAGCAACCAAATATCTTCTACAGTCCAACCTTAGGATGTTCTCAATTTTTTAAAGGTATAATTTGGGCTGCTACTGATGCTAAACTAGGATATAAATAGAATATTGGGAATGGGAGGAAGGTCAAGTTTTGGGAGGATAACTGGCTAGGCCCTTCAAGGTTAGCTATTCAGTATTGGGACCTTTATGTTTTAGTTCAAGAACATAATGGAACGGTGGCAGACCTATGGGATGGGATAAACTTAAAATGTACATTTCGTAGAGGAGTGAATCAAAGGTTGATGGACCTTTGGGATGAGGTTATTCAACTGGCCTCCACTATTATTTTCTCTGATAATAAAGATTCTCTAGTATGACAGTTTGAATCTAAAGGAGTCTACTCTCAATATCTTTACAGGATTGTGAATTGTAGAGGGATCATGCCTGTTCATGTTCCCGCTCTATGGAAAATTAAAGTGCCTCCTAGGGTACACTTCTTACAGTGGCTTTTGTTCAAAAAGAGGAATTTGACTAGAGATAATGTGAACATTAGGAAGAAATTAGATGATTTATCCTACTTGTTCTGTGCAGAGGCTGAAACTGGACAACACCTATTCTTTGAATGTATTGTTGCTAAACAAATGTGGTTGGCCATGTCTAATGTTTTGATAGAGAAGTAAAATGATTTTATTTCTATAGGACAAATGTGGTTGGCCATGTCTAATGTTTTGATAGAGAAGTAGGAAATGATTTTATTTCTATAGGACAAATGTGGCTTATCAATAAGAAATACGTAGTTCATAATATGTTCTGTGTTGCAGCCTTATGGGGGCTCTGGAAACTAAGAAACTTTATTTGTTTTTAGAAAAGGACCTTGGCTGGATGTGAGGAACTTACTGTGCAGCATTTATGCTCTTCTACACACCTAGATAATTCTGTGTCCAGAGGAAAAGAGGGAGGAATATGCAACAAGACTTTCAAGACTCAAGCTGTTAGCGTCGTCTCCGGCAAGAATCTGTGGATGACAGTGGATGATAAGTGGGATCAGTTTATGTTTGCCAAGGCACTGGACTGGGATGATCTTTGCTTGCCGGTGGAGGTGACGAGGAAGTTGTCGGATGAGGGTGACCTGAAGAAGTCGGCAAGACGTTGGTTCAGTTTGTTGCCGGTGGAAGACGAGGAATGAAAATTTTGTTCTCCACTTATATGTCATGATATGATACTTTAGTTGGTTGTTGTAAGGTGTTTCTATGAGTTTGGCGTGAGTTTGTATTTATGGACAGATGCATCCCATCTGAGAACTGGAAACTGTTTTTTTTTTTTTTTTTTTTTTTTTGACACTAAGAACTGGAAACTGTTATCTTGGTCGTTGCTATAATACAATGACAGGGGCTTTGTCCTTTTATTGAAAAAAAAAAAGAGATAAACACTGCGGCGGCTGGCTTATTGCCATGCACGGTCTCTGTATACGTTGCCAACCTGTATCCACTCACTCTACCAAAACCCAAAGTATGCGGCTTTCGATAGGCGGTCCAGTGCCTGAAAAGAAGCCCGGGATTGTAGATTGTAGCATCGATCACACGAGTAGCGAGCGATTGGGTCGGTGCCCCGACCCCAAACCTATAGCCGTTACATCTAATATAAAATTGGCTGCACGCAAAATTCTCAACAGGGGATGTAGCTCAGATGGTAGAGCGCTCGCTTAGCATGCGAGAGGTACGGGGATCGATACCCCGCATCTCCAATTTGACTTTTATTTTTTCTTTCTTATTTGTCTTTTTTTTTTCATTCTTCTTTTGTTTTTCTTTCTCATTTCTCTCTCTTTTTTTCACTCATCTCCAATTCCACATGCTTTCATTTTTTTTTTTTTTGCTACTTGTTTCTCTTTCTTATTCGTTTTACGCCCCTGCCCTCTTAAAATTTTGTTGATTCACTCCGACGGGTCTTCATCGAATCCGGACAATTTCCGAAGTGCGTATTTGTTTTTTTTTCTTTCTTTTGTTCCAGGTTCACTTCTCATCATGTCGTAATATCCGAACATATTCCAAAATCCAAAGCAATCGACTTATTTTCCAACTAGATATACGACGTCACTATCTTTGGGCTCGGCGCCGCGCCCTGGCTCTCTCCTTCGTCCATCCGGCATCCATGCAGTATCGTATCGACAAAAAGCCTACGTACCTGCACGCGCTAGTTGACGAACGAATAAACCATCGATTAAATTGACTCCCTTCGTCGTCTGCGTACGTGCGTGCGCGTGCGTGCGTGCGTGCGTGTACCTGAGTTGCCACGAACGCTCATTGTGCGCAGTGAAGAGATATAAAAAAAGTCTACTAAAGCCGGAGCATACTCGTATGCCACTGGTCAGTATCCACATTCGTATCCGTAACCCTATCGTCGTATATTCTAATCCTATCTTGTTCCAGTGCGATGCCGAGGCGTCGTCCTCCGGCACGCATCGCACATTCCCGCCGTCCGTTGCACCCTGCACTGCACATGCCCACATATCAAAGGCGCATACGACGGACGGCTGGTGGGTCGCGCGCGGCGTCGGCGCCGCGGCACATCCCACCGTCGCCACCCACACAGCACCAGATCCTCCCCACCTCGCCTACCAGATTTTGATAGAAAAACGAGGCGTGCAGGCAGCCGCGCATGCGTTCCCTTCCGCCACAGTTGCTTTGCCACCCACTGCCCCACGCCCACGCGGCCACGCCACGCGACTACCCCAAGTCCGTCCGTCCCCAACCCGACGGCAACCAGACCCACCGCCGAGTCCGCACCGCACCCCAACGGCACAGCAGCCGAGCCAGCCTCCGCCCCCGCCCCGCCCCGCGCCGCCCGCATCCACACACAACCAGGTCCGTCCACAGTACACCCCGCACAGACTCGCACAGCAACAGAGTCTCAGCCGAGATCGGCCGCACTCGGCACCACCCCTCCACCACCACCACCCCTCCACTCCACCCGGCGGCGTGCGGGACCCTGGCCCCTGAGCATCCCTGGGCTCGCGGCGTCGACGGCGGCGGCGGCGGCGATGGGGTCGAGCATGGCGCTAGCGCTAGCAGGATTCGGATTCAGCGTCATGTTCATCATCTTCGTCTGCACGCGCCTGGCCTGCGCGCTCCTCCGCCGCCACCGCCGCCGCGGCTCCCGCTCTCGCCTCGCCACCGGTCTCCCACAGCACTACCACCACCACGCCGACCCGTTCCCGTTCCACGTCCACCACAACCACGACGCCGCGGCGGTAGCCTCCCGCCGCGGCGTTACCTGGACTCGATCCCAACGCCGTCGCCGCCTTCCCCACACGCGCCTTCCACGCCGCCACATCAGAAGGCGCATCCGACGACGACGATTCACAGTAAGTCCTCCTCTCCTCCTCCTTCCATTCCCTTTGGTTCCACTGTGTGTGCCTGCCTGCCTATGCCGATCGCGATGCGATGCGATTGCCGTGCTCTGTGTCGGCGGCACGGCAGGCGAGCGAGCGATTCCAATCTGAGCCTGCACGCCACCGCTCTCCACTGTGGTCGCGTCCCGTACAACGCAAGCTTCGAATCCAACCCAACCCAACCCTGCTTTCGCGTGCCGTTCAGTGGACTTGCCGTTACGAGGGGCACAGCACAGCAAGTTGCTATTGCTTGCCGGCGCACGGTGCGCAGCTACTCCGCCCGCCGGTCGCCACTAGGGGCCGCCGTTCGTTACCCGATCGCGCACGTCTCTGCCTGCCTGCCTGACGGGAGGATCCATTGGTGGTTTGCGGATCGAGATGCCGCAACTAGCGTCGGCACTCGGTGGAGTGGGGGAGGGAGGGAGGTGCCGGGGATCTATTCCGGGGTGGGTGGAATGAAGGAATCGGATTGGGCGCCCTGGTTTATCCCCCTGTCGCTGTCACTGCTTAGTTGGGTTCCTCTGGACATCGCTGTCCTGTTCGTTTGGTGTTCGTTCTATCTGTGAGTACTACAGGTCTACTAGAGGATAATAATTGGTAAAATGTGGAGCTCTTGCTATTCTGGGCGCGAGGAGAGCTTCTTATTGTAGTACTGTAGTTGTTTTCAATCAAAAGTTGGTTGGAGACTGTATGTACATGGTAGGAAGGCTAATTCAAGTTCTACAGGGTCCTAGTCGAATGCAAGTGATGCCGACACCTTGAGCTAATTTCATAATTCAATGTTATGGAAAGGAACTTATGGAGAAATCCGTGATTCAAACGTACTTGCCGTTTGCTAATAACAGAGCATATTGCCTGGATCTGTGCTGGTGCACTGTGTTTGGTGTTTACCCTCCAATAGCTTTCATCCTGCCCTTTGCCAATGTTACTGAGAAATCATCAAGCCCTTTGCCAGCCCTATGCTAGGCTAGTGTTAGTGTTACTAAGAAATCATCAAGCCCTTTGCCAGCTCTATGCTAGGCTAGCGTTAATTACACATCATGAAGCCATTTGCCAAGCCTTTGCTTCATAAGTGTTACTGAGAAATCATAATGCCCTTTGCCATGCCTGTTCTTGCTTAGTGTTACTAAGAAATCATGAAGTGCCACCCTAGTAGGAGGTGGCCTTTTGGTACTGGAAAAGGTTGCCATTGAGGAATTTATTGCATTTTCAGTACCATACAAGTTTTTTTAGGAATAGTATACCATATTAGTTGTCCTTGAAGATTTTGGTGCATCGTCCTTGAGGATTTTGTTGTCTACATAGCAAATATGGTGCAGTTGTTTAGTACCAGTGCCTTGCCTATTATGCTCTGCTGGTGCTGGATGTCGACAATTGAATCATTAAGTCCCTCAGCTTGCATCGTTACTGGACAGCTAAGACCATGATCAATCACATCAATATGGGTGTATGGATGTGTAACTGGTCCCTGAAGACGATAGAGACGAATGATGAAACATTGTTATCAAGTAGTCTAACCTCACCTGTGCTTGATGAAAGGGAAACAGGGACTGGGTTAACAAGTCCTCTGGTTGAATGCAAAGCAGTTACTATCTGTTCTTGATTGATTGAAACATGAACATCAAACATGAATTTGAAGATTTTGTCATGGTAAGGAGATGTTTCGTCCCAACAGTTTTCAGGCCAGTGCCTCATTTCTCATTTAGTCCGCACAAATTGACTATCATATTTGCATCTTTAGTTTCTTATAGCTATATTGAAGTTACATGAACAACAAACCATCAGATGCTAAAGTGTAAGACAGCAGTTTCAGTCTGAGGCTATGGTGTTTCCATTCTTTAGCACGAGTTATTATCCTTTGCATCCTTTTGTTGCATCAATGGTGACACCCTTTTGTTTGACATATCTAAGTTTCAGTAACTCTTCTTACTGAGATTCCTTTTTTCTTTTCATATCTTTAGCCACTGCCTGTTTTGTGGCCGGAACTGAACCATCTCTGTTCGTATTGGCAGGTGCATCATTTGTCTTGCAGAATACGAAGAGAAAGACATGCTACGCAGTCTGCCTTACTGCAGCCATAATTTCCACATGGCCTGTATCGATTTGTGGCTGCAGCAGAATTCAACCTGCCCGGTCTGTAGAATCTCCCTGCTTGTGCTTGATAACCCTGAAAGCGAACACACTGCTGCACCTGCTCCTCCTCCACTAACCAGCATAGTGATAAGCCCTCCAAGCTCTCCTGAATCATCAAGATCAGATCCATGTCGCTGCCTGTTTGTCAGCAGTGGACACTCATCAAGGGCATCAGAGGCTCTTCCTAGACATGAGCCCGACCAGGAGAATCAGGTTGTATCTGGTCCATCAGTGGATGGGGCCGCTAACAGCTTGCCGGTGCCTGGAGTTAACCCCTCTCCTGAAAATAACAACAGCCAAACAGTAAGAAAGCAGGTGGACAGATCTACCCAGCTAGGACCCTGCAAATAGCAGCTGCTTTGGCCGCCTCTGCTCTGCAGTCCACACTCCGCATTCCACAGGGTGAAGAAGTACGCGGTGAATCGAGAAACATCATGCACACTGGTGGTGGATGGCTGTTGTAGGTTAGATTTGAGGGGGTTTCGTGTAGATATACGAGAAAATCATTCAGGTTTGTTGTTGCAAAGAAAAAACACACTTCATTCATTCAGTATTCATGGTCAAAAAACAGCGAACTGTGGTATACGGTATACGTGTGCCACCGGAGAGAAAGAGATGGCAGCAGCAGTGCATCATCTGCAAAAGGCTAGTAGTACCCTGTTGTTGGCCTGAACAACAAATAGGATAGAGGATTATTAGTTCCATACTTCCATGTGATGAGAGCATTTGAAAATGACACGGTTTTGTGTACTGAAGACTAACTGACACTACCATTTGTCATTTGAAATGAACGTGTTTTATTCCCCGTGGCTGGGCGGGGCAATGCTATGGATTTACTAACTGATGGTTGATAAATCAAGCAGCTATCTTATTCAGGCACGCATGTAAAAATTCTTACTATTGAACAGCAGCATGATCAATTTGCCATCTTGTCAGCTTGTAAACTTGGGGACTAGCACAATTCTATTCAGGTACACATCTGCTGTAGGCTCTATAGTACCGTCTGGTCTGAATCCAATGTTCTATTTTTGTCATAAACAGTACGGCAACGCCCAATCGCTCTCTGAACCTCAGATTTTCTGATAGAGCGCGATGATCAACATTCCATACTGGTGTGGTGGTATAGTAGCAGCACGCTGCACGCACAGTGATGAAGAATTCTGATCTAGCTGGGGTCTCAGGAGATCAGATGAGTCATCAGCATGATGAAATCTCTCATGGGAAGCAACCAACCCAACCCAATCTTGGAGGGGTCTGCAGCAGCAGAAGAGGAGAGGTGAGGGCAGCTTGCATATGGCTGCCCACGCACAGTCGTACGCTCATGTCGGTCGGTCCAATCGAAATGATGAATCATTCCAGATCTAAACCGCGTCAGCGTGTCCTAAACCAGCGGCAGTTTTGCTTTATATGCACCAGTCTTTTAAACCCTTGCCCGTGCACTGACACAAGTTGGTGTTGCCCGTGCACTGGCATATATTTTATTTTTCTTTATTTACCCAGTACCCATATAGGAGTAGGGTACAACAAGTGCTGGCATAATAACTCAAGCAAATGTTTCAAAACACATGTCAAGCGCATACGGATGATTATGAATGGAGAGATGAAATGCATATGGAGTAATAATTGATAATTCACCAAAATATGTGACAACCACATAAGCCAGATGATCTTGGTTGTTTCAATAGTATTACGTGAGAGAGAATAAGTTGAGACAAACCGAAACAAGCTGAACCTAGAATAAGTTGAAACAAGATGCTATCACAGAGAAAAACTAGTAAAAATCACTAAAAAAGAGAAAAAACTAGTTAAATCACTGAAGGTAAATAATCACCGTTTTTGGCTTTAGTTGATGTTGATTTGTTATGAGTGAAAAAAACACTGTTGGATGGTGGCTGATAAGCGCGGATACGCACAAGCAAACATGCTGAATGTATAAAGGCTATTCTCACTCTAATTATGATGATCAAAGTCTATTTAATTCAAGGCGCGAGTGTCCATCAGTGTATGATTTTTGAGAGAATTTCTAAGATCTATCAGTTTCCTTCCACCCGTACCGTAACATAGTAGCCTCACTGTTCGCTTTAATTTGCCGGATCAAGTTGTCCAGATCACAGTGGTTTGCGACGGACAACAAGTTGATTTTTCTCAAAATTAAACTATAATATAATGGTATCCACACAGGACGACACCACTCCACGCTTCAATTCAATCCTTCAATCCAAACAAGTTACTACTGTGATTAGTAGGGTCGGATTTAGGTTCAGATAGCTCCTCAGGGGTCAATCTAAAAATGATCTAAGTAGCTCCAAATCAGTAACAGTAAGATTCTCCGATCCGCTTGTTGAATTTTATTGTGCCGAAATGATTCAGTCCACTACTAGGAATAATAAGCTCTGCAGTGATCCCTGTCGGTGCCGCAGCACGCTAGCTTAAATTGCTGTGGCCAGCAACACCATCATGTCGCCACACCACGATCCATCCATCCATTGCAGCATTGCATTGACACCCCTGGCTGGCATACTCATCTTCATTCATTCTCTTCTGCAAATAAAGCAGCCATTGTTGGGGCAGTGAGTGAGTGTGAGGAGATCTTTGAGGTGAAGCAGGCTTTCGGCGCCGGCCGGCCATGGGGGAGGTGAAGCACTTGTGCCTGGTGAAGTTCAAGGAGGGCGTCGTGGTGGACGATGTGCTCAAAGGCATGACTGATCTCGTGGCCGGGATGGACATGGTGAAGTCTTTCGAGTGGTACAGTCACTTTCATTCATTCATTCTCCTGCTATGAGCTGTTACCTTTCCACTCTCTTCTCCCCTTCCCCTTATGTGAAGCAAAGCAAGCTAATGTGTTCAGCCTTTTTTTTTTTTTTTGAGTTAAAGTTTACAGTTTACACTTTTCACTGCATGATGGATTAGTAACAGTAAACACATGGTACAACTCTGAATAGCTTTTGTTCAGTCAATCATTCAGTTAGCAAACCGGTGTCCATCCATCCATCTTCTTCAGAGACTAAGCTATCATGCTCTGCTAAATGATTGCCATGCATGCCCGGCCAGCCGGCCAGCATCACGAACAATCAATCCATCGTCTCACTTTGCTAATACTCGAAGGGAGATGGATGTGTTGTGTTCATCACCTGATCACCCTGCCCTCCTCCATTGCAGGGGCCAGGACGTGCTGAACCAGGAGATGCTGACGCAGGGCTTCACGCACGTCTTCTCGCTGACCTTCGCCACCGCCGACGACCTGGCCACCTACATGGGCCACGACAGGCACGCCGCGTTCGCCGCCACCTTCATGGCCGCGCTCGACAAGGTGGTGGTCATCGACTTCCCCGTCGTCGTCGCCAAGCCGCCGCCTCCGGCATGATCTCACTGTCGGCCATTGTATTGTACGGCGCCGGCCCTTTCAGGTAGCAACAGATCGATCAGATTCAGATCGATCCATTGTGTGTCTGAACTGAAGCGTCGGTGGTGTGTACTGATTACTGTACGTACTTAGTACTATTTATTGCTGGTTTCTGCTCTATCAATAGTGCATCGATCCATGGTGTAGTAGCTGGCTGTATGTAAGCCTGTAACTCTGCAACTGCAAGGCCAATATCTGCACCACCGTGCACTCTCTGTTCAAGTACCTATATTGTTATTGTTTGGTCATGTTTGGAATAAATTTCAGTCACTTTTCTGGTAGCATATATAAACATACATAAAGCAGCAGCTAGTAGCTGCTGCTTGTAATTTGCCTCCTTTTTCGGTGTTTATGATGGATGGACAGATTCCTAATCGACTTTTAATTTGTTATTACTGATAAGAGCAGATCGAGCAGGTGTGGCTGCTCATGACCAAGTTGGTTAGGTTAGGTTACCACAGTAGCTTAGCTAGTTATTACTAGTCTCTACTCGTACTGTATGTTGTCCTACATTGCCAACATTGGTACTAATGAACAGTAACAATTCAGTGCATTCCTGTGAAGGCATTCACGCTGGCATTTATGCTCTCTTTCGTCCTCTGTTCCACCCGTTTTCATTTAGGGAAGAAGTGGTTAAACAGCAGCAGATTTCTCAGAATTTTGAGGTTATTTTTTCAGAACGAAAACCCTGATCTCTCTAATTAGATTAGAGTTTAGACAGTGGCCATGGGTACACTTTCGCTGTCATCATACAAGAAATCGACTAGTCGGACGTCATTGCATAGCTCAGTATTCAGTAGTAGTACAATGAGAGTGCATACAGTACTATACAATCTATGCATATCATGGGCCATATCAGAAAGAATCTGATAGAGTGATAGTCATCCAGGAACTCTCTCCCGTTGAACCATTCCTTTTTGAAACCCATGATAGACATGTGTGCAGTGGACTGCAGCCAATGAGATGAACTACTTGTAGACTTGAAACAGAGTGATCAAATGGAAGACTGAACACGTCGCCTTCAGCTTCCGAAGAGCAGCAGCTCAGTCCACCCTAACACACATACAGTCAATGTACATCCTTCCTAGGTCACCCCCTACCCACCATTCATCAGTCTATGATATATACACAAACATTGCATAAGCTGAAAGCAATCCACAATAAACAAACTCGTGAAAGCAACGCTGCATTTGGACATCTCCAATTCTAAATCAAGGCACAGCTTAAGAAACCACGACGAAGGTGGCCAGATTCCATGGCCGAGGCCAGCGGCGTGCCGTGCCGGAACAATCACCTGAAGTCTGAATCCTCCCAGCCAACATCTTCTGATCTGGTTTATTGATGAGATAGATACAGGTAGTAAAACTCAGGCTGAAAGTAAAAGATGCCGCTAATTTCTGTGTTGTGTGATCAGATGCATTCTTTCTCAAGAATGTATATAGTTTGTAGCATAGCAAGTGAACTGAAGGAACACAAACAGAGGGAAATAAAAGAAAACAGAAGAAACAAGTGGCGGTTTTGTCCTAGTGTGTTGCTTGGCAAATACAAGTAGAGTAAACAAACTAGGATGATGCTCACATGATGGGTTGGGTGATAGTGATAGCGTCACCAGTCTCTTTCGTCTCGTATTCTATTGCCAATTTGGCGGGAGTTGTAGATAGAAGAGCAAAATCCAGGAGAAAAACAAAAGCCCAGAGAGTTGCAGTACAGTGAAGCAGAATATAATCTAAGACACCTTCCTCCTCCCGTGAGAAGCAGCAGGAAAGTGAAGCTCTAACGGGAGTTGAGTAGAAGCTGGGAATGGATTCCATGCCACCTGTAATACAGGAGCTGGGACCAACAGCACCCAGTGTATTAGCGTCTAGTTTACTCCTCTCCCTTTTCAGGCATTGTGAATACTAAGTACTAGCGGTCTGCAGAAATTACGACAGTCATGTGGTGATAAATTACGACAGGGACATTGTTCAGTAGCTGCAGAAATTGCATGATCAAAGAGCAGAATGCAGGGAACGGATGGTGTTTATTGAGAGCCATATATGGCAATGCTATGATAGGCTCCAAATATTTGTAAACATGTGGTAGGATCTCAGGAATCAATCAATCAGTACTTGAGAACTTAAATTGGAGCAACAAGTGTTCCATAAGAGAGTAGCCGTGCAAGCAAGCAATATGTTTTTGGTAGCAATGTACTCCAGGAACCTGTATGTATCTATGCAAGTATACACTGCGCTGCTACAATCAGTTGTTTCACTGTGAATAAAAGATAATGCTGCATTGCATTGCATAGAAACAGAATCAGGGACCATCAGAAGATACGGAGGCAAACTTTATTTTCTACTATTTTCTAGTGTACAACAAGCAGCAACCTGAACTGAATCAAGACACACAAACACTCTATGATATACTTAGTATTGTATACCCTCTGTTTTTGGTTAACCTGTACGAGTACACACCTAAAATTATCCATCCACAAACAAGAAAAAAAAGAAAAAAGAAAAAGAGAATCAAACGAAAACAAGGAACAAGATGATCCATCCATCCAAGCAACACCAACACAAAGCAATCTCTGTCTCCTCTTCTCTGTATACCACATTCGATTCGATTGTAAACTGTCACCATCACCCATATTCCCATTCCATTGTCAGATAGGATTAGATTGTTTCTCCAAGTCAAAATCCAGGCATGTAAGTTGAAGCATCAGCACGTCCAAGCATCAATCAATCAGTAAGCAAGCGAGCGAGCATTTGATTTTGACCTCATGACCGACGATTGAATTCAGCTCACCCAAGGCGGCGTGGGGATGATGTGAAGTCAACCAGCTCCATCATGGCGGCGTCTTGAACGCCTGTACGACGAGCGCGAACGCCTTGGGCGCCTGAGCCTCCTCCTGAAGCCACAGCCGGTTCTCAAGCGCGGTCCTGGCACGGAGCATGACGACGGCGCACCCCGGCGGGTCACGAAACCACCACCCATGAACGTCCCACATCACGTCCACAGGCGCGCCGTCGACGAACACCGTCTGGTTGCCACGGAAGTTCCACCGCAGCCGGCGCGCGTGCACCGCGCGCTTCCCGTCCACGCTGACCCACAGCTCCTCCTCCTCCCCTTGCTCCTTCGACGACGACGACGAGCAGCAGCAGCCCACGGTGACATCGTGCTCCGCACCGCCCTCCGCGAACCGCACACGTACGTTGTGCACGGCGGTGGTGGTGGCGGTGGCGCGGGAGGGTGGTGGTGCGGCGACGATGACGCGGTCGACGCGGGGAGACGGGAGGGTGGAACGGGGTTTGGAGATCTGGCCCTCGAACTTGGCCCTTGACGAACTCGGACGCGAGGTCGCCGACGGCGAGCACGACCTCGGTGTTGTCGGCGACGGCGACGACGTAGAACCCGGAGACCGGTTCCGGTGACGATGATGAGGCGTACCTGGCGGTGGTGCGGTCCCAGAAGAGCGCGAGCGTGGGGTGGGACTGGGACGAGGACGACGGGAGGGAGCGGGTGCCTTTGCGGCGGCGGAGGAGGAAGGTCGGTGAGGAGGAAGAGGAGGAGGAGGTGGGAGTGGGAGTGGGACCGGAGACGGAGAAGGAGAGAGTTGGAGGACCGAGAGGGGTGTGTGACCAGGTGAGGCGGAGGTGGAGAGGGTGGGGAGGATGCGGAGTGGGGGTCGTGAGGTAGGAGACGGACACGGAGAGCGTGGATGGGGAGGTGGTGGTGGTGGGGAGGTGGGGGGGACGGGGGAGGAGGTGAGGGTGGAGGAGGGAGTGGTGCAGGCGACGCGGACTGCGCCGTCGGAGACGCAGGAGGCGAGGTCACGGAGAGAGGAGGGGGAGGAGGAGGCTTGATGCGCTCACCATTCCTCCTCCGCGCTCCCGATCTGCGGCAAGGTTCCGGTGGGGGAACGGGAGGCCGGGGTGGGCGAGGCCGGGTGCGCTGCGTGGGAGGGGAGGTGGGGACTGGGTGGGTGGGGGCGTTATGAATGAATGAGGTGGGCGGCCGGGGGGTGGTGGGGGTGGCGTGGCCGGCGAGCAGGCGGGCGGAGGCGACTGATAACTGCCGGAGGGGAGGAGCGGGGGCCGAGGATGGATGCTTCCGTTTTAAGGATGGGTGATTGGCAGTGCCGGCCGGCCGTCGGATCACAACCGTTCCGTCTGCCTCGGGCCTGGGCTTTTTGGCTGTGGGTCCCACATTTTTTCGTGGCAGAACCACATTTTGGCTGAATTTCAGAAGGAACACTTTTTCAGTTAAATTTAGCACATTCTGGCCTCATTTTTTTAAAAAAATTTGTTATATATAAATATGCCTTTTTCACGGTAAAAAAGAGAAAGAAATACAGTCCTCAAGCGTCCAATATTTTCAGTGGAATGCCTATCACATTTTTTTTTTGCTGAATTTCAGAAGGCACACTTTTTCAGTTAAATGTCTAGCATATTCTGGCCTCATTTTTTTTAGAAAAAAGTTGAGTTATATCAATCTTCAAATAATGACTTTATGGTAAATTGTGGTCGTCTTATAACGCAACTCAATGGTTGTATCGACAGGTTAATGACTCTCGAATTATTACGGGACAAATTAAAAGACAATCAATTCTACTTATTACCTCTAAGTCGTCTCCTAATTACATGAGACTATGTTTTTTTTGAACAATCTATGAGACACCAACGCACTTGTCATGAGAACGAGAACTAAGTTTTCTTCTTTTTTGATTTTGACAACAACAAACATATATTTTATATTAATGTAGCAATCGTTTTACAATAAGGTTCTCCGATGAGAACCATATTATATCAAGGTCCTGTTGCAAGAAAGAAAGCAAGCAAAGTCAACGGCGATGGCACAGACGATTCTCGCCGGCCCGGGGTTTGTAGGGGCATTACGCACGCATACACAAGGATGGATTGACCTCGCAGAGTGTAGGTTGAAGTTGGGTCGGTTGAGCCAACGGTGAGGTAGCACGCCGGCGACCAAAGGATCCTGTTGAAGTCGCCGCCGACGATGGAAGAGGAAGCTGCAACCGGATTCCAAGTGGAGACCGAATCGACGAACCAACACCCGAAGAGGTGCCACCTGCTGAAGAGCTAGGCAGGAAAACTGAAGGCTGTTGTATGGAAACAAAAGCGGACGGCGACAAACATGGAACGTGCGAGAGCAGATCTCGATAGCAGCGGCGGGTCGAGGTGGAAGATGGAGTGAAGATGAAGAAGAGATCTACTGGGTAGGAGAGTGGGCTAAGTTTATTTATGCTAACCTTGTAACCAACCTTGGTGACGGCGATGCCGACCACAACGATGGCGGAAAGGTAGAGCACACCACATAGGGACAAAACACCCATGCGGAACTCACACTACTACTTCCTATTAGATCTACTAAGAAACTAGAGGGGGCTTCACTCCCTACCTTGTTCGGTGAGATCGCCGGAATCGGGAAGGAGGGGGCCTGCTGGATCTGGTTGGAGAACGCGAGGAGGAAGGCAAGTTCGCTACAGCACTGACGCCTGAAAATGTCATAAGAACAAAGTTGGTGTTCAAGTTAACTAATAGGGAGGGTTTATATATTCCTCATTAACAAAGAAAGGATTTTCCGGTCCGGCGGAGCAACGCGACGTACGCGAGCTAGAGATGCTGCTCTTGGTGGGGTAGTGGGACCCTCGGGAGTGTGGGGCCCGGGTGGAGGGAGTAGTTGGAGGCGTTCCCGCTCAAATTGAGCGCACGTGTCTTGCCGTGGAGGTAGGAGGGTGTCGCGAGTGAATAGTGATCGTGGGCTGGTCTGTTGGGCCAACAAAAGTTGGGGCTAAGGGGGAGAAATTGGGTGCCCCCAAATTTCGAGGCCCTAGTAGGGCTCTGCTGGACCACGATTTTTGGCCTGAGCCCCCATATTTAGGTTTGGGGCTCAAGTAGGGGGGCCTACTGAGTTGCTCAAACACACACACCCATTCAGCCGGAATATGCCTACCATTTTTTTGGCTGAATTTCACAAGGCACTCTTTTTTTAGTTAAATGTGTCAGATTCCGGCTAGATTGGGCCGAAATTGACACTCAATTGAAGATCGGGAGAGGAGGAAGGGGGTGGTGATGACGGCGGGACGGGACGGCGCGGGCGCCGCCGGGCGAGCGGCCAGGCGAAGGCGCGGCGATGATGGCGGCGGCGGCTGCGGGCTGCTAGAGAGAGAGAGCTGGAGAGATAAGCTGTTTAGGGAGCTACCCTTTAATTTTTCTGCTTAAGATTCAACCGATTACATGCCCCTTGTATTTATAGTCCCGAAGGGAGACTTGCATGCTAAGAAATATCTATGAGGTTTCCTATAGATTGGAATACCTCTTGACAAAGCAATTTATTTCTTTCCCTAAATATTTATTTCCTAAATAATTATTACTTAACGACGAAGTGAAGGGTGATGAGGCAAATGGGCGGCGGTGGCGACCGGGCGTATGCAGCGTGCCCCTCCATGGGCGGTTGGGCCCCTTGCCCATGGGACATGACATCTCTCCCCCTTTTCGAACAAACGTCCTCGCGCTGTGGTTCTGCACGGCTGTCGCTGTTGATGGGGCGATTGAAGCAGCATGATCCGAAGATTGCTGCATCCACTTGTAGAAAGGGAATGAGCTGGACGAAGATGAAGACTCGACTTTTGCTGCGTGCTGGTCCAATGGATGGAATTTCGGTGCTCTTCGGGAGAGTTGCATTGGTGGCGATGACGTCGAGGGGTGAAAGCCAACCACAAGAGTGTGCGTAAGGATCCCACCGGTTGGAGAACATCCCGTCGTACCTTTGATAATTGCTTGGCGTGGTAGTGGCGGTTCTTGGTGAAGAAGATTGGCAATCGATGGTAAGAAGCTCTGTCGGGGCTCCTTCATCGCCAAGGTGTTCGCCCTGTCGTGAAGCCCGGCATGGATGGCGAGGTCATCGGAGGTGAACACTAATCACCTTGAGTGACACCCAAGCTGTTATCCCTGCTTGGAGCTTGATGGTTCTAGCGATGCCATGTAGCTTGTCGTCGGTCGGTGTAGCGAAGTCGGGAAGGATGAGAGACACCGAGGTAATCGACGAGCCCGACGAGGTTGGGGGTCGATGTGGGTGGCATGTACCTCTTGTCGTCGTCGGTGAAGCTCAGAAGTCGAGGCTTGCTGAAGATGGAGACGTCGAACTTGTGGGCGAGGTAGATCGCCGTGTTCCCTATATTGGGCGCCGCCTGGTGCATTGCAGCCCACGGTTTGTTGGCGAGTCGTCTTCGGGCGTAGATATTGCCGGGAAACATGGGAGCCAACCGGTGTGGCTCGAGTCGTCCCGGCTGACATAGCCGAGTAGTCGATGGCGCGGATGGTCGCTTGCTTGGTGCCGTGGTGTCCGTAAGCCCATGTTCTTGATGGAGGTGTCGGGGCCATAGGTGTAGTCGATCAAGTCGCCGCTCCATTGAAGTAAGCCGAAGTAGTCATTGGTGTCGCCATTGATGGGCAGCTTGAGGCCGCGAAGAAGACACCGTGTGGAGGTGTCCCGAAGACTCCCGTGTCGTCTGGGTTGGCATGTAGACAAACCGTAGAAGGAGGAGTGCCGCTCTTGTCGGCGTATAGCGGTGTACCTGATGTTCACTGACGGTACCGATGGTGGCGCCTTTGCTGGATCCGAGGTTGCCTGATGGTGTTCTCCACCATTGTTGATGCCGGGAAGGATGTCCGGCGGGTGTAGCGGTTGTTGTTGTCATATGTCGGCCGCTGAACGACCGTTTCGTCGGTGGCGCCGGGGGACGTCGGTGTTCTCATCCGTAAGCGGCGTCGCTGGGTTGATGTCGTGGCTGCCGGTGTCGAGGTTGGCCGCGAGGGGGTCGTCGTGGTTCATACCCTTGTAGTTGTTGTCGATGATAGGCATGGCGAAGACGTTTGACGTCCGGGGTTTGTCATCGGCGTTGGCGTCCCTTGAGGACGCCGTCGCCGATCATGGCGCCCAGGGTAGCGTCGTCGCCGTTGATGGTGGCGCCCGGGAGGGGGCCGTTGCCGTTGGAGTCCTTGGTGGCAGTGTCGTCAAGGATGTCGATCCCAGCGACGTCGATGTCGGTGCTAGCGACGTCGATGTTGACGTCAGGTGACGTCGTCTTGTCGTCCATGTTGGCACTCGAGATGTTCCCAATGTCAAAGAGGGTGTTGGTAGTGACCGAAACTTATCTCGCCATTGTCGTAGCCGCCAGACGTTGGCCCTAGTTGGGTAGGCTTTTCGTCGAGCAGCTGGTGGACGTCTGTGGTAGCCTCCTGATCCGATCTGATTTGGGTCGCAGCAGGTGGGGCATCCTTGGGGTAGGCGTGCTCGTTGCTTGCAGCGTCGATGATCTTGGAGGGGGTGACGAGGGCGGCGCCGATAGGAATCGTCACCGTCGGCGGCGCCCATGGCAGGGACGTCGTCGGTGGTGGCTGAGGTGACGTCGTAGGCGCGTGACGCCGGACAGCAAGGCCGCGTGCTGCGGTGTTGCTGCTGTCGTGGCCACCGGGTCGTCGTGGATGTCGATGGGAGCGTTGTTGATGTCGGGAGCGCCATGGCAGCGCGGGCGTTGTTAGCGGCGCCCGTGGGTCGCGGCAAATCGTCGTTATACGTCGTCGGGGCAGGCTGTTCATCCAACTTCTCCAGGAGGGCGGTGACGGATCCCCGCCTGAGAAGATAGAGAGCCTATCGTCCATCTTGTCCATCCTTGCCGTGGATCTTGGCGACCTCGTCCGCCAAGTTCTTCAGCAGCGTCTTTGGATTCGGTGTTCATGGTGATGGGTGGATCGTAGTGGTCTCCGGATACCAGCTGGCCGATTCCGGCTTGATTGGGCCGGAATTGACCCAATTGAAGATCGGGAGAGGAGGAAGGGGGTGATGACGACGGCGAGGACAGCGGCGTGGGCCGCCGTGGGCGGCGGCGTCGGGCGAAGCGGCCAGGCGGCGCGCGGCGATGATGGCGGCGGCGGCTGCGGGCTAGAGAGAGAGAGCTGGAGAGATAAGCTGTTTAGGGAGCTACCCTTTTAATTTTTCTGCTTAAGATTCAACCGACTACATGCCCTTTGTATTTATAGTCCGAGGGAGACTTGCATGCTAAGAAATATCTATGAGGTTTTCCTTATAGATTGGAATACCTCTTGACAAAGCAATTTATTTCTTTCCCTAAATATTTATTTCCTAAATAATTATTACTTAACGACGAAGTGAAGGGTGATGAGGCAGCGGCGGCGGCGGGCAGCGCGCGCGTGCCTCCCCTCCTTGCAATGGGTTGGGCCCCTTGCCCATGGGACATGACAAATGTCTAGCACATTCTGGCCTCATTTTTTTAAAAAAAGTTGAGTTATACCAATCTTCAAATAATGCCTTTACGGTAAATTGTGGTCGTCTCAACGCAACTCTATCGTTCTATCGACGGGTTAATTCCTCTCGAATTAATACGGGACATAAAAGACAATATATCAATTCTACTTATTATCTCTAAGTCGTCTCGTAATATACGAGACTACTTTTTTTTGAACAATCTACGAGACACCATGTAATGAGAACGAAGTTTTTTTTTTTGAAAAACAACAAACATATATTAGATTAATGTACGAATCGTTTTACAATAAAGTCCTCCGATGAGAACTATACTACATCAAGTCCTGCTGCAAGAAAAGAAGTAAGCAAAGTCAACGGCGATGGCGCAGCCGATTCTGCCCGGCGGGGGTTGCGGGGGTGTAACGAACGCATACACACGGATGGATTGACCTCGCTCAGAAGCGTATGTTGAAATTGGGCTGGTTGAGCCAACGGTGAGGTAGCACACCGACGAATGAAGGATCCTATTGATATTGTCGCCGGTGATCGAAGAGGAAGATGGAACCGATTCCAAGTGGAGACCGAATCGACGAACCGCACCCGAATAGGTGCCACCTTGTTGAGTTGGGCAGGATAACTGAAGGCTGCTATATGGAGACAGAAGCGGACGACGGCGAACATGGAATGGGCGAGCATGATCTTGATAGCGGAGGCGAGTGTAGGTGGAAGATGGAGTGAAGAAGAGATCTACTAGGTAGGAGAGCGAGCTAAGTTTATTTAGGCTAACCTTGGAACCAACCCCGGTGACGGCGAGGACAAAGACGACGATGCCGAACACAACGATGGCGGCAAGGTAGAACGCATCACATAGGGACATGACAGTCATACGGGACTCACACTACTACTTCCTATTAGATCTACTAAGAGACTAGAGGGGCACCACTCCCTACCTTGTCCGGCGAGATCGCCGGAATTAGGAGGGAGAGGGAGACTGGATCTGGTTGGAGTTCGCGAGGAAGAAGGCAAGTTCGCTAGGGCACTGGCGTCGGAAAATGTCATAAGAATGAAGTAGGTGTTCAAGTTAACCAATATGGAGGGTTTACATATGTCCGTTTCCACAGCACGTGTGGGTGCTTATATATATTCCATTTCCTCATGAACAAAGAAAGGATTTTCCGGTCCGGTAGAGCAACGCGACGTACTCGAGCTAGAGACGCTGTTCTTGGTGGCGTAGTGGGACCCCGGGAGTGTGAGGCCCGGGTGGAGGGAGTGGTTGGGGGCAGGGGCAGCACAAAACGCATGCATGTTTCCACGCATGCATGTTTCCAGGAGCAGGGCGCCGCGCGCCCAACCAAAACCCAACCGATTGCTTGCGTCTGTGGTGCCGTCCGTCCGGCCGCTCAGCGCTCTCATCGATGACGTTGAGGATGAGGATCGACGATGGCGGCCGGTTCCTCTTCCTTCGTTGACATCGCTCGGACCAAGTGCAACTAGCTCACTCACTTGACTGACCAAAACTTGACGGAGGCCAAAACTTGTTTCAGAGCAACATGTCACAGAAGGTGAGCAGCTCGATCGATCTAGAGGCACGAATGCTTTCAGTAGTCTGCACGAACCAACCTACTAGCACACTGTAATAGACAGTGCTATATATGCATCTAGTAAAATGTTCAAAAGAGTGTTTAGTACCTAGAAATTTTAGTGTAGTACTGAATTTGTCACTGCATCGTTTTTCATTTGTTTGTGTAAATATTGTCCTACCATGACCTTTAAAAAGATTCGTCTTGCAAAGTACTGAACAATTAGATATTTTGTTTACCTATATTTCATACTTCATGCATGTGTCTAAAATTTCGATACGATGAAAAATTCAAATGATGTGATAGAAAGTTGAGAGAACTAAACAGAGAGGATCTCCTCTAGTATTCTCTTCTCTTTCTGTCCTGGCCTGTCCTGTCCTCGTGAGCAAAAGTGTACTACTACTACTACATATAAGTAGGTCTCCAAACAGAGACAAAAAGAAAGTGTCAGCATGCCAGAGCAGTGTCATCAGTATATTTTATAACCAAAAGACAGCAGTGGAGCAACAAACAGCGAGCGGCACCGGGGCTGGAGAGTGTCGGCGGATCATCCATCATGGGCGAGCCGCCGACCATGCAAAGCAGATCGAGCATGCTCCCGTCTCGACGTGCAGCGCGATGATGAGTTAAAAGACGCGTACCCACGGAACTCCCTCTCCCCCCTAGTACCCTATCTATCTCAGCCATCAGGAATGCGCGCACTTAGATCAGTGGCATCGCCAACAACCCAGCAAGATCTCCTCGCATGCAATGCAAATCCAGCGGAATGTAACTAAATGCAAAGTTGGGTGACCTGCATGCGCTGCCGGTTCGTGAGAGGCCAATGCTAACGCCTCCCAATAATTCAGGATTAAGAAAATAAAACGGATCAACATAATGCTGTCAATCAGGGGGAAAAAGGGAAATTAAAGGTGCATGGTGGTGGTGCTCAAGGATCGATTAGGAACGACGCAAAGGCAGGGTTTGTTTAATTTGTCGACTCCTGCTGTCCCGTATCAGTAGTAGTGTGTCCCGATCTCCATGTTTCCTGAATGTTGCTCACATGTACTGACGTCGCCCTCGTCGTCGTCGTCGTCCGTCCTGAGATGAATTCAGCAGCTAGTTTTCGTTCAGACGCGACAGTGTTGTTGTATACTGTTGATTTGCAGCTGTGCCGTCTCTTGAATTATTGCAAAACTCGATCTCCAGAGAGAGACCACACGCGTGCCTCGGTCAGCACGGAGATGGCCGGAGCGCTCATGATCGATCGATCTCCCTCCGAATCTTCTCCCCGTACGTCTTGCCAGATGGTCGTGGAATGATCCAATCGATAAGACCCCTCTGCTGGAGTACATTAGTAGACAACAGTGGTGGTACTACTAGCTGCTGCTTGTTTCATCGGCACTGAACAACTCTGCACAAATGAATTGATTGGATTGGATGGACCAATGCAGCAGCATATATTGGTCCATGAGTGAGTAATAAAACACTCTAACATGCATGGTCCAATGGGTAGTTAGCTACCTAGCCAAACAATCAGATCTCAATTGCGAAAAGCATTTGAGATCGATTTGATTTTCAAAAGGAGGACGGACGGCCAGTTGGTCCTATAGCTAGTTTAGCACATGATGCAGCTATCAGGCGTGGCAACCAAGAAGAAGAAGAACCTTTTCATAGTAAACTGATGGTGGTAGTTTTGTCATTCACATGGAGTAATCTGTATCGATAACTGAGAAGCCAATCCATCCATCCATCCATGCAAGGCCGGGCAATACTGAACTAGTACCATGCACTTGATCCCAGGAGCATTAAACAATCTATGCATGGTTTGTTGACTTTAATTTAGCTTCTTTTTTATTCTTTCAGTCTCTGAACACTTGCAGCTGCTAAAAAATAAAATGAAACTAGTACATATATACTCCCTCCGTCCCATGCAGTTCGACGTTTTTGACTTTTGAACTTAATGTTTGACCATCCGTCTTATTCAAAATATTTTTGCAAATTATAAAATAAATTAATCAATATTCAAGTATCTTCATTGATAAAATAAGTCGTAACAAAATAAATTATATTTGTGCAAAAAAATTGAATAAGACGAAGCATCGAATAAGATGGCACGGAATCCAGTGACAAAGTCGGTGGGGACGGAGGGAGTAGCTGCCATGCCCAACTGTGTTGAAACAGAAAATGAGACCCTCACCGGAAAACAAGAAAACAGGATCCCCCAAAACAGTCGACCACAGCTCTCAACGACCGCCAACAAACCAAAACAAACCAATTGTTAATTCAGTGAGTTCCTCCGTCCTCAGGGAAAGATCATCATATCGATCAAATAATATGGTGTTCGTGCACAATGATCCACAGACTAATTAGATAGTGCTATCCAATCCTGTCGGCAACCATAAAATTTGTACTGTATTGCATTGCAGGGAAACGAAAGTGACATTTCTCGGTTCGATCATCGTATATGTTATATATATATCGCTGAATGTTTCAGCAACATGGAACTAGAGCAATCATTGATTGCTATACGTTGGACCGTTGGACAAGAGTTGTTTTTCTGATCCCCATCTTCTTGTTTATCTAGACTTGGTCACTAGGAGTTGACGAAATGAATTAAGTTCTGCGAGACTGCGAGTGCAGCCAACACAAGTTGACAAAACATGTCTGTCTGTTTCAGACCTATAATACAAGGCTAATCTACACCTACAGAAGAAGCAGCAGCTGACGAGATAATGTTATGCAATTGGAGAGAACTGAAGGTAGTATTCATATTACTCTATCTAGTTAGAATTAGAATGGTATGGTAGTTAGAGCGGTTGAGGATTGGATCGGATCGGAGGACTGCAAAGCCTTTGTTATGCATCTATCTTCAGTTACCTAATCAGAAGGAATTTAAAAGATTCATTAGAAAAGGATTTCGAACAGATAATAAATAAAGCTCTACTGTACATTAGGAATGGGATGAATCTGTCGTCTTCTATATATTATACTGTATGTATGCTCCAGTTGGCCGGGCCCTCCTCGTGCAGGTTGGAACTGTTGGCACTTCAAGAAGACGACCCCAGCAGTTGGTCATAGTTTTAGCACCCACGGCGGCAGCGTGGCAACGAACCAAGAACCATTTCACATCACAGGGCACGGTTCCGTACCACCTTGTTTAGATTCATTCATGCAGTGGAATCAAGATGATCGAATCATTATCGCTGGAAAGTAGTTGTCCTGTAGTACTAATTAACTGGAATCATGTAAAACTTCCAAATAGGTTGCGTAAAGCACGAGCCTCAACAATTTTCAGAGCAACTCCAACAGCTCCCCATTTGTTGTTTGACAATTGCCCTTGTTTGGCAATTCAAGAATGATAACTCCAAATGCCAAACTGTTGGAGTTGCTCTACCTGTGAGGTAACCGACATGGTCTAGGAAGTGTTCGAGCAACGCCGGAGAAGAAGGAACACACACTATGCGTGCATGCTTCAATGAGCAACAAAGGGATGATCAGATCAAATTAACAACTTGATATCACAGGGAAGCTTTGCATTGTTCGGCTCTTCAAGATACCATTGGGGCAAGTTTTCGTCGCCGTCAGAAGAACAGAATAGTGCCTCTTATATCCTAATAAGGAGAACATGCATGGACTTAAGATACGTGGCTAAACAATTTGCAAGGTCAAATTTCAGGAGGATAGTTTTTGAGAGAACACATGATCGAGACCACAAATCCTGAACTCGCGTCAACCATCAAACTGATCCCGGTGCTTATTCATTCCCCCATATTCCAACCCCAATGTGCTTAATTAGTAGTCCTCTCCCTGGTCTGAATTACATGGTGTTTTACTTCAATCCCTATGGCGAAACAAAATGACGCGACGCGAGTAAGCACTCTCCCACGCTTAGATCTTAGAGCTTGTAGTCAATTGCTAACTGAGTTCCTATAATACTCCTCTGTCCGCAAAAAGAATGCAATTATGGGAAGCATGCCGGCCAAACAAGCTCATGTTTTATCAAATTTGTAGTAAATAATCTGAATTTTTGTCTCTGTAGATAAATTTATTATGAAAAGATATTCGATAACTAATCTAATGATACTTATTTTTGTTTCATGAGTATTAATATTTTTAATATAATTTTAGTCAAGTTTTACATTGTTTGACTTTTCATGATTCGAGAATTGCATGCTTTTGTGAACAGAGGGAGTAGGATGGACTGTATTTAATTAGAAGCTAATTGGCCAGCTCTTCTCTGTGGACAAAAGTGTGTCAGCAACAACATCCAAGCTCAAATGTTGGATCAGAGTGATAATTGTGTGAAGGGATCAGCAGATCATGGATTACGCACTCGTGGTCCCCTGACGACATGTGGAATGCATGATGAGCAAAAAACAAAACACAAAATGTAGTACGATCACCAACACCTACCGAGATCTCACACCCTAATTGAAGGTATGAAACACAATGAAAAGTTTGTGTCTTTATTACCTACCGTACTTTTAAGTACCAAATTAAAACAATTGATTCACCAACAAATGATTGAGACATTAAGCAATGAATACATAAAAACAAGCATAAAGCATGACGAATGATTACAAACGAAGCAAAAACATGATCCCTGTCACATGGCTAGTGTCTCCATTTTTTGTCCACAGGCTTATGAAAACATTTTCGTTCAAAATTTAAGGCACCAACCATCCACCAGAAAGAGTTGGGGCCTCATATGTAATTGCTTCCCATCTTATAGATCCTTTGAAAAAAATAGATGATAAAAAGTGTAGCACCAAAATACTGCAACCAGGCCCCATTTGGTGTGGCTTCTCCACATACGCTTCATAGTCAGTTACTCAGAGTCGGGGCGCTTCACGCGAAGCCAATTTTCGTATCTCAATATCCATAAGCAAACAACGGCTCTAGCTTGGCGCGAAAGTGTTTGGGGCAGCTCCACTCACAAAAGCCGATAGAGAAGTCAGTGTGGGATCTGTCGAGAACTTGCCCTAGAGTACGTACGCTCCTTTTAGCCTGTCCATTGTATTAACCACTAGAAATATATAATAAAATTGATGAGTTTAGTTTGTGTACTTGTTTGAATTGATGAAATTTGATGTGAGAGCTTTCTGTTTTTGTCAATTTAGGCTCAGTACAGCCATAAATTTCTAGTGGCCTCTATGCGAGCTCGGACACGGGCCACTGCTTTATCACCTTTTGCCGCTTGAAATCACTGCACTCCGGGGTTTCCTGGCCACACACACATCTGGGGTGGAGAGAGAAGTAAATAAAGGAAAATGAAAAAAAAAAAAATGTGAAAGTAAAGAAATGAAGAGATAAGATAGACCTTGTGGGACCATTTTAACAGCACGGTGGGCCACCACACGACTGCCAGTGCGCTGACGAGGAATCCATTCCTTTGCTCGTGGCGACGTGGGCTGAAATTTGTGCTGCTGGGCCGCGTCTGTGCTGGTTACCTGCCGCATGCACCACGGGCTTGGGACATCATCGTTGTTTGAATAAAAGTTGGATCATCCCACTTCTTACAATACTTAAATACTTGTTGCATCGTCCTACTTCTTACAATATATTTTTAAAACAAGATATTCCACATAAATATGTTTAGATAAATTTCATTGAAAACACTTTTACTCATTAACTTCGAATATTTTTTAACGATACTACTTAAAATACACTATAGATATCTCATGAGTAAAAAAAATCAAAATATGATGGAACATCCCGGTAGTGCTACGTGAATATTGCAAAATGCAACGCACATGGAACATGCATATTTGACCCCAAAAAAAAAAATCAAAATACATCGATCACGTAATGTCTTAATAATACTACGAGAATTATACCTTGTGAAACATCTTATGGATATATTAGATGAACATACAAAAGAGGCAATTAAACATCTCATGAATACAATCTAAAAAAAAAACATCTCATGAATACACAACGTATATGAATAAATAAATGATTCTTTATTAAAATAAAAAGTAAAAAAAGAAGGAAAAATAAAATATTTTCAATGAATAAAATAAAAAAAAACAGATAGTAAAGAACATAATAAAATTTAACTAAATATATTTAAGTGCGATCATGTTTTGTTTCATTTGGATTCACAGTTTGTATACTATGCATGGGTATGTCAAAACCGATTGAAACAATGATGTCTCAAGCCTGTGCATGCATGTACAACAGCGCAACATCAAAAGAAAAAGACCACTCCAACAAAATCAAAATTTTGTTGGAACGACTAGTTAATTAGAGCCTATAAACATGAATTCTCAAAAATCAAACTTTTATTTGCTGTAACATCACAAATATGAAAAATCACCATGAAAACGAATCAATTGGCAATAATTCTGACAAACTATGCTACTACTACTAAATAAAGCAAAGAAAGATCGATTAGCTTCACTTCACTCATCATATACTATGCATTAGCAGTGGAACGTTCCGACGGTTCATGGCGACACACAGGGCACGTCAGGCTGATCACCAACCACCTGGCGATGCAATGCAGTTCGGTTGGAACTTATGCCCATGTGATGGACATGGCATCACGATGACCTATTCAACATCCACAAACTCCTGCACGCAGATGCTACACTCCGTGACACCGTCGTCGTCGTCACGTCATCGTTTCCTCCGGCGGCGGCAGGCGCAGGGACATCGTCGTTGCGCTCGAGCTGCTGGTCGTACCAAAGTTTTAACTGTCGACGGAGGTCGTATAAAATGTTTCGTGTCTCCCGGTTGGCCTTATATGCCAGTCGCCAGAGGTCCTGGAAAATCTGGTGCTCGTCGTTGCCGGCGTCTTGCGAGGCAAGGACAGCCGTATTGAGGCGGTGACGAAATATGTGGAGAAAGAGCAGCGCGGCATCTGTCATGCCGTCGCCGTGCGTTTCGTCGTTTAGGACCTGCATCACGCCACTCAACTGGCGCTGCTCGAAAATCAAACCCAGCCATTGTAGAATCCGGACGCTCTCCTCGGCCATGGTGGAAAGAACAGGGGCGGATAGATGTTGTTGTTGCTCTAGGCGTTACCCACCACCACTAGATCAGTAAGATTTACTACGAGCATATGCGTGTTTGCACGTTTTTGGACTGCCGATCGAGCGATATATATGATCGATCGGTCTTTGTTGGACGACGTCGAGTTCGTTTTGGAAAGGAAAAAGTCCGATTTTGCTCCCCAACTATCAAGATAGTCTGATTTTCCTCCCTCAACCAGAAAACCAGACAAAACACCTCCTCCAACTATCAATACCGTTTAGTTTTCCTCCCTCGGCTGTTTTGCCGGTGGTTTAAGTGACGTGTCAATGTGGCCCCCACACAGAGGAGCAGGGAAAGAGAGAGAGAGAGCACCGGTGGGCGGGCGCTGCCGCCTCCCGCCGTCGTCGGCCTTGCCCTCCGCTGAGCTCGCCCCCGCCACAGCCGCCGCGAGCTGTACCCGACCTCGCCGTCGTGTGCCCGCCCGCCATGGCTGCTCGCCGACTCCGACCCGGCGCCCGCAGCCCCATCCGCGTCCCACGGAGGCCGCCATGGCTGCCTACAGAGCACCGCCGCCGCCGTCCATGGCCTGCCGGGCGGAGCACCGCCGCCGCGCTGAGGAACCCTGCCACCACGGCCGGGCGAGCCCCGCCGCTCCCCGACTCTGCTCCCTCCCCACGCCGCCTGGCGCCGGCCCTGCGGGGACGCGGCGAGACGATGGAGAGGTCGGCGGAAGGCACAGGCAGCATCGGTCAAATTGCTCGCGCAGCCGACTCGCCCCGTCCTTGCGCGTCACTTTGAGCCCGTTCGGCGTCGTTTCTCTCCACCGGAATCGGCCGTACGCCGCCGTCTTCCTCGCGGAGGTCCGGGCGCCGCCGCGCAGCCATCTCGCCGTGGTTAGCCACTCGGGGTTGCTCTCTTTCATCTCTTGCTTGCGCTAGCTTTGTCTTGGATGCCGTGTTCATGGTCGGCTTCTCCGTTTTGGCTGGGAGCACCAGACGCGCTGCCGAACACCGCCCTCGCAGCCGTGCTCGCGCTCCGCGGCAACGCCGAGGAGTTGCGGCGTCGGTGGGGCGAGCTCACCGGCCGGGTGGGGCGAGCTCGCCGGCGGTGGTGGCAGGGCTCGGCGCGGCGGCGGTGCTCCTCGCCCAGGCCATGGACGGCGCGGCGGCGGCGGTGCTCCTGCGGCGGCCATGGCGCTCGAGATGCGCCTTTATGCCGTGGCCACGCCGCTGCCGTCGGCCGCGCCGCCGTTAACGCCAACGCGGCGGTCGCGTCTTTCCCGCGCCGCGGCCGACGACGCGTCGGCGCCGCCACGCGCGCACACCACACGCCGCTGCACGCGGTGGCCGGCCGCGCTGCTGTCCGGCCCGGCGCCCGCTGCTCGGGGCGCTGCGCGCGCTGGCTCGCGTTCCCCGCACGCGCAGCTGCCGCCGCTCGACCTCTCGCCCGTCGCCCTCGACCGCCTCCCTGACGTCCACGGACCCCAAGCACCACCACGACGTCGGAAGTGGCTTCCACGCCACCGCGTTGCCGCTCTCCAACGCGCTCGCCGCCGCGCTCAAGCGCGCCTACGCGCACCGCGCGCGACGGGCGGCGGGCGCGTCCCGGCGACGACCACCGCGTCGGCGTGCGCCGCACTCCGCCATCCTCGACTACCCGTCCGTGGGCGCGCGTCATGCGCGAGGCGCCTCTTCAGCACGGCGTCGCCGGCCGCCCATGCTCGAGGTCCTCTCCGACCCGCGCAGGGCCCTCCATGGCGCTGGCGCGCTGGTACCGGCCGCCAGGCGGGCTCCGCCGTCATCGCTGTGCGAGCTCCATGGCCGTCGAGCGTGGACGTCGGCGTCGTGGGGTCGTGGCCGGCGTCGGGAGCGGCAGCGCGGCGCCAGGTCGCTGGCTCCACGACGCCGGGACCGGTCGCGCCTCTCTCTCCCTCGCTTTACCCGGCCGCTCCACCGGTGCTCTCTCTCTCTCTTTCCCCTCGCTCCTGTGGGGGCCCACATTGACACGTCACTTTAAAACCACCGGCAAAACAGCCGAGGGAGGAAAACTAAACGGTATTGATAGTTGGAGGAGGTGTTTTGTCTGGTTTTCTGGTTGAGGGAGGAAAATCGGACTATGCTGATAGTTGGGGAGCAAAATCGGACTTTTTCCTTTTGGAAAAGGAAATGCGATTATTCAGTTCGAGTCCGAACTACCCTACTGGCCGGCTAGTATATTAAAATTCAGCCCATTAGTTATTCTTAGGCTAGCGGTATCAAGTTTAGTGTAGGCCCATATAACCAGAATATTTCTTTTTTCCTTTCATTTTTCTTTATTTGCTTCTTTTTTTTTTTTTTTTAATCTATTCTACGTGGTTTCTTCTACTTCTTTTCCATCTTCTTTTATCTCTTTCATTTTTTTCCAGTTTCTACACCACTTTAGAAAGTTTCATGTTTTATACATAGCGTATCTTGCTATGTTCCGAGTTCCAACAGTACGTGTGAGATGTTTGTTGTTGGTGTATTCTCGATTATTCAAGTGGGATGTTCTTTACTTTTTCATTTTTTAATTAAAAACTTCTCGTTAAGATATATAGAATATTGTTTTATGATGCAAGACAATGTTCTAGGGTTAGGAGGCAATTGTTTTGCCTTTATAGACTAAGATTCAGGATAATATTCTAGATTTAGGAGAGTATAGGCTTAGGTGAATGGTATTTTATTATTCATCTCCGGCGGTAAAAAAAAAAAATCCATTGAAATATAGCAATGAACATCACAAAGATACAATAATATGCGGACAAAACCTAAAATACACTACATAGATATCTCATGAGTGCTATGTAAACAATTCAAAAAACATTGAGACTATGAAACATCACATTGAACATCTCAGCAGTGCTACATAAACATTGCAAAATGCAAATCATAGGGAACATGAATACTTCAGAAATAGCATAAGGCATCATGTAATACGTCAATAATATTACGAGAACTGTACACGAACATCTTATGGATACTAGATAAACATAAAAAGTGCACGATGTAAAGAAATAAAAATAAAAAATGAATATTTTAATTAAAAACAAATAAGTTAAAAAGGGAAAATAACATATTCTCAATAAAAGGTAAAAATCCACATAGTGAAGAAAATAAACAAAGATGAAAAAAAAAAGAATACTCTATGTAGGAACTCAAAAAAATAAAGATAGAAAAATGAAAGAGAAAAAGTAATTCTCTTTATTGGGCATAAAACACGCACGCAACGAAATAGGTCTTCATGACTGTAGTTTGGACATAAAGGTGATGCATCTATCGATGCACTCTTAAATTAACGGTGATGCTAGCGCTAGGATGTCTGATGGGACTTAGTCCCATCGGACGCCCGCCCTGTACCAAAAAGAAAAGGGAGACGCCCGCCCGCGCACACGTGAACCCGTTCATCCCGCAGGCCCCTAGTCCCCCGACCACGCCTTTGTACTTCCCACACATTGCGTTCTTCCCACATACCATGTCTCCGTCCAAAAAAAAGAGTTAAACACTTCAACTGGAACATTGCAAAGACATGGAAAATCTCTTGTTGCAACTTCGGTTTGTAAATACTGCAACATCAAAAAAATTTATTGCAACATTGAAGTACATGGCCTACTTACATTGAAGAACATACACTGAAACAACATCGGACAAGCTGTTGTAACATGAGATTGCAAAGAATCTGAAATATCTCAAAAGTACTATCGCGACAAACAACTGAAACGCATCGCAACATCTAGAGACAACCATTGCAACAACAAGAGATCTGAACCTCGAGAGCTTGCTAAAACCCAAGCCTACTACAACATCACCTGAAAACATACTACAACTACTAGAGAACACCATTGCAATACGCGAGATTGTACCTAGAGTAGGAAGAGGAGATGCGGGAGGAGCAGAGCTCTGATGCAGGACCCACCTACTTCATTGGAAAGCTGCACCTTAGCCCTTGTCTCCGGTGGCATGGGGGTCACCGATAGGGTAGGGGGAAACCAGGAAGGGAGAGATCGTGGCGGCTCGCCGGAAGCCGCCATCATCCACAATTGCGGAGCCATGGAGGTTGTGGAAAAAAAGTGAAGAGGGAGGGAGGGAGGGAGAGGCGGAGGAGGGAGGCGTAAAGGGAGAGAAGGCAGGGCGCCAAAGAGATAATGGCGTGGACGCAAGGCGGCGCTGAGGAGCTCGGGCGCCGAGCAAACGGCAGCAGAGAATTAGAGAGCAAGGTGGAGACGAGGAAAAGGAGGAGAGGGGATAAGGATGAGCGGAGGTATAGATTTCCATGTGGCCCGCGGCCCGACGGCCCGGCCTGAAGCACGAGGATTTGGCCCGGCCCAAGCACGGCCCGGCCTAGCACGAGGCACCAGTACGGGCTTGGGCCGACCCCTAAGCACGTGGCCCGGCACAACACAACCCGTAAAAAGGGCGAAGGCATGGTGAGGCCTAATGAGGAAAGGGCCAACAGCACCAAGGCCAACAGCCCATCAATCCTGTAAGGGTTTTTTTGAGTGAAAAGGCCACCAGCCCACCTCACTTCTCACTTAACCCTACCTTCCCCACGCCGCCGCCGCCCATCTCATCTCACGTAGGCGAGCGATCGGAGCTGTCAGGCGATCGAGCCCCCTGGACTGAGGCGAGAGATGAAGCCCCGGAGACGATGGCTAGATAGGGATGAAAACGAAAAATGATAGTTTCCGATTTTCCAAAGTCGTTTTCGAGTATTTCCCAATTTTGATGCCTAAATGAAAACGGAAGTGGTAAACGAAAAAATGAAAATGATAATGGTAAAAGTAAATAGAAACGAAAGCGAAAAACAATTTGCCCTCTTTTTCGCTCGTTTCCGAATATTTCCGTATTTAAGCGGTAATTTACCGCTGGTAATTACCGAGTCAAAGGCACGCACAACCAACATGCACATAAGGCAAATATTTTTTTTGGAAACTAACTATATTGCAAGGATTACACACATAGAGGAAGAACCCTCTACTTAGGAAGGAACTATAATAATTCATATTTTCATCGCTATGCTATGTCAAGTCAACTTAGAACTTGATCATTAATTTGTGTCATTGTCAAGAATTATGGTAATGTTGCGAGTTATAGGGCTCTTCTCATTTCCTACAGTTTGGTGTGTTTATCATTTTGAGGATACCATTCACGATAGATTTCGATCGTTATCGCTGTATTTTCCGACCGACTATATCGTTTTTGAAATTACCGTAATACCGGGCGCAGTATTCATTTCCTAAAATATCTTATCGGTTCCGTTTCCGAAAAAGAAAACGAAAATAAAAGTGATTTGGCCTCCTTCCGATCGTTTCGACCGTTTTCATCCACAGCCCGTGCCCCCTGAGTCGCATGCCAACGCCAATGCCGAATATGGGGAGCACCGTAGGCCAACACCGCCATGGGAGTGCCTCCAGCCACATCCTCTGCCACCGCCGGGCCTTGCATCACCGTCGGCCTTTGAGATCCTCTGCGCCCGCCTCGGGCTCCCTCACTTGCGCCGCACTACGGCCGACTCCTCACTTTTTTCTGGTATCCGACGCTGTAGACGGTGGTGACTTCGCTGGCATGGGGGGCGGGCCTCGGGCCGACCCGACTCCTGCTTGCAACGTGCTTTGTCGGCTGGCCCGGCACAAAAGGCCTGGGGCGTGCCTTTGGCGAAGGCCGTGCACGAAGCCCTTCTAGGCACGGCGGCCCGTGGCGGCACGACCCAGGCTGCCACGGCACGGCACGACATCGGGCCGGGCGGGCCGGCCGCCCGTTGGAAAAGCGGCGGTGGACTCTCTCTCTCTTGCGCTGCCAGAAATAGGCAAGGACGCGAATTGGCTTGTAGTCCAATGGTAGGGCGGTCGATGGGGCGCTACCCACCAGGGTTCAAATCCTGGTGCTGCACCTTTCTTCGATTTTCCCAAGATTTTCCCGGCGTTATGCATTAAGTGGTAGCGTTCCGCTAGACGACGAGGCGCCTACGGTGACTTCGAGAATCTCCAGATCTGCCGGCTGCCCAGCCCTTCGGAGGTGCTCATAGGGTAGGGTTTGCGTGCGTGTATTCATAGGGGTGAGTGTGCGTGCGTGTTGTGAGTGTCTGCGTTGTACTGTGTCATACTCAAAAAAAAAAAAAAAAAAAAGAAATAGGCAAGGACGCTTGCTTGCTCCGTGGCCTTTCACTCTCGGGAGCACATGCAGCCAGGCCCATGCGAAACGACTGGACGGCCCATCAGACGGTTAGGACGCTATTCCCGTTAAATTTAGTAGGTTAGTTTGGTCTCCGAACTGCATTAGAAAAACTGGTTTATTTTCCTTCTCCTAAACGAACTCGACATCCATACAATGCAACGACCTGCCATATATATCCTTTGAAAGTCGAAGCAACAACATTGATCCGCACCTCGTTTTTTAGCCATGGCCGACGAGAGCAACGTTTTTCCACAGCGGGTGCATCTGATTCTAGAGCAGCGCAACCTGCGTGACGCGATGCGGGTCCTAAATGACGAAACACACCACAGCGGCCTGACAGCTGAGACGCTGCTCTTGCTCCCCGTGTTTCGTGACCGTCTCAATTCAGCTGTCGTCCTTGCCTTGCAAGACGCCGGCAACGACGAGCATCAGGTTTTTCAGGACCTAGGTCGGCTGGCGATTCGGGCCCTCGTGGACACAGCAGTATACTTTTGGTACGAGCAGGCCGGCTTTACAGAGGTTGTCCCTGTCCCTGCGCCCGCCGCGGCCGCCGCCGCCGCTGTGGTGATTTCCCTGGACAAGCAGACGTTTTTCCGTGCCGCCGCCGGAGGGGAGCATGACGACGGTGACACTCACACGGACTGTAGCATCTGCTTGAAAGAGTTTGTGGATGGTGGACAGGTCAGTGTGATGCCATGTCCATCTCGCGTCGTGCACAAGTTCCACCCGGACTGCATCACCAAGTGGCTGGAGATGAGCACTACGTGCCCTCTTTGCCGCCATCAACTGCCCACTGAGCCCTCGAAAAAAATGAACCGCTCACTGCTGATGCATACGATCAGTAAAGTGAAGCTAGTCTTTGCTTCAGTACGAGCCTATTTTGTCAGGGTTATTGGCGGGTAAAGTGAAGCTCGTCTTCAGTAACTAGGGACTAGCACTGCTCCTCACAGACCTTGATCAAGAGCTAGCTAGCTCTTCCTCTCTGGTCTATTAAAATATGAAAAAAAAATGCTTAGAGCTAGCCAAGGGGCGAATGTAGGATTGTATGTTATTGGGGTCAAGGACTAAGCAATGGGGTCAAAGACGTGCTGATTCTCCATTGGAGAAAGTAATTTGTTGGTGGATAAAAGGACTCCTAGTGTGTTTTCAACAAGTTATCAGGTCAGCTGACCCCAATGATTATATCTAGACATGTACACTATTAGATACATAATTTTTATTATATCTAGACATAGACCTGTTTTGAATTTATTATAATAAGATTCCTAGTGACCCAATGTGAGATTGGTAAAATCCTCCAAATGTCTCACGATGGTCGTAATTCTCATGACCGCCCGTGAGGATAAAGTCGAGAAATAAGGAACTACACCACTCCGCATAGCCGCAAAACTGTTGAACTTTATAAGTCATAGATAGCAGTTCTAAACATGCCATAGTATATAGGATTAAATTCATTTCACCTGCTCAACAAATGCCTTCGTCTATATTTAAATTGTTAACTTTGGCATTCAACAACAAAGAAAAATGCTTAATTGTAATGTCAGAATCATTTGAAAACCACTAAAAACCTCCTCAGGATTAAAATTGAATAGTTTTGATAGTTATGGTATCAAAGTTAGACAAATATATCTTGTCAAAAAAAAGTTAGACAAATATAATAGTTGAGGGGCCATATATGGGCTTAAACAAGCACTTTAGTGTCTTAGGTATTTATGAAAAAATATTTAAATCTAGGACCTATTTGGTTGTTTGAGACTAGGGATTAGGATTATTTGATCTTTTTTTTTTTTTGAGCATCTGGACTATTTGGTCTTGTAGTCACAATTAGCACCTCTAAAGATACTAGTGGACTATTAGGGACTACTAGCCACTCTTTTAGTCCCCATGTTTAGTACTTTAGGGAGTAAATTGAACTAAAATCTCTACTCCCTAGTCTTAAGGAAATAAACAAGACCCCTATGATTGAAGTTATATACTATATTACATTAGGGCCTTATACACACAAGCAATGTAGACCATACAAAGGCTTTGGAATATTATTTTCGGACGCTCACTACTACAGAATAGATTTTGTGAGGCACTTCCAAAAGATTAATGGTGGCGGTTTTTAAAAAACCGCCATGGTTAATGCCCCAATTTACCATGATAGTTTTTTGATATTAACCATGGCGGTTTTTATAACCACCACGGTAAATGCGCCCACACTCTCAGCAAACCCTAAGAACAAAAAGCCCAAATTAGCCCGATATCGTTGTTCTCGTATATAAACAACCGCTAGGGTTTCAATCCCCACCCACTCCCTCACACTCTCTCACCCCTCAGCCGCCATCCCCACCCACTCCCTCACTTTCTCAGCAGCGTCCCCTCTCTCCCCTGCCAACTCTCCCATCACCTCCGCGTGCGGGCGGTCCTGGACTCCCCAACTCCCGGTGGCTCTACAGAGCGACGGCTTCCCATCCCCTTCAACTCCATCCGGCGGTGCGCGGGCTGGTGGCGTGCGCGTTGGAGGCGCGACGCGGTGGTGTGCAGCCCGAGGCGTCTAGATCGCGCCCGGCAAGGCCCGTGGCGGATCCCGCGGCGGCTCGGGCGGATCCTAGGGTGGCGCGGCAGATTCAGGGCGGCTTCAGCGGCGCGGCGGATCCTAGGGCGGCTCGGGGCTTCATGGCAGATCCTAGGGCGGCGCGGCGTTAACGACCCCCCCCTAACCCTAACGGGTCGACGGCGGCGGATCCAGGCCCGTTTGGGCTTTAGTCCGGATTTTTTTATTTTTATAATCTATTAATCGTGGGCGGTTATTTTTAGTCCCTAAAAATCGCCATGGTTAATCAACCGACAACCGTGACCCTATCTTGGTGGTGGTTACAAAACCGCCACCATAAATCGAAAAATGACCGCCACCTAATAAAAAGTGTAGTAGTGGCTAGAACTAAAACCCCTTCTTACCACAAGATTTTAATAATATGGCCGTGATCTGCCATTATGTGTGACTATCTCCACTATAGAAAGAAGAAATATTGATTAAAAAATTGTCTGCATTAGAATATTCATCTACACTTTTTGGATTTTTAATAAAAATCTGAATTTATTTAAAATATAATATATATGTTTGAAGTTATCATATTTTAAATTATTCAAACGAATTCAGATTGAGAAATGACCAAACCTGAAGTTGTAGATTTAGATGAGACTTCTTTGTAGTTGATGATTTTTTTTTTATCTAAAGTATTTATGGTTTCAAACTTCAGGATCAAAATTGAATAGTTTTGATACTTATGGTATCAGAGTTGGACAAATATAATAGTTGAGGGGCCATATATGGGCTTAAACAAGCACTTTAGTGTCTTAGGTATTTATGATTTTTTTAAAAAAATTTAGGACCTATTTGGTTGTTTGAGACTAGGGATTAGGGATTATTTGGTCTTTTTTGAGCATATGGACAATTTGATCTTGTAGTCCCAATTAGCACCTCTAAAGATACTAGTGGACTATTAGGGACTACTAGCCACTCTTTTTAGTCCCCATGTTTAGTACTTTAGGGAGTAAATTGAACTAAAATCTCTACTCCCTAGTCTTAAGGAAACAAACAAGACCCTACTTATTAAAAAATTGTATGCACTAGAATATTCATCTACACTTTTTTGGATTTTTAATAAAAATCTGAAATTATTTAAAATATAATATATATGTTTGAAGTTATCATACTTTAAATTATTCAAACGAACTCAGATGGAGAAATGACCAAACCTGAAGTTGTAGATTTAGATGAGACTTCTTTGTAGTTGATGAATTTTTATCTAAATTATTTATGGCCTCAAAATTCTGTTTAAAGTCCTCGTATATTGAAATTCAAAACTTTAAATTATTTGAATAAACTCGAGCGAAGAAATAATCCAAATCAAAGGTATAGACGTCGATTATATTTCTAGAGGAAATTTGAGCCGTACAAACTTCTAGGGTAAAAATAACTAATTGGCCGATTAAGCACTAGTTCGGACTCCGAACGGTATCAGGAACTTGGTTCATTTCCTTTTCCTAAACTAGTTCCCAAACTTTGATGCGAGTTCAAGCACATAATGCAATGTTAGTCATCTTCTGAAGATATCCCTTGGAACTCCGAACTGCATTTGTAATTTAGTACGTCGTCGGATTCATTTGCGATTCCTAAACGAACTCGACATCCATACATCTCGGCCGGCAAAGGCAATAAATATATAGCTAGCTAGGTCACGCATTCAGTTTGTTCGTACGCGTACGTGTACCACGAGAATCCACGATCCGGCGCCCACCCCTATCACCTCATCACCTGGCTTCTTCGATCACCATGGCCGACGAGAGCTTGGAGCTGGAGGAAGGTGAGCTGCTGGTCGCCTCGGTCGTCAACGGTCCGTCGTCGTCGGCCGCCGACGTTCAACTTCGAGCTCAGCTGCACGAAGCGGCGGCGGTTTTGCGCCACCGAGGGCAGCCCGACTTGGCACGCCGGCTCTCGGTCTGGTGGACGCCGACCTCCACCACGCGATACGGATTCTTAACGACGGACTGCGCGGCTACTCCTCGGGTGACCCCGTGCCGTGGGACGCGTTTTTTCTCACGATTCATATGCGTCTACTCATCAGCTTACAAGAAACTAGCGGCGGCTACATCGAGCAAGTGTTTTCTGAGGCCTTTCCTGCCATAGTGCTTGAGGCCGCCCAGCACGCTGCACTCCTTGCTCTGAACTATGACGACACCACCCAGCAGCCCGGGCTTCGGCGGCGTCCCTGCGTCCGCCGCCGCCGTGCGTAGCCTCGAGAAGCAAACGTTCCGTGCCGCCGACGGAGGGAATGAAGATTGCATCACAGAGTGTAGCATCTGTCTCGTTGAGTTTGTGGATGGTGGGCAGGTCAGCGCGATGCCATGTCCATCTGGCGTGCACAAGTTCCATACGGACTGCATCTCCAAGTGGTTGGCAATCAGCAACGTGTGTCCTCTCTGCCGCCATGAACTGCCACCATACTACGAGTGAAGCAAAGACTTGACGCGATGGGTGACGTTGAAGGTTGAAGCTAGCCACGGCAGGGAGCCCGACAGATGGCAACAAATAGGTGGATGATAGCATTTGGCCAAACTGCAGAGTATACAATACAAGGTCTACGAGGAGTGAGGAACATGCCTGAGTGCCTCATTTCATGGCGTGTGGCTTCTGTAGCTTTTCATTTATTTGGCTGTTATGGGTTACACCCAGACTGCATCACTAGGTGGGTGGAGATCAGCAACACGTGCCTTCTCTGTCACCACGAACTGCCCACTACTGCTGATGCATACAACGACCAGTGAAGTGAAGCTAGTTGATCGTTGCTTCAGTACAAGCTTAGTTTGGTTATTGGCGAGTTGTGGAGCAGAGGGCATAGGGCTACGGAGGTGATTGATGGGCCGGCGATAGCAAGCGAGGGACACCAGGGTTCAGGGCCGGGTTCAGATCGAGCTCCTCACCGTGATTCGTTTCCATGGTGATTTTTTTTTTCATTTTTGTGAGGTTACAAAACTTATGAAGTTTGATTTTTTCAACATTTGATCTTGTTGCAATGACCTTTTTCATAAATGTTGCATTGCATAAGTGAATTTTGATATATTCTCTTCAAGATGGAGATTGTACATATCTAGCAGATGCATTTCTTTTCGATATTACAGAGCCTGTAACTAGGTTTAGGTTTTTTAGTTAGTCGGGGGGGACGAAGAGTCCCCACCTTTTCCATTACCACAGATCCCGGGCATAAGCCCGGTGGGTGGTCCGCGGTGTCAAGCTCCCCAAGTAAGTTTGTTGCGTTCGCCGGTCATGTGGCCGGGGGTTACAAAATGAAGACAGCCATGATGTCGTGTTCCGGCACCTCCGCCCAGTACGGCGCGCCTGATTGGAGCGTGCAGAACGTCAGTTGCATTGTGGATGGAGCGTATCCCCGTGAAAGCTCTACGGGTGCGTGAGTACTGGAGATCGATCCAGTTGTCCCCAACAAGTTGATTTTAATATATTCACTTTTCTAAAACAATTATTGGTTGGAACGACTTTTCTATGTATGGTGCTGGTTTGTTTCTTCACCGAGATGAAGATGGAAATCGAAATGTGTTATTAATGGTTTTCTAGACGAATTATTGATGTTGCAATAACCTGTTTTTGGTGGTAGCTGTTTAGTTTATTTCAAACATTTTTTATTATATTATATTAAATTAAAGTTGGGTCCCTCTAGACGTTTCTCTAAGATGATTTGACATATTGCAATCTACTACACCTACATAGAGAAATTCCACTTATTTTTATTATATTAAATTAAAGTTGGGTCCCTCTAGACGTTTCTGTAGGATGATTTGACATGTTGCAATCTACTACACCTATATAGAGAACATCCACTAAAAAGTTCTCTCAATGTCACCTCAAAGCCCCCCACTAGCACTTGATCCTGTAGCATCTGAAACTGTCCTGCAACCATAGGCACCCTGTCCTACAGAACTCAGGAAGGAAATGCATCTTCAGTTAACCAAAACGCATCCCAACTCCACACCACCGTCCTCCTCCACCGTCGTTTGATCTGGCTCGGCTGCCATGATCCTTTGACTCCCCAATCAAACGAACAGGCACAAACATTTATTTCCACACATCCCACATAGAGCAACTTTGTGTTTAAATACCTTTCCTTACATCTTCCGCCGTATGCTCATCGACTCCGACGACTAGAGAGAAGGAATCCTCCGCGGCTGTGGTCTTCTTTGCGCCGCCCCTCTCGACATCGATCCAGTCGCCCTCGTGCTGGCCCTCTTCGCCTCCGCGCCCCGGTCGCTTCACTTGGCTCTGCATTCCCATCGATTGCTCCACGTCGCATCAGCCTGCCTGCCTGCTCGTGTCGCCCGATCCGCTTCGTGGGAGAAGCCCGTTGACGGGGCTTGTGCAGCTGCGGCACCAGGCGGCGGCGGATAGCGCCAGCGCAGCCGCAGCGCCCAGAACTTCGCCTCGCCTCGCCGACAACGACAGCACCGTTGCTTGCGCCACCGCCAGCGTCCCCCGCTACAGTGCCACCGGGCAAGCGTACGCGTTGCCGACGCCTGACCGCCTCCGCTTCACTGCCTCCTTCTCCCTTAGAGCATCTCCAGTGGTAGGCCCCAAACTAGGCCCTTAAAACTCCATTTGCATGCTGATCATAAAAATAGAGACTCAAATTAACTCACAACTCGAGTGGAACAAATAGTCAAGACCCTATATCCAGTGGGCCTGCTTGTCGCAAAAAGAGTTGTTTGTTCGTGTTCGCTGCTACGTCCGCCCGTATCTAGGCGAACGCGTGCAGTGCGGCTGCCGCAAATCGCGTTGGGGATGGGCGTCGGGCCGGAGAAGGCGTTGCAGGAGAGGTCGAGCAAGCGGTGGGAGAGGCCCGGTGCGAGTAGGTCGGAGAGGTTGTTGTGGGGCGAGGGAGAGGTCCTGGAGCGCCGGCAGGCGGTGGAGGCCCCGCGGCATGGTGCCGGACAGCGCGATCCCCAAGAACGCCGCGTGGGGCGAGGACCGCCGCCGCCGCGCCCGCGAAGTGCCTTGGGGAGGAGCGAACAGAGCGACGCCGCCCGCCATACCGTCCCCTGGATCCGGCCCTCAGCGCCGCCCGGTCTATAGGAAGCCGGATCGCGCTCGCATCGGGAGCCACGCCCGCCGAGCCGGCGCCGCCCGAGGCCGCTGCGCTGCGCTTGCCGAGCAAAGGCCGCCAGAGCTAACCACGCCCCGCGCCGACGGCCGCCGCCGCCGCCGAGTCCGCGTCGCCCGGGAGACCGCCCGGGGTTGGGCGCCCCTTCGGCCGTAGGGCCGCCGTCCTGCCGTTTAGCGAGAAGAACCCGACGTAGAAGAAAGGAGAAACTAGTGTGGGACCCACACAGATGAGAGGGAATAGGGGTTTGTATTACTAGGGTCTGAGATTATAATTTGAGGGGACATGTAAAATGGGAGCCCATTTAGGGGCTCCACTTGGAATTTATTTTTTTATCCAAGCCTCTAAAATTTGAGATAGGGGCTCAAATAGGGGCTCTCTTAGGTGGTGGATCTCGATGCGACAAATTACGCTTCTGTTATATAAAACAAAAGAAAAGATAATATAAAATAAAAAAAGAAAAAAAGAATAATTCTTATTAGGTGTGGTGGATCCCCAAAACTTTGATGCGAGTTCAAGCACATATTTACAATGTTAGTCATCTTCTGAAGATATCCCTTCGAACTCCGAACTGCATTAGTACGTATGTCGTCGGATTCATTTCCTATTCCTAAACGAACTCGATATCCATACGCCTCGGCCGGCAATAAATATTGCTACCTAGGTGGCTAGGTGCCTAGGTCACGCATTCAGTTCGTTCGTTATCGTGCACTGGGCCACCGGCAACACTGCCGCCTCGTGTGATCCACGAATCCACGATCGGCCCACCCCATCCATCTCATCATCTGGCTTCTTCGATCACCATGGCCGACGAGAGCTTGGAGCTGGAGGAAGGTGAGCTGCTGGTCGCCTCGGTCGTGAACGGTCCGTCGGCGGCGGCGGCCGCCGACGTTCAACTTCGAGCTCAGCTACACGAAGCGGCGGCGGTTTTGCGCCACCGAGGGCAGCCCGACTTGGCACGGCAGGCTCGGTCTGGTGGACGCCGACCACAGCCACGCGATGTCGATTCTTAACGACGGAGTGCGCGGCGACGGTGACCCAGTGCTGTTCGATGCGTTCCATCGCACGATTCGTATGCGTGTGCTCATCAGGTTCCAAGAAACTGGCGGCAACGAGGACTTGATTTCTGAGGCCTTTCCAGCCATGGTGCTTGAGGCCGCCCAGCACGCTGCACAGCTTACCTACGACATGGACGAACCCTACCGCAATGGCGGCTTCGGCGCGGTCCCTGCGTCCGCCGCCGCCGTGCGTAGCCTTGAGAAGCAAACGTTCCGCACCGCCGCCGGAGGGAACGACGACGACGACAGCATCACGGAGTGTATCATCTGCTGCCAGGAGTTTGAGGATGGTGGGCAGGTCAGCGTGATGCCATGCCCATCTCGCGCCGTGCACAAGTTCCATACGGACTGCATCTCCAAGTGGTTGGCGATCAGCAACGTTTGTCCTATCTGCCGGCATGAACTGCCAGCATACTACGAGTGAAGTAAAGACTTGCCACAATGGGTGACGTTGAAGGTTTCAAGCCACGGGGTACGGTACCGTGCAGAGCAGCCGCAGGTGACGGCCGGCCAGCAAGGCAGATGCATGATACCGGGCTGAGAGACAGAGAGCCCGACAGAGGTCAACAATAGGTGGAAGACAGCATTTGGCCAAACTGCAGAGAGTATACAAAGGTCTACGAGGAGTGAGGAGCAACATGCCTGCGAGTGCCTTCGTTCATGGCGTGTGTGGCTTCTGTACCTTTTTTTTTTTTTTTTATTAGCTGTTATGGGTTATATCTGTTCCCAACCCTGTAAGCTATAGAAATCTCTTGTAATAAGCAGTAAGAACAAGACCAAATGGTTGTGGTGTTTGCTCTAAATAAAATGACATCAACAGAAGTTAGGAATTTTGAGGTATTGTTGTAGATCTTAAAATCATGGTGGCTTCCCTTCAAATCATAAAAAGAACAATGTATAGAAATAAAAAATAAAATGAATGAAATTTTTAATTAAAAGAAATAAGTTAAAAAGGAAAATAAAAACAATAAAAAGGATAAAAAGATCCACGTAGTAAATAAAATAAACAAAGATGAAAAAAGAGCATCTCAGAATTATAATAAGTTAGGAGAGAGGACAAAGGAGAAGCGGCTTCTAACCTTACAGCCGGTTTAGAAAAAAAACCAAGAAAATCTGTGAAAAAGAGACAAGTCACTACCGGATCCCCCCTTTGCCGGAGGCAAACATTTTGTCGATAGTGAAATTTCGGGCTCACGGCAAAGAGGCCTCTTTGTCGGAGTGCCGTTAACAAAGAAAAAAAAACTTGACATACATCCTTTGCCGAGAGGCCGGCGCCTCGGCAAAGGAAGCTTTCGAGAGCGGAGACCGAGCTCTCGACAATGGCCATAGCGTCAGCTTAGCGCCCTCCGCCCCGCTTTGTTGAGAGCGCGCCATCCAACTATCGGGAAAAGAATTTTCCCAAAGGGCCCCTTTGGCGAGAGTTTTGGACAACACTAGGCCAAGGACACCCCCCCCCCGCTTTTGCCGAGATTCGTCCATCTGACTCTCGGCAAAGGCGTGACCATTTTTTGTTTTTTGTTTTTGACCACCAAACCTTTGCGAGAGCCACCCCGTTAGCGCTGTCGGCAAAGACCCAACGGGTGGCTCTCGGCAAAGGCATCGTCAACGTTCTCCCACCATTTGATCTTAGCCGAGAGCGAGGGGGGTACACGACAAAGGCTTCACCGTGAGCCCGATATACGGCTCTCGACAAAGGGTCTTTTTTGAAGCGTTCTTTCCCGACTAGGCTTTGCCGAGATTAACCGTTGGCAAAGCCTTTGCCGAGGGGGAAACGGCCTTTGCCATGTACTCCCTCCATATTGGAAAAGGAAGACATTTTGAATAAGGTTTGGGTCAAACATTGGAATATAAATCATGAATAACTTTTAAGTCGTTGAGTTTGGAAATGTGAAAATCATATCAATTGATAGATTTGTCTTGAAAATTACTTTCATAAAAATATACATATATAATTTTTTAATAAATATTTTTTATAGAAAAAAACAAGCAAAAGTTGTTTTTTGGAAACCGTGTCATTGTTCTAAACGTCTTTCTTTTCAAGTATGGAGGAAGTACGTGGGGTACACGGCAAAAAGGAGGAGTCCGTTAGTGAGTAGACCTTAAATTAATCGTGATGAGCTAACTACTACTCCCTCCATTTCAAATTGTAAGTCGTTTGACTTTTTTTGACAACAAGTTTGACCACTGCCTTATTCAAAAATTTGTGCAAAATATCACTTTTTTTTATGTGGATTTCTTTTTATTAATAAAAGTTCTTAATGAATGACTTGAATTTGACTATATTTGCGCAAATTTTTTGAATAAGACGAATAGTCAAACTTAGAGCCAAAAAAGTCAAACGACTCACAATTTGGGATGGAGGGAGTATATGGGTAGAGGCAGGGCCGGCGATTAGGGTGTGCGGCGTGTCGCGGCGGTTCGGGGCCTTCAAATTTACAGCTACCACCACCTGCTATACTAGCTGCTATGGTGCTAATTGTTTGCATACTAGTTTTTTACTCTTTTAGCATTAAGATTTGATTTATACATAGTAGTGTGAAACCCATATAAATTTGAAGCTTTATAATTAAGTGAAAGCATGCTTTGATTTTTTTTTTGAAATTTAGGGCCTCATCATGAATTTTGTTCAGGGCCTCCAAAATTCTAGGTACAGCCCTGGTAGAGGATGAGAGAAGATTGTATTATTAGCCGGCCTTACTCTAACATTGAAGATGAGACGAAAGGGGTCCCAGTGGAGAACCTGTCGGTGTTGTGTGCCGCCGCCGACAGGTTGGACGGGAAGATGGACGCGTCAAAAGCGTTGTTGGAAGCAAAACGAACGTCATCTTCCTATTCCGATTCACTAACTTCGTCGGAATTATTTCCTATCCCTAAACGAACTCGACATGCATACGGCTCGGCCGGCAATATATATCTTGCTAGCTGCCAAGGTCACGCTTTCAGTTCGTTCGTGCACCATCTCCGTCGCCTCTGACTTCTTCAACCATGGCCGACGAGAGCTTGGAGTTGGAGGACGGTGAACTGGTCTCCTCGGTCGTGGACGGTCCGTCGGCCGCCGATGTTCAACTTGAAGCTCTGTTACACGAAGCGGCGGCGGTTTTGCGCCACCGAGGGGTGCCCCACTTGGCACGGCTGGCTCTCGGTCTGGTGGACGCCGCCGACGTCCACCACGTGATTTCGATTATTGACGACGCAGTGCGCGGCCACTTCCTCTCGGGTCACCCGGTGCCGTGGGCCGCGCTTTTTCGCACGAATGGTATGCGTCTACGACTCATCAGCTCACTAGAAACTGAAGTGCTTTCCGAGGCCTTTCCTGCTATAGTGCTTGAGGCCGCCCAGCACGCTGCACAGCTTGTTCTGACCGCCACCGTGCGTAGCCTCGAGAAGCAAACGTTCCACGCCGCCGCCGCCGGAGGCACTGAAGATGGCATCACAGATCAGTGTACCATCTGCTACATTGAGTTTGTGGATGGTGAGCAGGTCACCGTGATGCCATGTCCATCTCGCGTGCCGCACAAGTTTCACTCGGATTGCATCTCCATGTGGTTGGCGATTAGCAACGTGTGTCCTCTCTGCCGTCATAACTGCATGCCAGCATATACTACGAGTGAAGCAAAGACTTGACGCGATGGGTCACGTTGAAGGTTGAAGCCACGACAGGTGACGGCAAAAGGCAGAAGGAGCGCACTGATCGGTTTTTTTTTTTTTTTTTTTTTTTTTTTTTTTTTTTTTTTTTTTTGATTACACAAGACAACGCAGACGCTCAACACGCACGCACACTCACCCCTATGAATACACATACGCAAACCCTACCCCCTATGAGCACCTTCGAATGACCGAGCCGCAAATCTTGAAGTTCGGTCACCACCAGCCTTGCCACCACGGGCGCCTCGCTATCGACGGGACGCCGCCTACCACTTAATGCACAGCGCCGAAAATTCTGAAATAAATCCAGGATAAAGTGTCGCACCCAGGATTTGAACCCCGGGTGGGAGCCCCAACCAATGGCCTTTGCCATTGCGCCGTGAGCCCCTTTGTTAAGTCATCATGGTCCTGGTGCTGGATGTAGTTAGCCTCCGGCCACTTTCGTAGGCCTAATAGTAAGAGTATAAATGATAATCGGCTGAGGTGTTCAGTATCGATCATGCATGAACATTGTATTCATTTCTTCAGTTACATTGCAATTGAGATAGGGTACGTAGTTAGCAAGTATCCTCTTCTTGCCCTGTTCTGGTTGCTTTGTTTGTCTTCATTCTTGTTCATCCACAACCAAACCACCCAGCTCACCGTCAAACTTGATCCGTGGTCTGACAATTGGTGCCAGCTCCTCTTCGCCATGTTCCTATTCTCGTCGCGCGCGGCAAAGTACTTGATCTGTGGTCTGATAATTCTTTTTTTTTTGAATCTGGAGGGGGAGGAGGCCCCTACAGTTCTTTATTGAGGAAAACCAGAAAATAAAACATACAACAAAGTAAACAAAACAGGTCTCTAGAAGAGTTCAGGAAACAAAGAAAGAGACAAAAAAAATGAGAATCAGCCTCCTAATTGAGTAAAAGCTTGGCTCCATTGGAGAAACTGGGATAAGATTGCTGGCTTTACTTGATGCCTCAGGAGCGACAACTCCTTTGCAAAAATATTCTGACAAACCTCCAAGGTTGGTTGCACTCCATTGAAGATGAGACCATTTCTAGACATCCAGATAGCCCAACACATGAGAATGATTGCATCCATGAAGAAGGCCGTCCTCAGCTGATCTTTGAGCTGTGAATTAAGCTCCGGGAAGGGAACCCCATCAGGAAGTTGCACACCAATCCAATTCCAACACATTGCCGAAAAAAGGGCAGCCAATGAATAAGTGTTCCACTGTTTCTTCTGATAAGCTGTTACAAAGAACACATTGATAATTATCAAGATTCATATTTCTTCTCCTCAAAATGTTTTTGGTGCTAAGCCTGTCTTTCATCAAGAGCCAGAAAAAGACTTTGTGTTTAGGCTGACAATTAGACTTCCATAGCCATTTGAAGGAGGAATGAACATAATAATGGCAACCAACCAACTTTCTATAAATTTTGAGGAAGAGAATTTGCCATTCCCCCAATCATAACCCCACACATCCTTATCATCATTCTCAATACGATTGCCAATTAATTGCTCCAAGCCCTGGAATTGGAGAAATGCACTTTCAGAGAGAGGCAACTGAAACAGATTCTGAAACTCCTCATGGGCAAGAGCATTCTGCAGAGAAATCAGTTTGTTGGAAGCAAAAGAGTAGAGCTCGGGATTAGAGGCATTTAGAGGTTCACCATCCCACTTATCATGCCAAAAGATCTGATAATTCTAAATAGACTGAATCTGAATATATAAGCATACATTTAAAAAAATTGTTGTGAATCTAGACACCCATCCAAAAGAAAATAATTAAGGAACTTCTTATGGATTATGTGCTCCGTGTGGCCCCGGATATACTAAATCCGATAGCCACCTCATGTACTGCAAAACTAGGTATACCATATGCATCCTCTAACTATTGAATTAGCAGCCAAAGTTTGTCCTCTAGCTAGTTTCACTACTACGTAAGGCTTCTATAGGGGCGGCTGGTTTGCCTCTCAGTAGGGGCGGTTTTGCCGACGCCCCTAATCTCCTTGCTACAGCGGAACCACAGTAGGGGCGGTTGGTGATGCAACCGCCCCTACCGTATGAGCCGCCCTACAGCGAATGCCGAAATCGTGTTTTTTCAAAAAAAAAAAAAAAAAATACCAAAACATTTTTATTTTTTTCGGGAGCACCCCATCGCCCTACGCGGCCGACGGGATTCGAACCCGCGACCTCGTGCTTGCGCGCGACCCCTCCCTACCACTGCGCTACACACTCATATGTGTCCATATCCCATTCCGCGTCCCCACATATTATACAAATCCGAGTGTAAATTGACTATTTGAGGCCCTAAATGGATTCAAACTAAAAAGTGGTCAACTACAAAGTTTCATAACTTTTCGAGATCTACATTTCATATGTAGAAAGTTTTTTCATTCGAGGTCGTTTACGAAAATTTGAATTTCAAATTTGAGACATTTCAACGCAACTTTTGCATGCCTAGATGATTTCAAAGTAAAAAGTGGTCAACTACAAAATTTCATAACTTTTCGAGATCTACATTTCATATGTAGGAAGTTTTTCCATCCGAGGTCGTTTACGAAATTCGAATTTCAAATTTGAGACATTTGAACACGACTTTTGCATGACTAAATGATTTCAAAGTAAAAAGTGGTCAACTACAAAGTTTCATAACTTTTCGAGATCTACATTTCATATGTAGGAAGTTTTTCCATCCGAGGTTGTTTACGAATTTTTAATTTTTAGTATCTCCTTTCAAAATTCGGGATCTCACTGTAGGGGCGCCTCAATATAGAGCCCCCCTACCGGACTACATTAGGGACGGTTGGTGATTGAACCGTCCCCTAATAATAGTAGGGCGGCTCAGTAACACCAGCCGCCCCTAATGTAGTCACTATAGGGGCGGCTCATATGGTATCCACAAGTAGGGGCGGCTCGTTTCACATTAGGGGCGGCTCGTTTCACATTAGGGGCGGCTCGAAAAATGAACCGCCCCTAATGTAAACGCCTTGGCGTTCTCTTAGTAACCTTTTGTAGTAGTGTTTCAAAGTTAGTTTTCTTCTTCCTCAAATATTAAACAATAGTTTCACTATTATAGATTTGTACATTATTGCCGGGCTCAAACCCCTTTTCACCGACGGAAAAATAAACCGGCGTAACTAGTGATGTGGGGTTTGATAAAATCGCCGGGTCAAAACACCGGGCGGTGATTTGAGGAGAGACTGCGGTTCGCTATCAAACCGGTAGCGCAATGTGATCGAACACTGCCGGGTGCTTCTTTGACCGGCAGCATTTCTGATCCAAGCAATGTCGGTTCCTAAGTCAAACGACAGCGTTTATATTCAGAACACTGTCGGGCTACAAACAACCGACAGAAGTGAGGGAAATAACACTATCGGGTTACATGGTGCCGGGCGGTGTAGCGAAGAGACAACATGTTGGTTTATTGTGGACCGGACAGTGATCTTTGCATGAACACCGCCGGTTGATTTTTAACCCGATAGTGTTATTACACTTGACACCGCCCGGTTGGTTAATGCACCGATAGTGCTGATTCTCGTCATCGATGACGGTTTGTAACTCAAACCGATAGTGTTTGGTGCAGAACACTATAGGTTTGTTTGTCATTCACTATCGGGCCCACACTAACCGGTGTTTTTGATTTAATTTTTTAATTTTAAATTTATTCATGGAATTCAGTTCTTTTAAATCCCTCAATACATCATACATTAAAATTGACGAAACATTACATGGTTCAACGGTTAGATACAACTAACTCCGCCTATTGTTTATTATTAAAAATAAGGAAAGACATGAAACTAGTGGCACTTTTGTTTGAATTAAAATGTATTTATTTATCTATCATTGTGAACTACTTAGGTTAGCTACTTAAGTTATATTTTTGGAACTTTATGAGTTGGAACATAAAATATTTTCAAATAACTTTATACAAATCACTAACATGTCGATAGCATTTATAAGAAAAAACTGTACTAGTTTTGCCTTTTTTCTGATTAAAGCTGAAAACGTACGGTTATAATTTTTGAGCGATAAACCAGATTTTCATTATTTTTAATATAAAAAACATTTTGAACTAGCTAGATCCTAGATGACAAAGTTTGTCCTATTTTGACAGTTGGAGAGTGTTCAATACCTGGGTTTAGAGCCCTGTTTTAAATAGCGGGCTAAGCCATTTAGCGGTAGCCTTCCTAAAAAGCTATTTAGCGCTATAGCGAGCTATGATAGCGGGCTAAGTCATTTAGCGCCAAGCAAAAAAATATGCCAAACATTATATAATTTTACACATAATAAAGATAAAAACATAGATAGTTCAAAATCTTACTAATATATTACATCAAGGTAGTTTGTAGTTCATACATGATACATCAAACATCATCACATCACATAGAGAAATACATGAGTTCTAATAACTTGAGATGAGATTTGGGCCTGCCAATCAATTTGGGCCAACGGAAATCAGCCCAATATCTTATAGCGCGCTAAATGAGCTGCAGTTTAGCGTTTTTAGCGCGCTATTAGCAGCTAATAGCGGCAAATAGCGTTTAGCGCTAAAATGGCAATAGCTTAGCGTTACCCTGCCCGAAACGCTATTTAGCGCTATAGGTCCGCTATAGCGCTATTTAAAAAAGGGGGTTTAGAGTTCATGACTATAAATCAGATTGGCATGCAAGTTGTAGGTTGTAGAATAGACTTTACCCTTTAGAAAAGAAACATAGAAATTTGTGACCTTTGAACTGTGTGACAGTGATACACTTCAGATGATTTGGCAAATTGTATTTTTAATAAAGCGTAGCTTGGAAATATGGGTGAATTCTGTAAGTTAGAGTGGAGATGAAAATCATGAGTCTCAGAAACAAATGAAATTCATAGTAGGTTTTCTCTAAGTCCTAGAATTCAGATCCAAAATGCTAACTTAACAGGCCGTCGTGTAAATTGATCAATGTATTGCTATTTTTAGGCCACCTTTGGAACATAGGAAACTTTCCAATTTCCTACGTGGAAATGAACTAGTTCATATGATAATCCTGTACAAATCCTGTGAAATGTCTGCATTCCGAAGGGGCCCTTAGTTTTTAACCGAGCACAGATTCAGATTGTAGTTGCACTTGGAGATGTATACATGCTGATGACAAACGTAAAAAAGTTGATGAATTAAGAACAGTGAAGAAGTGTCTGTACACAATTACAAAGCCTACACGCGGCTACGCAAAAACGATGCCACATATTGGGAACAGATCAAGGCTGCACTTCCTGGCAAGATCCACCATTTATCTACTCCAAGTTTCCATCCAAAGCTGTGGATCGAATGATGCTGTAAAGTGAGGAGCTGAGGTACCTGAATTCATCCTCTTCGATCTCCAAACTCTGCAATTCATCAAGGAGACGAGGTCTGTGCTAGCCTCTGATCAACCTGACGTTCTTGAGCGATTTACAACGAATGATTCATCCAACTCGAGGACGAGCAATCCACTCCGATCCACTGCACAAGACCTTCTACCAATCCTCTCATGGCTGGGTTGATGGTGATTCCTTGAACGAACTATTAGGGCTGGCCATGGACTTGAGGTCCTTGTACGGCCCCGGCGCCAGCTCCTGCTCCATGCCCGCTCGTTTCCTCTTCCTCTTATCCCACATCCTGTATCCCCAATACGCTCCGGCCGCCGCCAGCGCCACCAGGACCAGCGACAGCACCACCGTCGCGGCGGTAACGCCCGGTGACATGCCTCGCCGCGCCGAGGCCGAGCTCGCCGTCGCCGCCGACTTCCTGACCTTGAAGTAGCCCATCATTCGGTCGTCGGCCTGGTACACCAGAGTCTCCACGGGGAAGTCGATGAGGTAGCAGTACCCACTTGCGCCGTTGAACACCGCGCCCCAGCAGCTGCAGTTGCCCGCGCACGCCGCCTCGCACCCGGCCGCCGTCGTGTTCGTCGTCTGCACCGGCAGCTCCTCTTTGTACGCCACGGACACCCGCTTCCGACGCACCACGTCGAACTCCAGCTGCTGCTGCCGCGGCCCGGTGATGCAGAGGTCGCCGGTCTCCTCGGCGTGGCACGGCGGAGTGCCGCTGGTGGTGCTCGTGCCGTTGCTGTTGAGGCACTGGCACTGCGTCGCGTTCCCGGGGACACACAGGCCGTACGCGCCGCACGACGTCGGCAGCTCGCACCGCTCCGTGATGGCCTTGTAGTCGGACGTCCACGCCTTGGCGTTAGCGTCGCTGGACCAGTAGTACGCGCGGAGGTTGCCGTCGTCGTCCAGCGTCATCCGCCGGAACACGTCGGTGAGGTTGAGCGCGAACGTGTCGAACGACAGCACGTCCACCCTCGGATGGCCGCCGCCGCCCCGAGGTAGAGGCCGAAGAACCCGAGCCCGTCTAGACGGCCGTAGATCGGCGGCGCCGTGGCGTTCTCCGGCTGCGCCTCCAGCGCCGTGTGCTTCCAGTACACGGGCGTCGTCCTCCCCGTCCGACCGCCGTCGAACTCCATGTGCAGCGCCATGTACGTCTTCCCGAGCCGCAGCGCGAACCGGCGGTTCGCGGAGATGAGCGGCGTCGACGAGGCCGTGAAGTTCTGGTCCACGACCAGCGTGTCGGACGGGTGGTCGAAGCTCTGCCACGCCGGGCCAGGCTGCTCCTCCCCGTACCGCTGCACGACGAGGTTGGAGGAGTTGAGCAGCGCGACGGTGTCGCCGATGGTGTTGAGCGTTCGCCACAGCACGGCGCCGTCGTGGCCGCCGGTCAGGACCAGGCTGCTGTCGAAGGTGAGCGTGGCCGGGCGTGACCAGTCGCCGAGGTTGGCCGGCGTGGCGCGCCAGACGGGGAAGGAGGACGGGAGGTGAACCACGGCGAGGTCCAGCGACGCCGTGCCCACGCGGAGGAAGCCCAGGGCGAAGATGGAGCTGGTAGCGTACAGCACCGGCTCGAACGTCGCCGCCGACCCGGCCGCGTGCGTTGCCGTGAAGCCGTTAATGAGCTGCGTCGTGAGCTCTCCTTCTCCCTTAGCCCCGTCTACCGGGAGCACCGCCACCGGCGATGCCACGCAGAGGAGGACGACGACGACGGCAGCGGCGATCGCCGGATCAGTACCCTTGGCTTGCCTCATTGTTGAGAAAGAGAGGATGATGGTCAAATGTTTGAGGGAGTGTGCATACTAAATATGTGCATTGGGATTGGGTTATTGGCATATGCATTTTGGGGAAGGTCAACGGTGTGGCTGCAGGCAATCCATTTTGGTCAGGCCTGTCTCAAGTTGTCCATGGTCAATATAAAATGTTGCAAATGCATATGGCCAATGTTGTGGGTGAGATGAATGTGCATCAACTGAAAACTTTGCATCGTCTCCAAGTTATAAGTTGCAACAACAGGCATCAAAGTCCCTAGTGGTATGAACTGGCAAAAGGTCAACACAAAGCTTCCTGCACCCAAAAGTCAACTAGCTGTTTTTTCTTCTAGAAACAAAAGGGTTTTGTTTTAAAAAAAGTCAACTAGCTGTTTTTTCTTCTAGAAACAAAAGGGTTTTGTTTTAAAAAAAGTCAACTACCTGTTCAACTAGTACTCCTTGCCTTTAATTACTCCCTAGCTTTTTGTGAATTATGATATGGACGGTTCATTTGAGTAGAATTTGGCACTTGTTAAAGATTCAGGTGTCACAATCTTTCAGTTCGTCAGCTCGTGTTGGCAACCGGTGAAAGCTTGGCGTTGTATGGGCCGGTGTTTACTTGGATTAATCTACTTGAGGACGCAAACGGAGGTGCCTATGGTTGGTTCATGTGTGCGTTGACCTTGAACGGATCAAATTGGGTCTGACATAATTTGTATTTTTTTAAGCATTCTTTTTTTTTTTTTTGGAACAAATGTTTATCAGTCCCTGAAATTGGGATCTCATCAACATGCTGTATATTTGAATAAAAACCAATCAGTCCCTTGTATGTCAGCGCACTGAACGATCATATCATATCAGTGTGGCTTCTAAGAAGGATCTAATCTAGTGTGCACATGTCATGATCGTGTGGCTTGTCTATTTTTCAGTTCAAGTCTTAATACGTAGATTACTAGTAGTAGCTTAGCTTGCACATGAAAACGACAGTGGGGCACCTTTTCTTGGGTGCATGAATCATCAGAGGCAAGTTCAGGGCTTAAAGGTGCATGATCCATTCTCGCCCCGGCGCCCGCTCCGTGGGCGACTTCGGGCGCGCCCGCCGTCCCGCCCAAGCTCCCCCCACCGCCGGTTCCTCCTTCAGCTCCCCCTCCCTCCCTCCTCCAACTCCGCCCCCGCCGGTGTCCTTGGCGGCCTCGGGTGGTCCGACCCGGCCAGATCAGCGCCCCTTCCGGCCGGATCCGTCCCCACGGCGGCGGCCCCTCCACCCCTCCCCCTCCTCCCCTTGACGGGAGGATTGGGGCGGCGGCCCACTCGGTGGAGCGGGGGGAGCTGGGCACGCCTCGCGAAAGTGACCACGGAAGATCACGACACGGTGGCCTTCGTCTAGGCAGGCCGCAGCGCTCGCGATGCCCTCCGATGGGCTTGGGGTCCGGGCCGGTGGTGACTGGTGTCGGCACTGCCGCCCCTCCCCTAGTGGCGTGCCTTGTCCTCGTGCTGCACCGGTAGGTCACCCTTCGCCACGGCGATGGTGTCCGCGGCGTCCTTTGGGGCCGGGCGGCGGCCTCCCCTTGGTCGTGTATGGCCATCCGTGGGGGCTGCGCCGGGCGGCCCCCGGGGGCCAGGTGCGGTGGCGCCACTTGCTGCTCTTTGTGGATCGGTTGAAAGCCTAGCCCGGCCTCAGCTAGGCGAGCGGCGATGACGGCTCGAGCACCACTAACCTCCTTGGGGCGTCATCGTTCCCCATGCAGCGAAATGCGGTGGCCAGCGACCTTATCCTTATTCCGCTCGTCTATGGTGTGGTGCTGGTGCCGCCGTGGTGGTGGGGCCGAGGTGGTGTGGGCGTGCATCTGTGCCTCCGTGGTGCCGGTCCGTGCATGCCGGCCACCTCACCGGCGCGGCGATGGAAGTTGGGTGTGTGCAGCTCGTCGAGAGAAGGCGATTCGTCTTGCGGGCTGGGGTCGAAAGACCTTTTTGTTGCCCTCTTTTGCGTTGTCGGTGTTTGCGCACGCCGATCTCGTTCGAAAGCAACGCTTGAGCACTCCTGCAACCTCTATGGCCCATCGCTCCTCCGTCTTGGTCGGTTTGGTCGCCGGGCTGCTCCTATTTGCGCTTCATGTTTTATCCTCACCCGGGTGTGTCTAGCTAGCAGTTGTTGTAGCTCTAGTCGTTGTTGTTTCCGGCGGATGCTTTGCCGCCGAGGTGCTCTTTCGTTGCTTGGGCGGATGCTTAGTCGCCATGCATCTTTTGGCGAGCCCACGTTTTTGGTGTGCGAGTTGCGCCGAGGTCGCGGGTCGTTTCAAGCCGTGTTTCGGTATGCTCGTACCACGAGGTCGCGGTCGTTGCAAGCCTGCGTTTCCAGTGTGCTCGTGCCACCGGGTCGCGGGTCAATTCCGGCGGATGCTTTGCTGCCGAAGTGGTCATTGCCTTACCGGTAGATGCTTTGCTGCCGAGGTTGGTGTGGACAGATGCTTTGTCGTCCGAAGTCTAGCAGATGCTTTGCCGCTGTTATCGCTGCTAGCTACCCGGGTGTGGAATTTTCTTGGTTGTAATAGGCTCAGCTTTTCGGGGTTGTTAGTTGGAGGGGCCGCCTCACCCTCATTTTTTGTTGTTTGTTTGTGACCATGTGTTCGCGGGTTTCGTAATCATGCGACTACCGTCTCCCCTCTTGTTGTATAAACTCTCTTCTGTTAATGCGCCAAGGCGTCATCATGAAAAAAAAAATGAATCATCAGAGGCAACATATTTTTCGCACTTCATTGTGATTCGTCAAACAATTTCGGCTTCTCTGGCTCTCTGCGCGTACAAATGCAGTACCGATCGAGAATATTAGAGCCCCAAACGAGAAATTGACATTGCTTGGTTGACTTTTTATGAGATAGAGCTAGTGTTGTTTTCAAGAAGCAGACCTTCTGCAACTTGGAAGATGGCTTACATTAGCAGCTAAGTAATTATCTAGAGGGACAACGAGTGATGCGACTATATTAGCATGTCAAAGTGCTAAATGTTAGACTCCATTTGGCAAAATTAATAGCTCCACATAGTAAATAAAAACAATGATCATAACACTCTTTCTATTTATTCCTCCTTTATTTGTTTTTCTCTGTCTCCTTCATCCCCACATCCTCTCTTTGTTCCTAATGGAGAGTTTTTTTTTTTTTTTTTTGAGAGCACGACTAGGCATTTTTATTAAGCGGATAAAGTGTTACAAACAATGGTCAATCAATGTAGAGCTTTCTTTCCCAGTGGCCGGTGCATGAGTCTCTATTGGTGGTGCCGGCACCTGATTATGTCTCAACCAAAGTTTATAATGAAAATAAATTTTTATCTATTGATTGATGCCTATTTTGTATTGTAAATGTTAGTATTTTCTTTTGTATAACTTTGATCAACATTGAAATTGATTGACTCCTCGAAAAATGAGAATTGTATTTTTTTTTTTTTTTTTTTTTTTTTTTGGACAGGAGTACCTCTCATGCACCATCTTTAACTAGGAAGGGAGGGTGTAGGCGTAGTGACTTCTCCCAAAAAGCCATTCCTCCCAGAGAAGCTTGTAAGAAGAAATTGGGATGAAGGAGTGGACATGGTGAACCTTTATGGAATCTACTCTTCGTACAAGATGGTACACTCTATTTTGTGAGAATAATTGATTGGTCCCTTTTTGTTAAAATCGTCATTTAAAAATTTATGGAAAGTATATTTACATCCAAATCTAAAATAGCCTTCCATGTAAGGTTTTAGATATTCCTCAGCAAGGCAACCAAAATACAGGAGCAAACTGCAACGAATCAGACCTGCAGATTAGGAGACGAAGATGGAGAGGAAGTGACCAAGGTAACAATGCCCCATTTGTTACTTTATTTTTGCAATACACAACGTCAATACAACGTAAACTCCCACAACACGTGCGCACACATAGTCACCCCAATATATGAATTGATGCCATCGTGGTCTACGTTCCTGACAAGCCCTTGCTTGCTGTTTTGGTGACCATGTCGTCAGTTGCGCACACAGCTCGCTATCAAGTGCATACTTCACACACATCGGCAATAGAAGCAAAGGCTAGCTTCACTTCACTGATCATATTCATATGCATATCAGCATTCAGCAGTGGGCAGTTCATGTCGGCAGAGCGGGCAAATATTGCTTATCCCCAACCATTTGGTGGTGCAGTCCGTGTGGAACCTATGCCAGTGACATGGACATGGCATCACGCTGACCTGTGCACCATCCACAAACTCGTCGAAGCAGATGCCACACACCGTGATGGCGTCGCCGCCGCCATTCCCTCCATCTGCCGCATAGAACGTTTGCTTCTCGAGGCTATGCACGGCGGCGGCGGACGCAGGGACCGCACCGAAGCCGCCGTTGCTGTAGGGCTGGGCAGTCTCCTCCTCCTCGTCGCCAATGTAGTCAGTGGGCGGAAGAAGGCTGTAAAACGTAGGGAGAACCTGTGACCTTTCCCAGTCCCGGGTTACGTGTTATATATGGCCGGGAACAGCCCCCACGGCATGGCATTACAATCTAGGGTTTGTTACATAGTTGTTACAAGAGATAAGATCAATACCTACAATCTAGGAACAACCTAGTACAATGTACATGGACAACGTCCAGGAATATCTATCATTCTAACACCCCTCCTCAATCTCAGCCACATACAGATTGTTTCTAAATTCTCTCAATTTGACACGAGGCAATGCCTTAGTGAAACCATCTGCTAATTGATCATTGGTGCTGATAAATCTGATTTCCAACAAACCTTGTGCTACTCGTTCTCTGACAAAGTGAAAATCAATTTCTATGTGCTTCGTTCTGGCATGGAACACTGGATTTGCAGACAAATATGTTGCACCTAAATTATCACACCACAATCGAGCTCGTGATGGATGAGGAACCCCAAGTTCCCGTAACAGATTCTGAACCCAAATTATCTCTGCCGTGGCATTCGCTAGAGACTTGTATTCCGCTTCTGTACTTGAGCGTGAAACTGTTGGCTGCTTTCGAGCGCTCCATGAAATGAGATTCTCACCAAGGAAAACGGCGAAGCCTCCTGTAGACCTTCTATCATCAACACACCCGGCCCAATCTGCATCAGAGAACGAGCTTACCAGCATAGACTTGGAGCTGCCGATCCTGATGCCAAGATTCAACGTGCCTTGTATATACCGCAATATGCGCTTTGCTGCACTCCAATGCACGGTTGTAGGAGCGTGCAAGAACTGGCACACCTTGTTCACTGCAAAACATAAATCAGGCCGAGTAAGTGTTAGGTATTGTAGCGCACCTACCAGGCTTCTGTATCTTGTTATATCAGCTGGCCCGAGTGGATGCCCTTCATATGCGCTGAGCTTCTCAGTCGTAGCTAAAGGCGTGTCAATTGCATTGCATTTGCTCATACCTGACCGAGCCAATATTTCTGAAGCATATCGTTGCTGAGTGAGAACAAGTCCATTCCTGACTTTCTTGACTTCTATTCCCAGAAAATAGTGTAGATCACCCAGATCCTTCAGAGCAAAGTCTCCTTGCAGATCCTTGAATAGCGCTCTTGTTGCTTCTGGTGTTGAACTAGCAACGATAATATCATCCACATAGACTAGCACAAACATCCTAATCCCTCCTTTGTTATAGTAAAACAGTGACGTATCTGCCTTGGATGCCTTGAATCCTAGCGTCATCAACTTGCCATACAACCTGGCATACCACGCACGAGGTGCTTGTTTGAGACCATACAAAGCTTTGTCCAATTTACACACATACCTTGGACGGCTTCTATCTTCATACCCGGGAGGTTGGTGCATGTACACCTCTTCTTCAAAAATTCCATGGAGAAAAGCATTTTGCACGTCTAGCTGCCTCAAGGACCAGCCAAGTGTTACAGCTATCGAGAGAACCAACCGAATAGTTGCAGCTTTGACTACTGGACTGAACGTGTCTTCGTAGTCAATCCCATATTGTTGCTTGTAACCTTTTGCTACTAACCGAGCCTTGTAACGATCAACAATCCCGTCTGCTTTCTTTTTCACTTTATACACCCATTTGCACCCTATGACGTTTTTACCTTTCGGTGGAGGAACTAGATGCCAGGTCTTGTTCTTGATCAAGGCTTGATGCTCACTGTCCATGGCCTCAATCCACTTCTTGTTTTTAAAAGCTTCATTGACACTCGTCGGTTCTTCTGGAGTTGTGACCGCAGCCATGCCCCATCTGACAGTCCCATCGTGTACTGCTTAGGCTTGACAATCCCGCGTTGAGCTTGTGTTGTCGGTCGTTGAGGTGGAGACGATGAAGTACCATCTGATGGTGCTGTAGACACAGTGTGAGTCACATCCGGCTCACCCGCACCGGATCCAGACGGCGCCGCACGCGATCCCACAGCCGGATCAACCTCGATGGGCGACGAGTTCCCCCGAAGGATCAGCCGCGCGAATCGCGCCTGTGGGCGGCGCGAGGCGACCCAAAGGCGCCGCAGAAGATCCAGAGACGAGGGGGGCGGTGTCGCGCCCGACAACGCTGCATCCCCTGCATCGCGAGGTGGATGGCACCGCAGAGGCCGCCGAAGCCGCGGTGGATCCGCCTAGGAGTCAGCGCTGTCTCCAGCCGGCCGACACATGAAATATGGAGGCGGAGGAGGATCATTGGCTGCAGTTTGAGCACCGTGTTCATCCAGATTTGTTCCTGTGTCCTGCGTATTCATCAAAGGACTCAAAGAGGCATTAGTCGGGTTAGAAGTACCACACGAATGATCATGGATTGAGGCATCCCTGAAGGACATGGATGGGTTGAGGAGGACATCAGGAAGGATGCTGAGTTCTTTTCGAAGACGGGCTCCGGCATTTGGATCGAGGCTAGCGAAAGGAAAAACTGTTTCATCGAACACAACATCGCGGGAGATATAGATACGACCCTCACTAGGATCGAGACATTTGAACCCTTTGTGAGCATTGCTATAGCCGACAAAAACACAGCGCTTAGAGCGGAATTGGAGCTTATGGGTATTGTAGGCTCTAAGGTTAGGCCAGACTGTGCAACCAAAAGTGCGTAAAGAAGTATAATCGGGTTCATGACCATAAAGGCGATGGAGAGGCGTGTCATAGTTAATGACCTTTGATGGAAGGCGATTGATCAAAAATACTGCAGTTGAGAAAGCCTCGTCCCAAAATTTTAATGGCATTGATGCATGAGCGAGGAGCGCGAGACCCATCTCAACAATATGACGGTGTTTTTATGTTCAGCCAAGACCGCTTTTGCCGGTGTGTGTGTGTGGGCAAGATACATAATGGTGAATGCCAACACGTTTAAAGAAAGAGTTCAAAGATTGATACTCCCCACCCCAATCGGTTTGCATGGCTAATATTTTTTTATCAAATTGACGTTCAACTAGATTCTGAAAATCTTGGAAGAACTGAAAAACATCAGACTTGTGACGAATCAAATAGATCCAAACATACTTCGAGTAGTCATCAATGAAACTTACATAGTAATCAAAACGACCAACTGATGTGGGAGCAGGCCCCCAAACATCAGAGAACACAAGTTCTAATGCACTAGATGAGGTACTAGTGGATTTAGGAAAGGGCAATTGATGAATTTTGCCCTGCTGACACGCATCACACACACCTTTATTGTTGTCACTGGAAGAAAAAGGCAACTGATGGTTGCTAATGACACGACTAATAATAGGACTCGAAGCATGCCCTAAACGACTATGCCATGTGGACTTAGGCACCTTAACAGCACCCAGCGCCTGCTTATTTGTGGACGACGATGATCTACTCGAAGATGATCTAATGGGGTAGAGACCTCTTTCGGCCACCGCCCGTGAGGAGCGTCCTCTTCGCCTCCAACTCCTTAACAAAAAACGATCGTGGTGGAATTCAACCAAGGCATTATTGTCTTTGGCAAGACGATGAACGTAAATAAGACTTTTGTTTCCATCGTACATGAAGAATATTTCGAAGATGAATTGGATGGGAAGGGGATGGGGATGGCACAAAACCGTGACCAATGTGTGATATCTTCATACCTGAGCCGTTGGCAGTGAGGCACTGCTCACCCCCGCGGTATTTGTCGCGGAAGGTCATCTTCTCCAGATCGCTAGTGATGTGATCAGTAGCGCCAGAGTCCATATACCAGTTGGTATCCACGCCGTAGGAGGTCGTGACGTTGGAGGCAGATTTCTGCTGCTGAGGCCCACCTTGGAAGCACTCATCATACCGCTTGTAACAGCGGAACGCGGGGTGGCCCTCCTTGCCACACACTTGGCAGATGAGACCTGCCTGGAAGGAGCTGCCGTGGCCCCCAGAGTTGTTGTTGCGGCCACCTTTGGGAGGGCGAGCGCCTGGACGACCACCCGCACCGCGGCCGAAACCACCTCGGCCGCTACGATTGTCGCGGGAGGTGAAGTTGACGGAGGAGCCACCATCGCGCTGAAGATCGCGCCGGGCTTCATGGTTGATAAGCTGGGAGTAGAGTTCTCCGAGGGAGATTGGATCTGATCGATTGGTGACAGAGGTCACCACGGCATCATACTTCTCGTCGAGGCCCATCAAGATGTAGGAGACCAGCTCGTCGTCCCCCAAGCGGCACCCGGCAGATGCCATCTCATCAGCAAGCGACCGCATCTTGTTGACGTACTCCGTGATCGTGGACGTGCCCTTGGTCGCATTGGCGAGGGCCATCCCGGTGCCGATGAGCCGCCCTCGCGAGGAGGAGAAAAAAGTCTTGAATTTTGCCCACGCCTCGCGGCCGTAGTGGCCGCGGACACATAGAGCAGGGGCGTCCCTCGAGAGAGACGAGGAGGTAGGCGAGGACCTGCCGATCCTTCGCCACCCGGGAGGTGTACGCCGAATCAACAACCAGCATCTCATCAGGATCGTCGGGCTTCTTCTTCGGAAGGAATTGGGCTGGTGGTTTGGCTATGGGGCTTAGGTAGTCGTAGACTTCCGCGCCGTGAAGGGTGGAGATGATCCGAGCACGCCATAGGCTGAAGTTGGCGCTGAAGTTAGCTTCGCTGACCGCAGAAAGCCGAAAGCGGAGAGGGCGCCAGTGATTGCGCGGCGGAGGAAGAAGAAGACATGATGGAAGACTCCATTAGGAGATGTGTGTAACACCCCGGTGTTACTTACCGCTTAAGTCTTGGATTAGACAAAATTAAGTTTATTTTATGTTTTTGATCCTAAGTGTGATGTTGGATGATGGTTGGATAGCATAGGTTGGGAATCTGAAATTTGAATCAAATTCGATTTGAATTGAACTCCGAAAAACCCTAAACTCCATTCTCTCTTTTACCCCCTTTTCTTTTATTCAAAATTTATAAAGAATTTGGGTATGGTTGTTAAAGCAATTTTGTAGAGTTTTCAAAGTTGAACAAAGTTGGTGTTTTGAGTTTTCAAAGTTTAGTTCAAAAATTTAGAGTAATTTTTAAAATACCAAACTTAGGGTTTTGTCCCCTTTTTGATTTAAAAACCCTAATTCAAAATCTAAGCAAAATTTGCAAAAACTTCCAAAACCTAGTTTGTAGATCTTGTTGAGGTGAGCAAAAGTCATATACAAAGTTTTTCAAGTTGTTACATGATTTCAAAAGTAATTTTGAATTCAAATTTCAAAAGTTTGAACTGCTTTTCAAAAAGTCCTATTTAGAGGCTGATTTTGAAAATGGTCCAATTATGAAATTTGTAGATCTTGAAAAATTAAGGGGGTTACTTTTTGGAATTTTTGAAGTTCAGTTCAAATTTTGGGAGAATTTGATCAAATTCAGAAAAGGTTAGGATTGAGTGCTACAAAGAAACGGGATTTCCCCTGTTTCCCTCCATGCCGGCGCCGCCGTGGCGCTCGAGCCTTCGGCCGCCCTCGTGCATCACTAGCTACCTGGCCGCCTTCGCGACGTCTTCCTCCACCTGTCCATGCCCTCCATTCCCTAGATAAGTCGGCCATCGCCGTCGTTTCCTCGTTTTTCCGAAAACCTAGCCGCCGCCGACGACGACCTTTTCGCCCCGCCGTGATACGCCGCCGGTGCTCCACCGCTTCGCCCGTTTCACTTCAACATCACCTCCGCAACTTCCTTACGCTTCTTCGACCTCGGCCGCAACCCCTTTCTTCCTTCCTAGCCTGCGTGACGAGCCTTTCTTCCTCGACGCCGCCGTCGTCGGCGCCGCCGAGCCGCCCGCCGTCGAACATCCTTTACCGGTGATCTTCTTGGCTAACCAAATTGCCATTTTGAAACGTCTTGATGATGTGGTTGTGATCGACCTCCCGTTTACCCAGTTGAAGCTTGTAGCCGTCCGGAACGCCGTCGTGCCGCGCGTCTTGGATCCGCCGCCGCCCGCCATCACCGCCGTCGAACCCCTCCGGCCACCCTCCGTCAATCCATCGTGGCGCACCGTGTCTCTCGGTGAGCTACTTTGCCCCTCCTTGCCCTTCTTCTTTTCCCTTTACCGCACCACCGTCGCCGGAACGCCGGTGGTGCCGCAAGGCCACCACCACCGCCCGTGATCATGCCGGTGGCCACGGCCACGCAGTGGCAAGGCCACGATGCGGTCGCATAATCGTAGCGTATGGGCCTACCCAAGAGAAATGGTGTTGGGCCGAATTAAATCTTGGGCCAAAATAAAAATAAATTCGGCCCATGGTAAACATAGAATCGGGCCTCTTGAACAGTATGGGCCGCATCTTGCTGGGCTAGTTTCGATACGTGTGTCTTTTTCTTTTTATGCAAAGTTTTATTCGGTTTTAATTATTTGAATAGTACCTATTTTTGTAAATTTCATATAAAATCAAGTTTAGCTTTAAAAATTCTGAAAATTTTTTGTAGAAGCTTCTTATGAGTATATGAATCCATGAAAAATTTGAAACTTTGATTTTGAGTAGTTTTTGCATGATTTAAAAATACAAATTTTAATTGAAAAATGCATCTTCCATGATTTTTAGAAAATAAAATATTTATTCAAAGATCATGAAAATTTATTTGGTGCTGTTTTATGATGTGATCTACTTGTATAAAAAGTTTGGGGTCATTTTGAAATGTTTAAATTATTTTCTATATTATGCTTTATTTTATTTATTAGGAAGGTGAGTGTTTAGAGTTTAATGACTTAGGTTTTGTGTGATCTTGGAATTGTTTTGTGAATCTTGGATCATATCATAATCAAATGGTCCTTGAGAACTCCTTAGGCAATGGTGATGATATCTTGTAGAGTAGTTCAACAAGTTGGTTTTGTTGGGTTGCAACTTTATCGTGAAGGAAAGTTGTACTCAAGTTGTTTATTATTTTATGCATCCATCAAGCATCATGTTTACCATTCCATCATGTTAAGCAATGCATCATTATTACGTGTAGTGAACGAGAGTGATGTGGTTTACGATGACCAAGCTTTGGAGAAGGTGTATCCACCCGATGTGTTGGTGTCAAGGGTGACATGGGTGGTCCAACTGAAATCTAACTTTTCCCCGCAACACGTGCAAGCCCCTGCATAAACCCTTCTCTCGTTTTACAAATATTTTTATTCACCTTAAGTCTAGTGTAATGTGCATTAAGTTAATAAGAGTTGGTTGATACCGCTTTGCATGACTACCTTGAATTTTAGTTATTCCAATGTTATCCCACTAGTAAGTGTAGGTCGATCTCTTATGCTTAGTAATGCCTAGACTTCGGTAGAAGTCGAATGATGGCTTCATCGTTCGCGAGATATAGGTTTTATCTTTGTTCCTCCTGGCTATGGAAAAAGAGAACACCCTGATGGTGGTTCATGAGAATAAATATGGTAGTATTGAATTTGAGATCGGACGGGACGTAGGTTGAAAGCCGGCGGGATACCTAGCTGTGCTTGTCCCGTGTTGGTCGCTTAAGGACCGTCCGTTGTTTGGATTGTTAAGTTCGAGACTTTTTGAACGCAAGTTGCGCCTGAGACCGTTTGGGTCAATGGCACGTCCGACCGGGCACACCCGGATCGGTCGACCCTAACTAGCCACATACTCCGGTAGCCGGATCTCGGTGGAGCCAAATCGGGGAATGGCAACCACGCACCGGGAGTGGAGAGATGGCGGGAGTAGCGTGTACCCACCCTACTTGGGTAAACCGTCATTGTCATTAGGGATCAAGGGGTAGGGAGGTGGAGTAATGCGTGCTCTCGGGTGGCGCAGCCCTCGTTCCGTTTTTGGACAAATCTGAAAGAAGGTTGATATATGCAAGCTTAAGTGCTACATATGTCGTGTGGTTAGGGATCCCCAACCGGGTTTTGAATCGATTCGCGGATCGCCGTTGCTTCTCGGTTATGGAGACCCGTTCTTACGTCCTTTCATCGTAGTAATTGAAGAAACAAGGTTACTTATGGTTATGAAAGAAAAAGAGATGCGAGATAAGTTGTGATGTGTTGCTTAAAAAGTGTTTGAGATAGAACAGGTGCAAATCTAGCTTAATTATGCTTCAACAAAATTGATGCTAAAAAGATTGAAAGTAAGGATCCATTTGTAGTAAGCTTTTCGCAAACTTCCCTTTTCTAGCTCTACTTCCCTTAAGCCAAAGATATCCTTGGAGTCTTTTCTTTTTTTGTCGGGTAAGTCTTATGGAGTACATTGTGTACTCGGGGTTTGTTAACCCTTGTTGCAGGTGCTGACTCTTGCTGCTAACCAAGGTTGTGTCGGTGGGCTCGACATGATCTGGTTATCCCTTATAGTTCTACTGAGCTTCCGTAAATTAAGTTAAGTTTACTCAAATGTAACTTACTCACAATTGTAAAATTAATGTTCTTATTCTTCCGCACTCTGATCTGTATTTTTGTAACAAATGTTGTAATGTTGTAGCTACTCCTTTGTTGATCCTGGTATGAGAGTGGTGTAATCGGGGTTTCCGATGACACCGACAGGCTTCTTAAGTTATTGGGTGCATCTGCACAGCTGTTAGAGGTCTTTGGGACAAAGACAGGTGCAGGTGGGCCCAGTAATTAGGAGGTTCTGTCACAATGTGGCTCTTTGATACCATGTAAAACGTAGGGAGAACCGATGACCTATCCCAGTCCCGGGTTACGTGTTATATATGGCCGGGAACAGCCCCCACGGCATGGCATTACAATCTAGGGTCTGTTACATAGTTGTTACAAGAGATAAGATCAATACCTACAATCTAGGAACAACCTAGTACAATGTACATGGACAACGTCCAGGAATATCTATCATTCTAACAAAGGCCTCCAGCCCGCTGTGCGGCCCAGAGCACCCCGAGTCGAAAGCTGTGAGAAACCACGTTCTCATCGTAGCCGGCTTCTTGTAATATAAGTACGTTGCCTAGATGGTCAAGGATGGAGCGACGGAACTCGACCAAGATCGCGGGGTCACCAAACACGATGTCTCCCAAAGACGTCGTCGTAGTTGTTGATAACAACCCACATCGCGTCACCGGACTCGCGAGGCACCGTGGTAGCCCTAGTCGAGAGAATGTGGAGGGCCAAGCTGATCCGCCTTGGTCGCCCAAAACCCGACTCACTTGGATTATGTCCTCGATTAACCGGCCGGCCATCGGGCCGATGCTCGATTAACCGAGGCGGCGGCGGCGGCGACATTACGTACGCGAGGCGGCGTAGTATGTTGGTGGAGGACGAACGAACGCGTGTGGCGCATCGCGTTTTGATTTTGACTAGTGAGACCAGCTATATAGATGGATGGGCCCGGCCGTATGGATGTTGAGTTCAATTCGTTTAGGAAAGGGAAACAGATCCGACGATTCACAAACGCATCATGGATGTCAAGATCAATTCGTTTAGGAAAAGGAAACCAATCCAATATTCCGATTCACAAACGCCGTGGAGCGGCACGGGCGACCAAAGGGAGCGGGCGGCAGCGCGACAGCGAGCGGCAACCGCGGCCATCGAGCTGCAATGTCGCGGCGGGCCGCAGCCACGGAATCGCACCGGTTCTGCCAGGGGAAGCCGTGGCCAAGGGGCGCGAGCTTGAGTGTAAAATGGAGTGAACGAGGATGCCTTGCCTTGGCCCTCGGTTGCGTGTTATATTGGCCCCCTCTCGTGGCTTAGAACCATTACTCTAGTGCTTGTTACATTGTATGGTTAAACCACAATATAGATCATGCACATGCACATCTAAGTCAATGCCTATGCCTATTTCTGTTCTCTAATATCCTCTCTTAATCTCAGCCTCGTACGAGGTTGAGATTGGACCTGAATTTATCTTGAGCACTGTGAGAGGCTTGGTAAAACCATCAGCTAGTTGGTCACCTGTGTGAATGTATCCGATGTTAAGTAACTTCTATGCTACTCTTTCTCGACAAAATGGAAATTGATTTCAATGTGTTTGGTCCTCGCGTGGAACACTGGATTTGCTGACATATATCTGGCGCCAACATTATCATAGCATAGGAGAGCTACTGGAGGGTGAGGGATTCTTAGTTCAGATATCAACTTTTGAATCCATATGATCTCAGCCGTTGCATTTGCCAAGGCTTTATAATCAGCTTCGGTACCGTGAGACTGTAGGCTGTTTTCTAGCACTCCATGGGACTAGATTAGGTCCAAAAAATACAAAGAAACCCCGGTGCATCGACGATCATCAACACAACTAGCCCGATGCAGACCGAGAAGGCACGGACCATGCTCAAACCAAACCGCTTGATCTTGAGGCCAAAATCTAGAGTACCTTTGACATACCAGAGAATTCCGCTTGGCAAAGACTCCAAAGGTGTAGTAAGGTGGGATCATGTAAAAACCAGCAAACTTTGTTCACTGCAAAGGATATATCCGGTCTAGTGAGTGTAAGGTATTGGAGAGCACCAACTAGGCTTCTGTACCGCACTGAATCATCATGTCCCAAGGCTTCTCCTTCATATAGAGACAATTTTTCAGATGTAGATAACGGTGTGTCAACAGGCTTGCAATTACCCATGTCGGTTCTCTTGAGAATGTCTGTAGCATACTTCTCTTGTGACATCACGAGGCCATCGGCTATGTTCTTTACCTCAATGCCAAGAAAATAGTGTAGATCCCCTAAGTCCATGAGAGCAAACTCTTGCCGCAGGTCCTGGAGTAAGGCATTTGTTGCTTCCTGTGAGGAACTGGCAACAATAATGTCATCAACATACACAAGTACAAACATTGTGTAGTTTCCCTTGATGTAATAAAAAAGTGAAGTGTCGCCCCTGGATGGCACAAAACCGAGGCGCTACAACTTGTTGCACAACCGAGCATACCAGGCACGGGGGCTTGTTTGAGTCCATAAAGGGCCTTATCAAGTTTGCACACAAAATTTGGATGATTGGGATCTTTGTAGCCTGGGGGTTGACGCATATATACTTCCTCTTCAAGTACTCCATGGAGAAAGGCGTTCTGAACATCAAGTTGACGTAAAGACCACTCTTGAGATACTACAATGGAGAGCACAAGTCTGATTGTTGCAACTTTAACAACAGGGTTGAAAGTATCTTCATAGTCGATGCCATAGCGCTTCTTGTATCCTTTTGCGTCAAGTCGTGCCTTGTACATGTCAATGGTGCCATCAGCCTTGTGCTTGATTTTGTAGACCCATTTACAATCGATAATATTCTTGCCAATTGGTGGGGGAACAAGATGCCATGTCTTATTTCTCAGTAGGGCAGTGTGGTTTGTGTTCATCGCTTCTACCCAACTTTGATCTTGCAAGGCTTCATACAAAGATGCAGGTTCACTTGTTCCGATATAGCGCTAGCATGCACCATCTCAAAGTACCATAAGTATAGGCGCGAGGCTTGCGAATGCCGTCTTTGAAGACGTGTTGCTGGACGAGCAACTACTTGTTCGGTTGATGCGGATGCAGGAGCGGCAATAGAGTCAGTCGCCATAGTTGATCCCTCATCAGGTACACTAGGCGGATCGTATCTCCGGCCGTTGTCCATCACGGGTAGGGGTGAACGAAAATAATAGTTTCCGATTTTTTGAAGTCGCGCCGAGTTTTTTTTCCGATTTGATGCCTAAATGAAAACAAAAGTGGTAACCGGAAAAAATGAAAATGATAATGGTAAAAATAAATGGAAATGAAAGTGAAAACAATTTTACCCTCTTCCGATCAAGTTTCAAGATTCCCGTATTTAAGCGGTAATTTACCGTTGGTAATTACCGAATCAAAGACACACACAACCAACATGCAAATAAGATAAATACTTTTGGAAACTAACTATACGGCAAGGATTGAACACATATAGGAACAACCTCTACCAAGAATTGAACACATATAGGAACAACCTCTACTTAAGAAGAAACTCTAATAATTCATATTTTTATCACTATGCTATGTCAGTCAACTTAAAACTTGATCGCTTTATTTGTGTCATTGTCAAGAACTGTGGTGATGTTGTGAGTTATATCGCTCTTCTCATTTTCTATAGTTTAGTGTGTTTATCGTTTTTGAGGATACCGTTATCATAGATTTCGATCGTTATCGTTGTATTGTCCGACCGACTATATCGTTTTTGAAATTCCCGAATACCGGCGCCGTATTCATTTCCGACAATATCATATCGATTTCGTTTTTGAGAAAAGAAAATGAAAATGAAAGTGATTTGGCCTCTTCCCGATCGTTTTCAACCGTTTTCATCCCTAATCACGGGCGCCGAGGTTTCGGCCCCACACTAGCCGGATCACCGTGGTGACCGGGTTGTCGAGCGATGGAGCCGGGGCGGGCGAGGAAACCGGGCGTAGATCCCAGCGCCCGACACGGCCGACGCACGTGAGTGTGCACCCGCCTAACGCGGACAAATCGAACGCCGATCCCGAGGGAGACCCGCCGATACCGCCGGTCGGGCTGCTTTGTCACCCGACGCATCCACCTCGAGGTGAGGGTTGTCGCCGCCGTGTCTCCCCTGGGAGGTACATGAAATGACGCCGATCTTGAACGCCATTTGAGTTGCTATGTGCATCGTTGTGCTCGTTGGTTGTTCCTTCACGTCGGTCTAGTAAAGTTGCGTCCCCGAAAGAAGAATTTTGGTTTAATAGGGAATCGGGTAAAACAACAAGTTCGGATTGGAGACGCGCTCTCCAAAGATTAGGGTTGAGATGTGAAAAAGGAAACACTTGTTCATCAAAAACAACATCTCAAGAAATATATACCTTGCCAATGGCCGGGTCAAGACACTTGAACCCCTTGTGTAGGTTGCTATAACCAAGAAAGACGCATTGTTTGGAGCGGAAAGCTAATTTGCGAGTATTGTAGGGTCTCAAGTTTAGCCAACAGGTGAACCCGAAGGTATGAAGAAAAAGAGTAATAAGGGAGTTGATGGAAGAGGCGCTCATGTGGTGTTTGGTGGTTGATAACTTTTGATGGTAGGCGATTAATTAGAAAAACAACAGTGGAAAAGGCTTCGTCCCAGAATTTCAAGGGCATAGACGCATGAGCTAACAAAGATAAACCAACATCAACGATGTGACGATGTTTGCGCCAGTGGAGCCATTTTATTGATGAGCATAAGGACAAGACACATTGTGAGCAATGCCTACATCGTGTAAAAAATTGATTGATCACTCCTCTCCCCCAATCTGTTTGGATGGGAAGGATTTTACAATCAAATTGACGTTGTACAAATTTCTAGAAATCTTGAAAAATATTGAATACTTGAGATTTATGGCGAATAAAGTATATCCATGTGTACTTGCTGAAATCATCAATGTAGCTAACATAATATGAATGACGACCAACGAGTAGGGGGCAGGACCCCAAACATTAGAAAAAACTAGTTCCACGTGCCTAGTGGACACACTAGTGGATCCGGGATACGGTAATGGTGACTTTTTCCCATCCGCATGCATCACAAATCATATTTTTATTTGGATCTAAAATAAATGGAAGATTGTGGCGATTTAGAAATTATCGAACTACAAGAGTTGAGGCATGACCTAGTCGATGGTGCCACACAGTGGAGGAAGGCTTGATAGAAGCAAACACATGTTTATTTGTGCTTGGCGCATGCTTTAGTGGATATAGGCCATCTTCACATCGCCTTTAAGGATGACATTCTTCGTGCCTTGTTCCTCAATGAAAAATTGATGGGGATGAAATTCAAGGAAAGCATTATTGTCTTTATCAAGATGATGAACATATAGAAGGTTTTTACTTGGCATAAGGGACATGAAAAATTTTACGCGAAGATGAATGTTACAAGAAGGGGTACGCAAAATACTAGAACCAATATGATTTCTCTCCATACCGCACCACTTGCCGAGTGAACCCGATCGCGGCCACCATACGCGTCTCGCACGGCCGACTTTGTCGAGCTCATCGTTACGCGTGATCGGTTGCGCTAGAGTCGACGTACCAATTGGTGTCAACCCCATACGACGAAGTTGTTACCATGGACACACTCTTTGGAGGCACACCCGATGTAGGATGGATTGTAGCGGTTGTAGCGGTTTGCCCCAATGTACCCTTCCTCCTTGCGCACACTTGATAGCTAACGCCTTCTTGGAAGTTGCATCCACGGCCACCACCCCCACGGCCTTGCCACCGCGGAAGCCACCCCTTTGTTTCCTCCTCCGCAGCCAGCTTGGACCACCATGACCGCGGTTAAGGTTTGAGTTGTTGTTGCCCCCACTACGACCGCCTCGCATGGTGACATTGATGGAAGAAGGATAGCCGCCATCGCAGATCTCATGGGCTTGTTTGTGTCTCACAAGTTGATCCCGGAGCTCCGGGAGAGAGATTGGGTAGGCTCGGTTTGCCACCGCAGCGTTGGCGCCTCAAACTCGCTCCAACCCCCATGAGGATGAAGGAGGCAATGTCATCGCCATCCATCTTCTTGCCCGCCGCTGCCATCTCGTTGGCCAAGCCTACCATGGTGATTGAGTATTCCGCCACGGTGGATGAACCCTTCCGCATGGTGGTGAGGGCCATCTGTGTGTGATCATGATGCGGGCGCGGGACTATGACGCCCGGGAGAGTGTGGATCTTCTCCCACGTTCCATCGCCATGGTGGAAGACGTGATCCGGGAGAAGACATCATTGGGCGAGGGGATGAGAAGGGTAGCCGCGGACTTGGCTGTCCTTGGCAACCACTTCTCATAGGCCGGGTTTATGGCGTGCTCCGCTTACGGGGCCGCAAAGATCGGCGGCGTCAACCTCTAGGAACTCGGGATGGGGCTTGGAGGTGGGTTTTGTGAAACTCAGAGCCGGGCGCCTTGCGGCGTGGTTGTGACTTGAGCGAGCCACATGGTGTGGTTGCCACGGGTGACCTTCTCTGGCGGGCGGTGGAAGGAAGCCATAGGAGAGGGCGATAGCGGCATCGGAGGGAGTTGCCATAGGATCTATTCGTGAGGATTTTTTAGGCTCTTTGATACCATGTAAAATGGAGTGAACAAGGATGCCTTGCCTTGGCCCCTCGGTTGCGTGTTATATTGGGGAGGAATTATGTCTCCTATGGCTTACAACCATTGGTTACAAGAGTGGTGATCCTAAACTCTAGTGATTGTTACATTGTATGGTTAAGCTACAATATAGATCATGCACATGCACATCTAGTCAATGCCTATGCCTATTTCTATTCTCTAACACAGTGCCCGCCATCAATGACGTCCGCGTCAAGAAGCAACTAAAGACATGGCTCCATTATAGGAATTTATATTAGGACAAACAAATACACAATCAATAGAGTTAAATATGGGGATGAGTGCACAAAATTCTTTCTTGCCATGGCTACTATCAACTACGAAAAACTGCTTTTTCTCTTAAAGCAGGCCAAACGAATAGGGCCGATGGTTTCCTTAGAAAAGGAAAACAGAGGAACCGATCCAGATAGCCCCCATGTCGTTCTATCAGGGGCGGCTCGGGCGACAACCGAGCCCCTTCCGCCACCACCCTCCTCCCCATTCCAACCACCTCACTGCCATCGGAGCAGGCTGCCAAAAGCCCGCACAGCCGCGAGGAAGGTGGCAGTGGGGCCTTTTCCCTCCGAACTCACCCTAGAAAGCAGATCGATGGACGACCGCCACCCTCGGTTTTGGCGGCCAGGGTCCGATTTCATGGCGGCCAGTGGCCTGTTCCTTGCGCCGGTGGCCAGATCCGGCGGTCCTAGGTCCAGATCCGCGCGGTGCATACTCCAGCGACGTCTCCTCTTCACCGAAGCGCGGAGCAGAGGAGGTGGTGTTGAGGGGAGTGCTTCCTCTTCGGTTGTTTGCTGTGACCTCGGCGGCCGGATTCGGCAATCCTATGACCGGATCTGTGCGGTGCTCTGGCGTCTCCTCTTCACGACGGCGGGTCTCGGCCAGGATTGCAGCGGTGGAGCTTGTGGCAGCTAAGTTGCTGCGCCGACATGCGACGGTGGTGTGGTGGTGCAGCGGCGTGGTGGCGGCGCGATGGGGTGGGAGATGGTCTGTGGCAAGGCTGTGGTGCTTGTGTGGTGGGGCAGCAACGATGTGGTGCCAGTCGGCCAGTGGTGGTGGCACTGGTCGTTGTGGTGGAGGTGGCGGTGGAGCTTGGCAAGAAGGTGCGGGGGCGGCGCGATTCTGCAGTGGCTGGGGCACCTTTCGCGTTGAGGGCGGCCTTCATCTGTGCCGTCCCGCACCCCTCCGAACCTTGCCGCCGGCCGCCGTGGTGGCACTCGAACTCCGCCCGACGGTGGCGGCCCGGTGATGGCTGCAGTGTGCGGCCGGAGGATGTTTGTGGTGGAGTGCGACGTTTACGCGGTATGTTGGCGAGATGCTCCTCTTCCCTTCGCGACATTGATGCCGCTGCCATGGTGGTGGGGCCAAATGACAGGTGCTTGCTGGTGGTGTCGAGGTGGTGCCTCGAGCGGTGCGGATCTTTTTTTGGTTGTGGTGTTGTGGTTGTTGGCGGGGAGCGTGCTTCTGGCCTAGCCGAGATCGTGCGATAGGCATGGTGCCGACGGAGAAAGCCTTCACTTTGCCGTTTATTGGTGGCAATGGTGACCGCAGCCTTGGGTCATCGTATTCCCGCTGGGGGCACCATTGAGGGGAACCATAGTCCTTTGCAGCATGGGATTCTCAGGGTGAAAACCCAACCCTATTTGGACGTGCGATGGCGGCATCATTGGCTTCATGCCCTCCTTGGAGGCGCCGCATATGGAGAATAATCTCAGCTTGTGGCGGGGGTGGTGGTCGGCTGGTGGTGTTGCCTATTCGTTTGCGGCCGTGGTGGTGCAAAGGCAGAGGGCCCATGGGCGCTAGAGATCTTGAGTTGGCACACATGGTGGTGGTGATCTTGGTGACGACTAGGCGTATGTTGTTCTCGAGAGGTTTCGGATATCCGAGTTCGGGTAGTGGAGTGAGGCGGTGGGTGAGGCAAGGTTCCCACATAGAGTAGCCAGGGATTAGTGGTTTTAAATGGTGTCACAAAAGGAATTTCTCACGACGCAACGCTGAGCTGGGGGATAGACGATCACGGGTGTGCAGCTTGAGGGGATAGTCCCGTGGTGAAGGAGTTTTAGGTAGTTGCTCGGACTTGCAGCGGGCTGCGGCTTTTGGCGTGGCACAACATTGGTGACGATGGCACGGTTTCGATGGCTTGCTTTCGGCTCCTTTCCCTGGTGGTGGGGGTGGTGTAGCATGGCATGTGTTGTTTTTCTTAGTTCTTTTTGTGTGGTACGTGGCTTGTGTCGATGTCCCAATCCGACCGAGCGGCCATTGTGGATGGACGCTTAGGTTGATGACCGAATCCAACTTAAGCGGAGCGTCTTGTTTATTTTCTCCCATCCGAGTTGTTTATTGTGTTGCATTACTTTAGTAAGGTCGTTTTCGACCAAGTTGAGTCGCAAGTGGTGGTGGGGTTGTATCAAAGTGGGTAGGAATCTAGGATGAGCGTGGCTCTCCTCGGTTGTATGGTTTTGGCCCGCCCCATTCAAAAACTGGGCGGGGCGCTTGCCTTCTTTTTCTTTATTCGTCTAATAGAAATCGCGGCAAAGCTTTTGCCGTCTCTTCGAAAAAAACTATAGAAAAGACTCAACATCTCAGCTCAAAAATGGTCGAGGAGTTTGACTCACAGATCATGCTGGTAAGGCAGGATTGCTTTGGAATTCATATAAAGCAAGAATGGGCACGACTTCTTCACCCACTATGCAGTTTGATCTAGCTAGTCTTATTCTCCCTGTCGAGGGCATGGAAATATTAGTCTAGCCTTTCACTACTGAGGAAGTGGATAACATTGTCAGACACATGCCAAATGGCAAAGCACATGAGCCTGATGGCTTTAATGGGCTCTTTCTGAAGAAATGTTGGTGGCACATAAAAGGGGATTTTCATAGATTGTGTTCAGATTTTTTCAAGGGCAGGCCAACCTAGAGTGCATTACACATCTTACATCGCATTGATCCCTAAGAAAGAGTCCCAGAAACAGTAAGTGACTATAGGCCAATTTCTTTAATGAATTTCTTTAATGAATATATCCCTCAAGCTCATTACAAAGATCCTAGCAGATCGATTGCAGCAGGTCATTCTTCAACTAGTACACAAAAAATCAATATGGCTTCCTTCATTCAAGGACCATATAGGATTGTTTAGCTTGGAGCTATGAATATATTCATCAGTGTCATTAGTCTAAGAGAGAAATTATTATACTCAAACTAGACTTCGAAAAAGCTTTTGATACAGTGGAGCATGTCACTATCATTGATATGATGACTCATTTAGGGCTGCCTGATAGATGGATTCTCTGGAAGAAAATGATTTTGCAGTTCCATGCAAAATTTTCAAGTGTAAACATGGAGTAAAGCAAGGGTACCCCCCTCTCTCCACTCCTATTTTTGCGGACAGCAGAACTCTTGCAAGTCATCATAAACAGAGCAGCTAGTCAGAGTTTGCTAGTGAAGCCTATCCCTCAGCCATCTGCTGACTTCCCCATCATACAATATGCAGATGACACACTTATGCTTCCTCAAGCTGATGACACACAACTCATTTGCCCAAAACATTTGCTGCATACTTTTGCTGAATCCACATGTCTGCAAGTTAACTACTCCAAATCCTAGATGTATGCAATTCATGTTCCCCATGACAAGATGGTGTCACTAGCAGAAACTTTTGGTTGTGACATAGTCTCAATGACTTTTACATACTTGGGTCTGCCCATGGGTACTCCAAAACCGAGAATAGAAGAGTTCACGCCATTAATGGTCTAATGGATAGAGTGGAACACAGATTTTCGGTTTGCTCAGTATGGTTATCCTACAGTGGACGTCTTTAGATGATCAACTCCACAATTACACCCATCACGACCTATGCAATGTGCACCGTAAAATTACCCAAGGGTGTTATTGAAAACATAGATAGAGCAAGGAAGCAGTGCTTATGGCCGAGAAGAAAGGGGGGAACCTTGTTGCTTGGCCAGTGGTTGCCCAGCCGAAAGAAAAAGGAGGTGCAGGAATCATAAATCTCAGAACGATGCTTTGCTCATGAAACATCTCAGTAAATTTTATAACCATGAAGACATCCCATGGGTACAGTTAATCTGGACCAAATATTACAATGATAAAGTACCCCATGCCTCAAGGGAATTGGGTTCGTTCTGGTGGCGTGATGTTTTTAGACTCAACACGCTCTTTAGACAGATTGCAAAATGCAAGGTGGGTAATGGAACCACGGTTAGTTTCTAGGAAGATCAATGGCTGGAAGAGAGCCTATTCCATGCTTATCCAAGACTGGCATCTTTTGCACGTAATGATGATATTTCACTTTCAGTAATGCACAAGTCATGCAGGCAGATGATCTCGACTCTCTTTTTCTTTCTACCCCTCTCTGAACTGGCGATTCAGGAGATGGAAAACCTGCAGATTCAATTACAGAATATTGACTGTGACCCTGAAACCGAAGACTCTTGGACCCCGGTGTGGGGAAACAGATACACTTCACACAGATTCTTTGAAATTGTCTTCAAATCAGTTGAAGCTCATCCAATTTATAAAATAATTTGGAAGTCAAGATGCATTCCTAGAATTAAGTTCTTTGGTTGGCTTGTTTTAGTTGATCGGCTAAATACTAAAACCATGCTGTGCAACGGCGTTATCTCAGTGTGCATCTGCAACACAGGTGAACCAGAGACAATTGACCACCTTTTCTTCGAATGCCCTTGTGCACAGTTATGTTGGACAATAATAGGAATTACGTAGGATAATAATCAGCAGCTGTTTGAAAGATTCATCCAGGCAAGATCCAACGATACCATCCCATGCTTCACAGAGGTGGCCCTGAGTGCAGCTTGGGAACTTTGAAAGGTACGCAATGATAAAGTTTTCCAAAAGGCATGATCCAACTCTACATCGGTGGCTCGGGAACTTTAAAAGCCAATGTCTACAGAGTGTTAGATTGAAGATTGACCTTCGGTCATCTTTTTATGTATGGTTAGATGCATTCAGTTAATTTGTTTGTAAGAACCTTTTTACTCTTTTTTAAATATAAATGAAATTGGCCGTTACCGTTGGCATCTCCCCACAGTTTTCTTGTCAAGAAAAAAAATTGCGGCCACGTGGTTGAGAATAATATATAACTTGTTGCGTTGCATGTTTTATTTTTAGACTTGTAGCTCGTCAAATTCTCCTTGTCTCAACCTCTTTACTCCCTAATTAATTCATACATTCCACACAACAAAGAGAAGAATGTGAAGCGCGCCCAGACCAAGGTACTATTTAGAAGGAGAGAGGGTTGTAAAGGACGAAGCGTAGGATCAAGTTGATGCCAACCTAGGCTTCCTGTCTTGGTCACCATCACTTGCGCACACTTCGCAGGCGCTCAGCACCGTCGGCACACTCTGACAAACTAGAATAGTACTAAAATATAGACTAGTTAACTTCACTGATGATCATATATATGCACAAACAGTGTTTAGTTCATGGTGACAGAGAGGGCAGCACGTCACTACTACACATAAATGGTTTTTAGCAATGGAATCATTTTTTTAAGTAACAACAATTGTAATTTTAGAATTATACATGATAGAACGTAAACGTGCACAACACGTGCAGATCACTAAAAAAACTACGAATTGATGTCATCGTGGTCTTGGTTCTCTTCGCGCTCCCTGGCAACAAGCCGATGCTTGCTGTCTTGGTGACCATGTCATCACTTGCGCACACCGCTCCGTATCAAGTGCATACTTCACACACAGCACCTATCGGCTATATATAATAGCAAAGACTAGCTTCACTTCACTGATCGTATTCATATGCATCAGCATTCATGTGAGTTCATGGCGGCAAAGCGGGCACTTATTGCTGATCCCCAACCACTTGGCGATGCAGTCCGTGTGGAACCTATGCCTGCGACATGGACATGGCATCACGCTGACCTGTGCACCATCCACAAACTCGTCGAAGCAGATGCCACACCCCGTGATGGTGTCGTCTCCATTCCCTCCGGCGGCGGCGTGATGGAACGTTTCCTTCTCCAGGCTACGCACGGCGGCGGCAGATGCATGGACCGCAAGATTTTGTCTAGTAGTGTAAATATAGCGTGCAGCCCGCTGGGCGTCCCGAAGCAGCTCGAGTCGAAAGCTGTGAGAAACCACGAGCTCGTCGTAGCCGTCTCGTTGTAATATTGGTAAGCGGCGTAGATGGTGAAGGATGGAGCGACAGAACTCGTCGAAGAGCGCGGGGTCACCCACCACATCGTCGCGCAGCACTTCGTCGTAGTCGTTGATAACAACCCACATCGCGTCGCCGGACACGCGGGGCACCGTGGTAGCCCTAGTCGTAAGAACGAGTAATGCCAAGCTGAGCTGCCCTTGGTCTAGCAAAAACCGACTCACTTGGCGTAGGTCTTCATAAACATCGGCGACGGCCGACGGGGTGACGCTCGCATTAACCGAGGCGACGGCGGCCATGGCGTTACGTGAGGCGGCGTAGTATGTTGGTGGAGGACGAACGAACGCGTGACTGCGTTCTGATTTTGACTAGTGACCTAGCTCAATTCATTTGTAATAGATGGCCGTGCCGGGGCCGGCCGTATGGATGTCGAGTTCAATTCGTTTAGGAAAGGGAAACGAATCCGACGATTCACAAACGCATCCTAGATGTCGAGTTCATTTCGTTTAGGAAAACGAATCCGATTCACAAACGCATTGCTAATGCAATTCATTCGAATCTGAACAGTACCTGTGATGAGACAACTCCATTCAAGAAGCCGAGACATAAATTTGGATCGGAATCAAACTCACATTAATAAAACACTACAAACAATCATCGACCACGGGGAGAGAAAACTGCACATTCCATTCCTGTTGCAATTGCAATCCGGGTTCCAAAAAGCTCGCCGCCCTCGAAAACAACAGGCACCGGCCGGCGGCGACTCATTCCACGTTCCCGGCGCGACGTTCCGTCCTAAAATACTGTATTGGCCTGTCGAGAGAACGTACTTGATTCTGAAATGCGCTCACGAACCCAGGCTTCTTGGCCACCGCTTCAAGCTCGTCGTCGGAGAGCCATGCAGAGAAGCCGTTGACGCCACCGATGTAGGATTGGCGGAGGCGTGGCTCACCGGAGTCGGTCAGGGTGCTCGGCAGGAAAGACTGGTGCCAGCGACGGTGCGCATCTTTGTCCATGGCGTCGGCGTCCTTTGGCCGCAAGAGGAGCACGATGTAGATTCGATACCTGGGACTGGGACGGGGATTGGGACTGGAAGACTCGGTGGCATGTCGTCGGTGGAGGCTTGCAGTTGCAGTGCGATAATTGTTCATGTAGGAATGCACGGCTGCAGCAGAGAAGAGGATGGCAAGGAGAGATGCTAGCAGCACAGCACCGGTACCCATCTTAACAAACGCCATGGGGACGAAGTCACATGGAATGGAGAAGAAGCTCCACCTATTCTTGCATTTGGGTCGGGATTTTTTGTTGGAAATAAATTACCTGACTGGTGTACGTGTGCGCGCTAAGTCACAACAGACCGCGTGAGGTATGTATGTGTGTGTCATGTACTACTCGGTCCTGCATGATAGTGCTTTGTAGACTATTTTTAGTAAGCGCGCTAGTGCAGTAGGGAGATGTGGCTGCCAATAATTTGGAGACCGGATCATGTGGATCGTGGAGCATGACTCGTGTGGTGCATGCATAAGGTTGTGGCCAGTGCACGCGCACGCATGAGCTCCGGCCGGCGATCGAGCAGGTTGTTGCTCAGCATTGTGTGGCTGGGCTACAAATAGGCATGTACTCGTGTCGCTCAAATTGTCCCGAGTCGTGTTTTTCATCAATAATAGCCTACAGGTGTTAAGCGCCGAGATTTCTTTGTCTATTGTTCATATTGATCATGTGATCGTTCGTCGATCCTTGGTTGCAATATGGATGCTTGCGATGTTGATTTATAGAGCCCCGTCATGGTAAGCAACCAATCAAACATATATATACGTGATTAAATTTGATGCCTTAAGTCGTGTCGTCCAACATAAATATTCCATATGATGAGCTAGCTATTGACTGCTTACATCATAATATTTGACACGTTCTGCTACATGTCTAATAAATGTAAGGGTAACGTGCGAATTGGCTTATAGTCCAATGGTAGGACGGTACAGTGAGACGCTACCCATCAGATTTCAAATCCTGGTGCTCGCACCTTTTCCTGGGATTTTCTCAGTATTTACCGGTGTTATGCATTCATGTGGTAAGCGACGTTCCCATCGACGACGAGGCGCCAATGGTGACTTCGGGAATCTCCAGATCTGCCTAGTGCTCAGTCCTTCAAAGGTGCTCATAGGGTAGGGTTTATGTACCCAGTATTCATAGGGGTGAGTGTGCGTACATGTTATGAGTGTCTGCGTTGTACTGTGTAATTCTCAAAAAATATATGTAAGGGTAACATGACCTACAACAGCCATCACGACATGCTGACAAATTACGCTTGAACTAAAAGATCTGAAGCAGCCAGCACCAGGTGTGAGATGGCTAATCACAGGCGACTTCAATCTCGAGCAATAGGAATTTGAACCCACGCCTCATGTGGTATTTCCGCGAAGCGCTAGATAAATGTGACCTCTTAGAGATCAGCCTTCAGAACCAGAACTTTACGTGGAGCAATGAGTGACAATAGCCCACAATGGCTAAACTCGACCGCTCCTTCTATAATGCAGAATGGGACGCTACTTTCAGCAACCACGTTCTGAAAGTGTTATCAACTTCACTGTCTGACCATGTCTGATTCAGATTCCAATTCCATCTCAAACTCTGACATGTTTCGTTCTAAAATGATCTGTATCAGTACCTCGTCGTTGCTATCAACAGATACACTAGCTTCTACATTGGAACTTGACTTATCAGTACAAATTGTTTCTACAACATTTAGTAGCTCCTTACAGCTATCAACAGAGCAATTGAGTTCATTAGAAGTAGTCCTACTTTGGATTTCCATCCATCACAACTAAATCTAGATCACTAGCAATAGTAGATAACAGGGGTTTTGAGAGTTTTTTTTATTATACCTGCTTTGTTGTCCAAATTCCATTTCCTCTTGACATCTTGGGCTTTTTGTAGAGTGGGCACACCATTGTCTACATTTCTTGTACTCTTCTTTGTTGGGATGATAGGACCCACTGTTTTGCTCTTGTGTTTTTCTTCTCCTTTAAAGGTTTCTGACCAAACTCCTTAGTCTCATTTAGTTCACTGTTGGTATGTGAAGGTACAGACTTAGACACTGCTTTGTCAGCCAAGTTGTTTTCTGGTATTTCAGGCTTGTCAATCTCCACTCCTTCCTGTCTCCCATTTTTAGAGAATTCATAGATCCATTCCTGAGGTAGATTACAAGAGACCTCATCAATTAGTGCCTCTGACTCCACAATCTCCTCACTCTTCTCAAAAGCCTCTTCATCAGCATCAATTTCCATCACCTTTAGTAGGTTAGCACATTCCATAGCATACTCTTGTTTTAAGTCTCTATAACACTCTTGTCAGCAGCAGATCCCTGGTCTGTTCCAGGTTGTTTAGAAGCAGAAGCATTATTCTCTATATTGCCCCACCGTCATTGTCATTTCCTTCTTTCCCATCTAAGTCCTATTCTTCCCCATCTGGTGCTTCTCTCCCCTTATTCTCCCCACTGTCATGATCATCAGAGTCACCATTAGAAGACCCCACTTGTACAAAGCCCTCAGTAGTAAAGACAATCAGGTGAATACTGGTCTTGAAAACCACCAATCTTTCCTTAGGAATCTTTGTAGGATCTTTACATTGAATCCTCACTCTCACTGTGCTGAAAAAACTATTGAAAAGAGTCTGCCAATCCACTTCAACCATCCTGCCCAGACATGAAGCAACTTCATACATACTTTTCCGGTCAACCCATTTAGGAGGTATACCTTGTATGAGGACCCAAACATCTACCAAACTACCCACCGGTTCAATTTCACCATTCCAAACAGTCAAAGAAGTCACAACTCCAGTCTTGTTCAAATCAAACAAAGAAGCTCTACCTATCACAATATTCTCCACTTTTCTATGAGCATGAAATCTCACAATATAGTTGTACTCATCAGTCTTCTTCAATTGCGAGGCCCAATTTCTATCAAACAGAGACTTGAGAGTTTCAATGATACCCTCCTCATCTATATCCCCTTGCTCAATGGTTAACAGACCAAAATTGTCTGGACCAACCCAATGATTGAACCTATTTTCATCAGCTTCAACATCAATGTTGTGAAACTCCAGTCCTCTATTGTCGCAACCAAAATATTGAGCAGTTTTGGTTGTTTTTTTCCATTAAGGGCAAAGGTCCACAATGTGATCAGTATGTACTATGATAGATGAAGCAAACCTTGGGACTATTGCAAGCAGAGCTAACATGGCCAAGTAGCCCACTTGAAGCAAATAACATGACTAGAGGATTCTTTTGGTGCATCAGATAACCTGTTCTCATCAGAGCCTTGACCAATCTCTTGAGTTGTGTTCTCTCCCATCTGGACAACTGTTGCTTGCACTGGAATAGCATTGACTACTTGCTGGAATAGCCTCGGTTGCTAGGGTTTCTGCCTCCCATGGCCTCTGCCTTGCAGCCCTCCTCCCCTTGGTCGGGGGCCTTCAAATCGCCTGTTGAAACCCTGGTATGGTTGTGGATGTTGAGGTCCTAGCGGTGGGTTGTGGTAGAACCCATATGGAGGAGGGGCTGGTCACATAACGACAGCGGAATTGGCAGTGGTGCAAACTGGTTCTAGCCTTCACCCCCAACCCCACTCTTCCACAGGTCTTGGCCTCGGTCCTCTCCGTCTTCCACGACCCGCCATGCCTTCCTTAACCACTTGCGCTAAGCTCTTCTTCTTTCGTTGTCGGGCCAAAACACTTTTGCGAATCAAAGTTTGTTGGGACGCCCGCTCCATGCATCTCCCTCACCAACTGGGTTGGCTTGAAGGATTTATCTCTCCAAAGGTCCCTCTAATCCAAATGAGATGATCCCTGACTTCTCACCTAACGCTAGCCGATAGCGGAGAAGAGGATGAACTTCGGGATGAACCAGAGTTGTCCCCATAAGCCTTGGATCTCCCCACAATCCGTGCCCTGGGCCACCATGGATCCGGTCTTGCCACCTACTTGCACCTCAGCTTGCCACGTCGTCCGGTTCCTCGCGAGAGACTGAACGGTGGGTGCCCATGGCCAGGAGCAGAGCGAACCCTGACGTGGACGGCCCCGCTCACGAAACAGGAGAGTCTAGGCACACTCGCCGGCGGCGAGGGGGCGCTGCCCCTCGTCTCCGTGTCGCCCGACACGCCTAACACGACCCTCATGTCCCCTAGACTCAAAAGTTCTATTTTAATAAAATTACATTTTTCAATTTTTTAAATGACCTGGGATAGAGAAACGATATAACAAAGTTGCAATATCCAAAGATGTAAAGCTTTTCAATTCCAAGTTTTAAATTTGAATTTATATAGAGTCTGATATAGTTACTATACAATATTAACTGAAGTGAATACATAAATATATATTAACTAGTCACACATGACGCTGAGGCGCAGTGGGGCAGTTCATGGCGGCAGATCGGACACGCGTTGCTGATCCCCAACCACTTGGCGATGCAGTCCAGGTGAAACCTGTGCCCGCGATATGGACATGGCATCACGCCGAGCTGTGCACTGTCCACAAACTCGCCCAAGCAGATGCTACACTCCATGACGCTGCAACATCCCTCTGCTACTACGCCGCCGCAGTTCCTTCCGGTGGTGGCACGGAACGTTTGTGTCTCCAGCAGGCTCTGCGCGGTGTCGTGGTCTTCGTGGTCGTCGTCGTCTTCGGGCGGAATAAGGCCTGCAGCTTGCCTGGCGGCCCGAAGCACCAGCTGTGGAAAGAAATCAGAAACCAGCTCGTGCTCGTCGTGGCCGCCGGCTCGTTGTAACGATGGTAAGCAGCATCGTACATAGCGACGGATGGAGTGACGGAACTCGTCCAGCCGCGCGGGGTCGCCCACCACGACGTCGCGCACGTCGGCGTTGGTAAGAACCCACATCGCGTCACCGGACACGCGAGGCACCATGGTGACCCTAACCATAGGCACCAGTTCTGCCAAGCTGAGCTGCCCCTGTCGTAGTAAAACCAGACTCGCTTCGCGTATGCGTCGATTAATAACGACTTCAGCGGCCGACGGGCCATTCACAGCAGCCGAGGCGGCCATGGCGCGCGGCGTTTCACACCAATTTCTAGCCCCCTTCTAATTCGATCTCTTGGCGGATGGACAGTGACGACGGCGCGGTGATCAGACGGATATCGATCGATGCTTTCTTGGCCTTGTACCTGCTTCTTGGCTTTGCACGCGGGGCACGGCGTTGCCGGAGGACGAAGGAACGAACGGAGACGCGTGGCTGGCTACGTATATATATAGATGGCCGGAGCCCGGCCGTATGGACGTCGAGTTCAATTCGTTTAGGAAAAGGACACGAATCCGATTCACAAACGCATTGCTAACTAAATGCAGTTTCATTCGGAGTCCGAACTAAGCTTGGCTTCGGTAAAACCTAAGACGGTGGAGAGTAGCATGGCCATCCACACAATGTCAGGTAAAATTTGATGCTCTCAAGCCATGCTCATGGGCTGAATCGCCTGATCTTCTTCAAAATCCTTGAAAATGAGCCCTCGGTCTAGGAAAAGGCTGTGCATCCTCCCACTATCTCGATCTTAATTTGTTGTTTGTAGTGCCCAGTCATTTTTCAAAGTTTTGTATGTCTGTTGGGTTGTTCTTGGCCTAGTAAAAACATTTTAATCTATGCTTCTCGTGAAAAATTTTATATTATAAATGTTAGATCGTTAAAAAATGATAAAAAATATGAGATATGTTGCTTGCGATATGCACTGTCTAGTAAAATTATGGTTCTACCTTGTATCCCATTTAGAAGATCGTTTTGGAAAAGGTTTTGGTCAGACATTAAAAATATAAATCATGAATAACTTTTACATCTTTCCTATCCGTTGGTCGCCTGAATTCTGTCGGGGCTGTTCAGGCGACACGCGTCGGCGCCTGAGTCTTTGTCCGTGTGGTGAGGAAAACGGGTCCGCTTCTCATCATTGGGTGGGCTGTTTTGAGACCGGACCCGTTAAACACCCAGCGCACTCCTTCGATTCGGTCGTCGGACCGTCGCTCCTCTCTGGTTCTCCTCCCACTCTTCTCTCTCTCTCACTCTTCTCTCTCCCAGTTTCAGATCTGATCGCTCCTCCGTCTTCGCCAGCTCTCAGGCCGCCTCCTGCCGCGCGTGGAGCCCCTCCCTCCGTCCTCAGCCATCATTGCCGCTCGTGAAGCCTCCCTCCAGCCGTCGCCCTTTGTGCCCGACTCCCTCCGGCTCAGAACACATTCCGGCGCCCTCTTCCTTGATTTGTGCTCCACTCTTCCTTGATTTATGCTATTTTTTGCGAGCATCTCTTCTAGATCTGGATGTGTGTGGTTCGATTTATGATGTGCATGCATATGGAGTTCGATTCTATGGACTCTACAGTTTAGTTTACTATATATTGGGTGTTGTCTCTCCGGTTTCACTGGGATTTGGCGGAATAGGGATGGTGAGTGGTGTGTAGGCGAGAGCACGGGGCCATTTGCAGCGTTGTGCATGTGGTTGGGTGGCCATGGCTATTTTTGTCAGTGATTTGTGTGGATGCGGCCGCCTGCGCCATGGACAAATTCAGCATGCATTTGTTTGCGTGGGTTCTTTTGTTCTATTTTTTTGGCGCTTCCAATAGATCTCGTCTGCAGATGTGGTGGGTGTAGTACCTCCTTTGTCTTTTTGTGTTTGGGGTTTCAGATAAAGGAAGAAATGAGAGTACGAAGATAGTGAGTTCCTGAAACTCTATTTTTAACTGAAACTATGTCGATGATTTGTAGCTTCGGGCTCAATGGCCATCTAGATTGTGTATTTGTGTCTTTGTGTAATGCAGCAAGGATTGTGTACTACTATGTTACTGTTTGTTTTGTAGACCATGAAACTATTGTCAAAGTTTTGGTTCATTTGACAGATAGACTGGAATCCAAACACTTTGTTCAAGCTAATTAGCTCAGATTTATTTTCCAGTGCAATTCAGTCGCGTCAATCCTAAATAAATTTGACTTAGCACTGAAATTGGATTTGTCCCCAAGCACGATGTGCCCTGAAGTGTTTTGATCCTATATTTATGGCTATTGTTGTTGCTTGCTACTTAAACACCTGCATGCTGCATGTGTAGTCCTAATTTTATTTTTCTCTCTATTCCAGCTTATTATTGATCGAGTTCCAGAGCTTGATTTGAGGAGAATATTTGTGTTCACATTTTTGGGCCTTGCCCTTGTGGCTCTAACTTTACATGTCTGGTACTCTCTTCTGAGCTTCAAAAGTTATTATTAGTACTATGTAGTGTAGCTAGCTTTCTCTGTCATTGCTGTTTATTTGATAATTAGTCTCCATTTGCAGGTACTTGTATTTGAGTAAATTAGTAACAATCAGTGGAGCATCAGGTGCCATTGCCTGATTTATAATTGATCAGGTTTACATTTTCTTCTGAAGTCATATTGATTTTTTTTAATAATAAGTGTACGAGTAAATGATTGTTGTAATATCTAACTTCCCATTTCCTTGTAGTTATTGGAGAGATCCTAACATTTGCCTCCCGATCAACTCTTCCTTTTCTCACAAATGGAGAATGGTAGGTCTCTAAACTTGTGAAAATATCAATATTGTGCACATATGTTAAGCTATTATTCAGTTTCCTGTATATTGCCAATGCATGTCAAGAACCTGCCACCGTCACAATTATGTTGAGGTTCATATGTTGATGATTCAGGGTGTACTCCTAGAGTTGTCTTGTGCTGTTTTTTCTATGTACGCCTGTACTCCTAAGAATTGTAAATTCAATATTTTTGCCACTTAACTGGTTTCAACATGATGGAGTACTGAGAAAATTTTGACAACATTTTTCTTGTTGGTTGCTGTAACAATCTTGCTCTCAAATATGTGATTCATTTTCCTTTGATTTTTTTTAATTCCACATGCACCCTTAAACTGTAAATCTAGTTTCTTTCTTGACCCATCTCACCTGACATCTAACCAGGTTGTTATGCACGCCCTTTTATTTTGCTTGACTTGATTTTCTAAAACCTAAGGAACTAGCTTGAAATAATTATGTCTATTTCCATGAAACTGCCCCCTAATTGTTTATGGTTTCTGGATTGTCTCTCTAAGTGATTATTATTAGAAGATTTCTGTCAAAAATATTGAACCAATTTTGTATTGGATGACATTTTTTCATAACCTTTCCCATTATTTCTGATCATCAGGTACTAATATTGATTCTAGATCTAGGAAAAACTGATGGATCATCAGAACTTGTAAAGTGTCTCTCAGAAGAAAAGAAAAGGGACCAATATCTAGATTGCAAGTTTATTAGAAGTAAATAGCACATTTCAGTTACCGCAATTGTGGTATTTGACATGTGCAATATTCATTCTTGTCACCTGTAAGTTTAAATTTTGTTTATCATTTTACATTTGATTAAGTGGGCAAAGCAGCTGTTGATAAAACTTTTTCTATTTATTGGTATACTTTGCTGAAGGTCCTCTATATTGTAACAACACATGCTTTTCCCTCATTACTTGTTGGAATGTGATGTTTCAGGGAGTGTCTAATTGACTTCCACAACAGTTCTTGGAAAAGATAGGCCGACTAAGTCCTCATCTTCAGGTCTGTTAACAATCCATTTTCACTTGTGCTGCATTCAGAGACTACATTATGTCACTAGAATTCCAGTTTTATTTCCATCCAAAACATATCCATATTTGTCCGGTTATCTGGTTACTACTGTTCAGGTCACAACGAAACATGGACATCTAGTGACATTGTAGAGAATGTGACTAATAAAAATAAAGAATGTGACGGATTTAGCCCCACGAAGTGCAACTAGATGAAACGACTGGTTTTTCCTTAGTGCCTTTGATAAATTGGAATTGGTTGTGTATTTGACCTATGTAGTAAACTATAAGCTGGTGTATCTCGATAACAACATCTCTAACCTGACCTGCTACATTCAGACTTAGAGAGAAAAAAGTCCATTGGTCAATGTTCAACGCCAATTATTTCTTCATGCTAGCACAATAGAAAGGATAGTCTGCCACATTCGGACTTTTTACAGCTCATGCTTCTCATTGGAGTATGTGGGCTGTTCTCATCCCCTTTGGCTGCAACATTCTTAAATGCTTGTTAAATAAGTAAAAATTGCATTATCAAGAAATACTAGTTGCACTATTTCAAATGTGCAATTTGTTATTTGGAATTCTGTAATTGTGTTTCCTGTAATTCTGATTTGAAGCTGTGTTAGCATTTGTTAAGTGCTAAAAGAATATGAAGGATTCTCGCAGCGCCGTAACACCTACCATTGTAGCTTTTCCCTAGGATGAGTATTCTAGAGTATCGTATCCACAGGGGAAGCTTTGGCTAAAGAATTCTAATAAGTCACAATCATGTATCCACTAACTTAGCAAACCACTAGACTATAGTGAGGGTGTAAATGGTTAAGGATAAGTTAATATTAAAGCATAAAATAATAAGCTACCTAAGATGTTAAAGAATAACTAGACTAATCAAGAGGTCAAAGGGAGAGATCAAGGTTTCTGGGTATCTCTATTACTTAGGTTCTATGATAGCAATTACACTACTGCACTTTGGAGCAACAGTTCCTTTCCAACTCTCGAAAAAGACTGGGAAGAAGGTAGTTGGGAGAAGGCTGCCTAAAGCTCTACGAAAACACCAAACCATACGTGGTGGATTACAAAGACCTGACAGGGCTGTCACCCCTGGGGCTACCACAACTATCCGTAGGTTTGGGCGCAACCTCAGGTAACCTATAGCCTAGACACCATGTCTATACTATAAATTACTACTCTTGCTACCATGAATAACTAGAGCACTCAATACGAGCCGAGATCCCATGCAATAATATAACAACTATACTTAACCATATATGAAAGGTATGAAAGTGAATAGAGAAGATAAATATATGAATCATAAGTCTTGTAGAGAAGATACGAAGACATACCATACTCTGAAGACATCTCCAGAACAAGAGCATAGCTCCTCTCTCCTTTATTCTTGATTAGATCTAAGTTAGATCTAATCTAGTTCTAATTATATGTCTAATCTAATTCTAATCTACTTCTAATCTACCTCTAATTCACTAATCCTAGAGAGAGGTTATCCTTACATTGGGACACCTCTACAACTGAGAGATAATGAATAATGAGATAGAATGAATTAGGGTTTAACCCTGGGGGCAGGGGGTCTTCTTATATAGGCCTTGGCGATGAACGTGAACCCTTGGATCAAACCGACCTTGGCAACGGTGTAGATACAACCTTAATGTCGGTGGTAAACCGACATACAAAGATGAGCCCGATTGGTCGAACAGTGGCGACCGCCCGGTGGCATTGGCGGCCGCAAAGGGTGGCGTGCCACCTCGGCTTCCCCGTTTCTTCTGGTGTCCTCCGGTACCTTCTAGAATGTGTTTTAGTCCACTTTTTCGGGTCGAAGTTGCTTCACGGACAAGTCCGGGTCTTTATATGTCTTGTATATTCGGAACTTTCTCCATTATTCTCTGCATTTATCTATTAAGTCCCTGAAATTATATAAATCACCAAAACTCATGGAATTATGTTAGTTAAACCCCTAGACATATGTTAATATTCATTTTAAGCCCTTATCCAAGTTTAGTTGACTAGTAATATTATACTATAACAGGTGTCAACAAGTTCCCCCAAGCTTACCCTTTGCTAGTCCCTAGCAAAGCCAAACTTAGCAATGGATCGGGAGTTCTTTTAACGCTATCACACCTTTAAAAGTACACATGCTTTCAAACAAAATTTCTCTCCAGATAAAGATAAAACTTTTTTCAAACTTTAATTATTCAATCACCTCTTACCTTGTGATAATTTATATCTTTTTCGCAATCTTGGGTAATTGAAAGGTAGAACAGTCAAGTCAAGCACTAAATCTTAAACTCTTTTGATCAACTGTCCTTCGGAGTTTTTGTTGATTTTTAAAATAAAACTCAAAGTTCCTCGGTATGACTCTCTCTAATCTCTCATTTGGGGTATTTGTGGATCCTCTCTTAGGCAATAATATAGTGTTTGCCTTACTCTCAATATATAACATTTTTAGCTAAGGCAATAACATACTATGTCTTTTTCTCTCTCACCTAATATCTAAGGCTTATATATCTAGAGCTCATAGGTAGGAGAAAATAATTTATTTTCTTACTAAGCATATATTTGTAAATTCAAGCAATGGATCGAAAGATACAAGTCACACTGATCAAGTGGTGCATGTGTATGGTGGATAGAATATAAACATGGAATGTAGTAGAGTATAAAGTGAATAGAATAGATGATAGGAAATCTTACTTCTGCCCCTTTTTGGAAATCTTCTCTCTTTTTTAATTTTGTAGAGAATCTGGGTTGTATCTCTTTCTTTTCTTTTTCTTTTTTCTCTCTCTCTTTTTTTTTTTTCAGAGAGGTGGACTCTGCTGGCCCTCGGACTTGTGTCCATTATTTCCTCTCTTATAAAGATGTGGGTTCTACTGACCCTTGGACACTTGTCCATTATTCATCTTTATTTTTAGAGATGTGGGCTCTACTCGCCCTCGAACACTTGTTCATTTTTCATCTCTTTTATTTAGGGAGGTAGGCTCTACTCGCCCGTAGGACTTTTGTCCATTTTTCATCTCCCTTTATTTTTCTTTTAAAAGATACACAACCCAGATCTCTTTTTGTAATAACTTTTGAGAGGTATAAATGTAATGGAGCTTTTTGTAAGATATTGGCTAGCAATAAATGAGTGGATGGGTATAGTAAATATTTTTGGTTGCTCTCCCCTAAGATAGGAGTGGAACATTTTTGTGGGCTAGAGTGAGTGGATGATAGTGAAATGAAGTGAGTGGAATGAGTGGAGTGTACATGATCAGCATGACAAGTTTCTAAAGATCGACATAGATTGAACAAACTCAATGCAAAGCAAGCAGCCTATATATATATCTATATATTTTTCAAAAGGTTTTCCTATTCTAAGGAGCATGTATATATGGTTGTGGTAGGAGGTTCACACTCTTGTCACACAGGAACTTATCATGTGTATTTTCAATTTTCGAAATATAAATCTCCGTAAATCTAGTGTCACTAGGAGTAAGATCAAATAGTAGCTCGAGACTATCATATATCATATCCGTCAATTACCTAGACTTTTCGAGCAAGCATTTGCAACCCAAATATTTCAGGTTTTCGAGTAAATATTAATTTTGCAAATGGAGCTCGAGAGAAATTAAGCTTGAAAGGTAGGTACTTGAAAGGAATTACAACGAGCAACTATTCATCATCTCCAAGGCTAGAGATTATCTTCAGAGCTTATTTTATTCTCACACTCTAATATAGACTCTTAATAAAGACTAGATAGACTCTATTTATTTGGTTTCCTTAGTTATGTATCTTTTTTATATATTTCTAACAAAATAAACATATCTAGCTAGTAGTAAATAAGATAAAGGGATACTTATCTGGATACATGGGGTTGCACTCCCCAAAATTTGGATGTTGACATAGTCTTCAATGTTCTTGATGGTTGGAAGTAGAGATAGATAGTGACAAAGGGGTGATTGATCTTCTTTAATGCTAAACACCATATGTGTCATGTCTCTCTTCCTTGGGATTCTCGCTGAACTTAAATAGACAACAAAGCTAGTGGAACTTGATTAAGCATTAGGGGTAAGCCACATTGCTTTTGTCTGTCTGGAAATCTTTCAAAGAACATTAATTTTTTTTGGGGTTTTTCTATGCAAAATAAAGAATGATGATGTATGCATATTTATTTTATTTTTATGCCACCACAATAAATATCCTTGTGGGTTGTTACACACCACAAAATTACTCACATGGGGCTTAGAGTTTTTCAAAGTATATGCAACAAACAAATATTTATTTTTCTTTTCTAATGCAAGGCTAGTGCTATAAATATGCTAAAGGAAAATGATTATGCAATGCAAGGAAATAAATATGGATAACTACCGATCTTACCTTTTCGGCGAGGGTTCAGGTGTTTTAAGTCCTTTGAACGAGACTTCTTACCTTGTCGTTTCCTTGAGTGTATTATCGATCTTGACGGTTGTGCTCATGAGATGGTGAAGGACTACGTAACCCTTGTTCTTTGGTGCTCTTATGAGTTGGAGTGAAGTGTAGGCAGCGTCTTGTTTAGTGTGCATGCTTGTAAGACATTCACTTGTTGAATTTTGGAGAGACTAATAGGCTTCTCTCCACCTTTTTGCTCAAAGTGTGTCCTGCTTGCAAAGTCATAGTAGAGATCAAGTGCATGAGCTCGTTGGTGGGAAAACACCAACAGAACCAAAACTTCATTCATTCTTCTCTAACCATTGGCACAACAAACAAAATAGAGTTGATTTACTATATGCTTTGCTTAAACCTAACTTGGGTGACAAGATCGAGAAGATTGAGCATGATTGTTTGTGATTAAAACATTCGACAGATTAAAAACAAGCTCATTGACTCTTGGAAGGATTGTCTAATCTAAACATCAAAAAGCATGATTATATTTATCCAAAGCAAGGTAAGCAATATTCTGCTTTATAAGATGAGGACTAAGAGATCAAGAGAGTGGTGGTAAGAACAACTTAACAAAACATATTGAGCTAATAAAAATGGATCAAGCAAAGGTGCTGCTCTAACATGTTTAGCTTATTGTTTATGAACATGCCATAGTTAAAGGGAAGCTTATTTATTGACAACTTACCTCAAGATGTTACCTTATTATTGGAGTGGTGACATCGTAACACCTTGTGGTGGTCCTTCTCTTCTGCTTGAAGCTTTCCTTCTTTGGCTTCTTATGTATCTTGCTCCTCACTTGTCTCTTTTATTACATCGTCCTTTCTTTCTTGTCTTTAAATTGTGCTTAGACCTTTTTGCTCCTCTCATGATTTTATTCCTGCAATATTAGTTGACAACAGATACCCAAAGGAATATACAAGTAATTGTAAACAAGGATAGAACTGTCATGGAGCTTAAGGTTGCTTTTATGCCAGAAGAAATTTTGATTGGATATTTTAATTAGCAAGTGCTCACTATTACTTTTTCTCTAGTGGGAAATTTTATTATATCTTAAGTTTGATTTTAATATAAGACATTTGTTAACCAAACAAACTTAGAGAGACAAAGTAATAGTGAGTAGAGGGATTGCAAACCAGCATGGCAGAGTGACGGGAGCTTGAGAAGAGGAGGAGTAATGTCGATGATCTTTAGAGGAGTCGAGCTTCCTCCCCATGCTCGAGTCTTCCTGTCACTCAACACTTTAAGTGTGAATGCTGGACTGTCCCCTAATCGTGTGTTGCAATCACCATGTCCTTAGTCGTTGTTCATCCTTTGTTCCTGCAAGTTTAGTGACCAAGAATACCCGAAGGAAACTTGTCCTAGGAACATGTTACTTTTACCATGAGCCATCATGTGCTCGAGATATATATTATTATTATTATTATTATTATTATAAATATATATATATATATTTATTTTTCTTTAGAACATAAGACAAAAGTTGTATAAAAATATGTGAGTTATAATCACTTACCTGTCTTTGATGTTCTTATGGCCTCGTAGCTTTGTCCATCCACTTCTCGAGTGAGAGCTTCTTCTAGATCGTGTTTAGCCTGAGCCTTTCCCGCAAAATATTAGTGGACACATACCCGGGAAAATACAACATAGTTGAAACAGGGGTTGTTGTCCAAAGTTCATAAGATCCAATCTATGCTAATGAAAAAAAGTGGTTATTTGATTATCTTAGCACAGATTTTATGTATTCATGTCTTATACCGCATTTTGTTTATGGCTGCATTCTAATATAAGGATCAAGGCAAAAAATAACTTGTAGCAAAAGACAAGATGAATGATATTCAATACTTACAATTCTTTCATCAATGATGAATGAGCCGTGTCTTTTGCACAAGATTGGAGTTCATCATATGCCTTGCTTCATCTCTGATCTGAGTTCATCTCTTGACTTACCTCAATTGATTTTGAGAATTTTCTGCATGGGTTAGTCTAACAAAATATCCAATAATATCCAATGTCAACGCAAGCAATTCTTAGTTCAATAACCAAACTAGACTCCATGTCTAATTCAATTAAGAAAGGCTACTTAACCTAAGCACCACGCTTAATTTAAAAGCCTTTGGAAAATACCCTATAGGCCTATAGAGTACTCCCAAACTAAAGCATACTATAGTAGATAAAGGTAGCATGAAAGCACTAAAGAGATCCAATTAGAGATGAAAGAGCATGATCATGGTGAGGATTTTTTTTTTTTTAGATGCAAATGATATGGATGTATGCAAATCGAACTAAACATGCAATGGGTCTACTATGAGAAAAGTTAAACTAAATGGAGTGAATGCATGAATTAAAGTTAACATGCATGAAATGCAAGAAGTTAGATGATAATTACTCAATATGATGCGGGACTTTCTCACCTTTTAATCATGCTTACCATGATGTGCAGCTTCTATGTACGTCACTTGAGATGTGTGCATTGAAGATCTTGTGACGGCGACTTCTTCTTCAATCTATACATGGTTAGAATAATATATATTTAAATACATACCTTTGAAATGGCAGGTTCCAATGTGTGATGAATCTTGAATGATCGGGCACCCCGGGTCCTTCAATCTTTTTTTTTTCGTGGAATCTTGTCGGGAAGATCGCAACGACATCTTTTGTCCCGTCTATTCCACAATTCAACGTAACAAGGATAATCCTACTAAAGCTAGTGATATACTAAATTAGCGGACATCATGATCATCATTAGAATCTTTAGGCCAATTGCTTCCCCGCAAGAACGGCGCAAAAAAGCTTGTTGGCATTTGTTAAGTGCTAAAAGAATATGAAGGATTCTGCAAGCGCACAGAACACCTACCATTGTAGCTTTTCCCTAGGATGAGTATTCTAGAGTATCGTATCCACAGGGAAGCTTTGGCTAAAGAATTCTAATAAGTCACAATCATGTATCCACTAACTTAGCAAACCACTAGACTATAGTGAGGGGGTAAATGGTTAAGGATAAGTTAATATTAAAGCATAAAATAATAAGCTACCTAAGATGTCAAAGAATAACTAGACTAATCAAGAGGTCAAAGGGAGAGATCAAGGTTCCTGGGTATCTCTATTACTTAGGTTCTATGATAGCAATTACACTACTGCACTTTGGAGCAACAGTTCCTTTCCAACTCTCGAAAAAGACTGGGAAGAAGGTAGTTGGGAGAAGGCTGCCTAAAGCTCTACGAAAACACCAAACCATACGTGGTGGATTACAAAGACCTGACAGGGCTGTCACCCCTGGGGCTACCACAACTATCCGTAGGTTTGGGCGCAACCTCAGGTAACCTATAGCCTAGACACCATGTCTATACTATAAATTACTACTCTTGCTACCATGAATAACTAGAGCACTCAATACGAAAGCGGAGATCCCATGCAATAATATAACAACTATACTTAACCATATATGAAAGGTATGAAAGTGAATAGAGAAGATAAATATATGAATCATAAGTCTTGTAGAGAAGATACAAAGACATACCATACTCAAGACATCTCCGAGAACAAGAGCATAGCTCCTCTCTCCTTTATTCTTGATTAGATCTAAGTTAGATCTAATCTAGTTCTAATTACATGTCTAATCTAATTCTAATCTACTTCTAATCTACCTCTAATTCACTAATCCTAGAGAGAGGTTATCCTTACATTGGGACACCTCTACAACTGAGAGATAATGAATAATGAGATAGAATGAATTAGGGTTTAACCCTCAAGGCGAGGGGTCTTCTTATATAGGCCTTGGCGATGAACGTGAACCCTTGGATCAAACCGACCTTGGCAACGGTGTAGATACAACCTTAATGTCGGTGGTAAACCGACATACAAAGATGAGCCTGATTGGCTGCAACAGGCTGGCGGCCGCCAGGGTGGCATTGGCGGCCGCAAGGGTGGCGTGCCACCTCGGCTTCCCGTTTCTTCTGGTGTCCTCTGGTACCTTCTAGAATGTTTTAGTCCACTTTTCGGGTCGAGTTGCTTCACGGACAAGTCTGGTCTTTATATGTCTTGTATATTCTGGAACTTTCTCCATTATTCTCTGCATTTATCTATTAAGTCCCTGAAATTATATAAATCACCAAAACTCATGGAATTATGTTAGTTAAACCCCTAGACTTATGTTAATATTCATTTTAAGCCCTTATCCAAGTTTAGTTGACTAGTAATATTATACTATAACAGGTGTCAACAAGCTGCTACTGTTGTTGTTGGTCCCCCACCTAGAGAAATGTCTACAGGAAGTGTTTTGAAGTCTTCTTTAGCCGGAGGTCTTGCAAGTGTGCTCTCTACCTCTCTTGCATCCTATTGATTCAGTGAATGTACATTCTTAAATGCTAGTGTGTTGTCATTGTGCACGCCCTCCCCCTCTCTCTGTGATTGTGCTAGCATGAAGAAAAAAAAATTGAGAGCTGTCTTTTGTTTTTCACTTTTCATATACCACAGGCGACTGAAATCCCGCTGGATTTCGGGCGACCGCGACTGAAACCCGACTTCTTCCTGTTGTCATCTTCCTCTGCTCTGGTGGCTCCTCCACCCTATCCCCTCCCCTCTGGTTATTGAAACACGAGCATCTCCTCCCCCCTCCTTTGTGATTTGTCCTTCCAATAGAAAGCTCTGGATCTCGTGGGGAAGAGGGTGGCCGCCGCGGGCGCTAGGTTCGCCGGAGCTCGGCGAGCTAGGGCCAGCTCACCGGAGCTCCGACGAACCCTAGCGCCCTCGGCGGGGTGGTGGGGGTGCTGGTGGGGGAGTGAGTGGCAAAAGAGATAGCTGAGTCTCTTGTCAGTTGTGATTGTGCTTGTTTTGTGATAGAATTTTGTGAATTGCCCTTCCATAGAACATTGTATCTTGTAATCTTGTATCTTGTACCAGTGGAGGATATTTTGTAGTTTCTAGAATCAGGATTTCGACAATATCCATCATATTAATATCACAACCATATTACAATAGTTTGGTCACTTTGGTGTACTTGTGTCGAACTGTTCTGTTATGGTTTTTATACATGCTTTGTTCTGTTTTGTACCAGTTGTGATTGTTTCTAGAATCAATATTTTGACAATATGCTTAGAGATATGCCCTTACTTGCAGGCAACAGTTCCAATTCTTAGAGCAGAGAACACCTCTTTCTAACGCTGGATCATGGTATGGATCTTGTAAGTTAACTTGGTAGCTGGCACTGCTTGCTATTTTCTAGATTTCACTTCTAGTGACACATATCTGTTCATTGGTGTGCATTGTATTTTCATGTGATCAGTTCTGGTTTATCAAAAATGTCAGTGGTCTGTTCTGGTCAAGGCTGAATGCCGGCGTGCAAGCAAGTGCATGTGAATTCGGGTGGACATGGTGAAGATGGAGAATCGGTCCAGTCTGCAATGTTGTTCTGCTGTTGGAGTAAGGTACTATCAGCCATGCATGTGAACCGCTCTGTGTTTGTGCAAATATGTGCTCTCTTTGTGTCCAAAGGTACCGTCGTTGTCTTTGTTTTAACTTTGATTGGACTACTTGCAGAATTAGTTATCATGCTCGAGTTATTCTTGCCCGAAGAATATCCAATGGCACCACCAAAGGTATTCTGTTTTTAAATACTACGAGAAGAACAAATAGAGAAATGCTAATTTTTTGAAGATGACATGGATAAGAGGAGCAGTTAGGATGTTTTTATTGTGCTGTTCATCCTTTTTGTAAGTTTGCTGCATGTAGGTGACTAAATGTAGGGACACCTTGAGTGTGAATGAATCAACATTTCTCAACTGATTGTAGTCCCTAGTTTTTGTATGTGTGAAGTTTAGTGTGTTAATCTGATCTCTAAAAGCAGGATCTGAAAACCAAACAAATATAAAATTTAGTTACATAATTGCAATCACCAAGAATATAAATTGCATCTACTCGGCACTGCAATTGTAGCTCCCAACATATGTAATTGTCTGTGTCATGTGATTTCTTCTTTTTCTTCATTTCTGGTGTTACCAACTATTCTCATAATATGCTCTGGATTACTATTCTTGCTTTCAACAAGTAGCAGCCTGATATATGTCTTATTTCATAATTGCTGCTGATGTAGTGGCTGCAATAGATTAGGTATTGCTCTGCCATTTAGCTTCTTATAGTCTGTCAGTTAAAGCACAAAAAACTATTCCAGCTCTCTAATTGCAATCATTAATAATGGAAATTACAAGTATCTGGCACTGCATTTATAGTTTTGAACATATGCAATATATATGCAATGTGTTCGTGTTGAACCATTTACCTCCTCATTTTCTTGTTTTCTGCTAGTTAATCTATATATTCTGCTATTTTGCTAGTATACACGTTGCCTATTTAAGTTTATATTTGTTTTCTTTCCTTGTATAAATGTTTGAACTTGTGTATTATTAATCCTTGTAGATAATAAAACACTATAATGGTCATGTTATGTCAACAACATAATGATTCTGTAAGGTACCAAATTAAGCTGAATCTTGTTAGTTTATTTTAGTTGTCCCTCTTTTCCTCTTTGACAAGATTGGTGAATCTGGTTGGATAGTAATTGTGTGGCACAGTTTTACTGTATGATCACAAGGCTCCAGATGCCGAGCCTCTAGTATGATTTCACATTGAGAGTGGTTATCAGGAAGACAGATGCAGCAACAGGCCATGTCATTAGAGGGACCGACCACTCTATGGTGTTCAGTGATGTCCTGGCGTGCTGTGCACTGGAAGTCTGGAAGATGGTGGTGATTGCTCCAAATAGCGTCATCCCCCACCAGCAGCACTTATCGATCTTCCTCGAGAGGGAGAAGCTAAGAGAGCTCAGCGTGAGCAGCAGCAGGAATAGGTGGCCATGCAGGGCCGGTTTGTGCCGATGTTCACATACCGGTGGTAGATGAGTGCGTTAGTGACTAGGTAGAAGACCTCCAATATCATCTCTGGTGCTCTGTATTATCTAGTGACACATCTGACTATGGTGTCAAACTTTCATTGAACCACACATGAAGTACTGGTGCGGACCTGTTTTCTTATTCACTTTCTTATTATATTCTGTATTTCTGTTGTCAGAAAGTAGAGTGTGTTATCCAGGCTGCTAAAATTCATGTTCTGTGTGTATCTTGATGGAGGGTTTCAGTGGCAGAATTGCAAATCCTTTGTTGTTCTGGGCTAAATGAGTACCAACTTCAGTTATCGGGTTTCGGAGCTTGTACCCGTTAATGTTTGCGGGCTCGGTTGTTTGTTGGGTTGGATTTGCGGGTTGATTTTGCGGACCCGTGATTTTGCGGACCCGTTAACAGAGAACAGAGAAAAGACAGAGAACAGACTTGACCGTTGGATGAAGATCTAATATTTGTGCACGCGTCGTCTGAAAATCCATGTTTGTTTCAGAGGACTGCATTATAGCAACTCCCTAACTTTTAATTCGTTGAGTTTGGAAATGTAAAAAAAAAAATATCAATAGATTTGTCTTTAAAATTTTCTTTCATAAAAATATACATGTATAACTTTTCAATAAATATTTTTACACAAGGTATGGAGACGTGTCGTTGTCCTCCACGTCTTCTAACTATGATACGGAGAGAGTATATTGTAAACTACCTATGCATGTTTGTGTCCATTCTTTGCTTACTTCAACAGGTAGGAATTAGTTCCAACTATAAAAAATAGTAAGTCATTTTCAAAAATTTTGAAACCTCCTTTTCCTAATTTGGGGTAAATGTAAGGTTGTGTCAAAATCTGAGGTAAAGTGATCTCATCAGATGTGCAGATTTCGCAATTTGACTATTTTGAGATGTATCTATTTTTGTGAAGGATGATGCAAGTCACTGCTACAGATAGCTTCTGTAGGGGCGGCTCATTAGGTACAGTACGGCGGTTCTGAAAAACCGCCCCCTAACCTTCCGTTCCTACAGCGGTTTTTGCGGGGGGCGGTTGGTGATGCAACCGCCCCTACAAAGGGTCTGTATGAAATCGCGATTTTAAAATTCAAAAAAATACCAAAAACATTTTTTTTTTGAACCGGGGAGCACCCCACCACCATGCGCCCGCCCGCCATGTCGCGCATTTTTTTGCGTAGATTCGCGCGCGACGCGACGCCGGCGGGATTCGAACCGCGACCTCGTGCTTGCGCCAGCGACCCCTCCCTACCACTGCACTACACACTCACATGTGTCCATATCTCATTCAGCGTCCCCACATATTATACAAATCCGAGTGTAAATTGACTATTTGAGGCCCTAAATGGATTCAAACTAAAAAGTCATCAACTACAAAGTTTCATAACTTTTCGAGATCTACATTTCATATGTACAAAGTTTTTTCATCCGAGGCCGTTTACGAAATTTGAATTTCAAATTTGAGACATTTGAACACAACTTTTGAATGCCTAGATAATTTCAAACTAAAAAGTCGTCAACTACAAAATTTCATAACTTTTCGAGATCTACATTTCATATGAAGGAAGTTTTTCCGTCCGAGGTCATTTACGAAATTCAAATTTCAAATTTGAGACATTCGAACACGAATTTTGCATGACTAGATGATTTCAAAGTAAAAGTTGTCAACTACAAAGTTTCATAACTTTTCGAGATCTACATTTCATATGTAGGAAGTTTTTCCATCCGAGGTCGTTTAACGAAATTTTTAATTTTTAGTGTCTCGTTTCAAAATTCGGGATCCCACCGTAGGCGCCTCAATATAGAGCCGCCCCTACTATGGACCGCATTAGGGCGGCTCGTAAGAACACCTGCCGCCCCTAATGTGGTCACTATAGGGGCGGCTCGTTTGGGGTGTCGCTGTAGGGGCGGCTCGTAAAACGAACCGCCCCTAATGCAAATGGGGGGCGTTCTTACAGTAAGTTTTTGTAGTAGTGAGTGTAATGATCCTCCTTTATTAAAATCACTTTAAAATGTATAAAAGCATATACACCAATAATATGCTTCTTCCATGCCAATTTCGTACGTGTTGATCATCATCACTTCACACACCGCTCTCCACCTGTGCCAGACAGCGCCCTTTTGCAATAACTCGTACAAACTAGGTTACTACTGAAGCAAAGACCACCTTCACTTTACTGGTCATATGCACCAGGGAGTGGGCAGTTCATGGCGGCAGATAGGGCACCTGTTGTTGATCCCCAACCACTTGGTGATGCATTCCGTGTGAAACCTATGCCCGCGACATGGACATGGCATCACACTAACCTGCCCCCACCTTCCACAAACTCATCCAAGCAAATGCCGCACTCCGTGACGCCGTCGTCGTCGTTGGCATTCCCACCGTTGGCATGGAAGAACGTTTGCTTCTCCATGCCGGCGCTGTGGTAGGCCTGCTCAAGCTGGTGGCGTATTGTTTCCATGCCGGCACGAATCACCAGCTGACGCAGGTCCTCAAAAATTCGATGATCGTCGTTACCGGCGTCTTGTAAGGCAAGGACAGCCGTATTGAGCCGGCGACGAAACACGCCGAGCATCGTGTGAGCCGCCAAGCCGTCGCCGTGCTCTTCGCCATCGTCATTTAGAACCCGCATCGCGTCACGCAATTGGCGCTGCTCGAGGATCAAATGCAGCTTCTGTTCGAACCTGGTGCTGAAGAAGCTGTCGTCGACCATGGCTGACGCTGAACAAAGGTCAGAAGCTGGCGCATATATAAATCGTTGTTCCCCTCAAGTGTAAGTTGGATCGTGTGTGTTGTCCAATTTACATATATAGTATGTGGACGTTTAATTCGTTTAGGAAAAGAAAAAGAACCAGTTTTTTTAATCAGTTCTATTGCATTTCGGACTCATCCTGAACTAGTTTTATTTTCGATCGAGTGCATCTCAGTATATACGACGTCGTTTTGGTTTTACCAAACTGATTGCTTATTAAACGCCAGATCAATTCAAAGTCGGAGTCTCACTGGCCCACCGTGTTATTTATTCCATCGGCACTGGACAGGGTCACGGGCCGTACTATATATGAAAGGTGTTCAGACAGTTTTGTAAAGTGTTCACTAAAAACAAAGAATCTTGTACATGGCCCAGCAGAAATCGGTGAATTTGAATTCCATATAACGAATGTGACAAGCACTTATAAAAATCAATTGAAAAAACTGCATATAAAATTTAAAATTTCAGTTTCTCACTCAGACAAAACCATAGTGACAAAACCATAGTGCCAAGAGAATTCAATGAATTTTTAAAACTATTCTAGGAATAGGGATTGACATGATATATGCCTCCACAAAGTTTCATTGCCAAAAACTTGATTCATGCAGAGTACGTTCGGGTTGAACTTGGCTTGCTGATGGTTCCCACACCAGACGCCATGAAAGAAGAAGAAGCTGTGCTTGTATTGGTAACATAACAAACACGTAAAGCACTCACCAGGCACGACGCTCCTTAGTCCTCAAAGTCGTCCTTAGGGCTTAGGAGAAGGCCTGCAGCAGCCTGCTGGGCGGCCCCTGGCTCCAGGTGTGGAAAGATCATGACCTCATCAGAAATCTCCTCTGGGGTGGCCTCTGCTTCGTCGCGGGGAATCAGGCCAGCGGCTTGCCGGGCGGCCCGAAGCACAATGTGAGGAAACGCCTGGTAAACCCTGTGCTCGTCGTAGCGTCCTTCATGTACTCCTAGTACTAAGCCGGTGTGACGGCAAAAAGATCAAGCAACAGATCTCATTCTCAAACAAGTCGCCGCCGGCGGCGCCCGCCATCACTACGTCCATCGCGACATGGACCTGGGACGACCGCATCATAACCCTAGTCAGCTGGTCTGCCAAGCTGAGCTTCCCTTGGTCCAGCAAAGCGTGAAACGCTTCGCGTAAGTGTTGCTGGAATTGATCGACGGCGGCGGCGGCGGCGGCGGCGGCGGCCGGCGGACTGTTCACCGAAGAGGCGGACATGGCGTCAATCTCTCAATTCCAAGCTCTCGTCGTCGGCCAGACTTAGGTTGAAGAAGCCAAACAATGTTATTGGTGGGCGGTGGATGGTTACACGGCGGTGGTTAGACGGACATCATTCTTGCCCCTCTACCTGCTGCTTCAATCATTAAAATAACTGAATAAATTATATAATCAGAATAGAGTAAAATATATCATTAAAAATCTTAGCATATCCTCACGACCTCACCTAGGACCGAACTTTCTAGTTTAGTGCGGCAAGCAATCAGGCAACATGCATGCAAGGGGCGCCATATGCACGGAAGGGTACCGGCGATGGTGCCGTTCTTCTTTCGTATAGCACGTACCGTGAAAAAGATGTATATCCATCCTGTTACGCTAGGCTCTCGTTAGAGCATCTCTAATGGTTTGGCAAATTACACTTGGCAAAAGTTGCAATTTGCCAAGTCAGCGAGATGTTTGTCAAGTTAAATCAAACCCCATCTCCAACGGTTTGACATTTTTAAATTGGCAAAATCCAAATTAGTGGCTACATGCGGCATGCATGAGAGAGAAGGCAACACACGCAGGAGAGGAGTTTTGCCAAGTTGAGATTCACTTGGCAAATATGCGCGGCTTGGACCCTCAAATGTCAAGTCTCACCAATTTGCCAACCCAAATGCCAAACCATTGGAGAAGACAATTCATAGATTTTGGCATAAATATGGAATGCTAAGCCCAAATGCTAAACCGCTAGAGTTGCTCTAAGCGTGCCTAGGCGTGTGACTTGTCACGAATCGGAGGGTGTCCGCCTCTCCTATGAGGTAGGCGGACCCCTAAGCGTGCCTAGGCGTGTGACTTTTAAGCTGCAACAGGAAGGGCTAACTCTATATTTGCATGACTATCTTAGGCTAAATATAGTCACTGCTACCCCGGGCAATAGTCCGGGCAGCCCGGGTGTAGATCCGCCCCTGGTCACCGGTGAGAGAGGAGCAGCCTCGGGCCATTGAGCAGCGTCGGACGGAGGGCGTTGGCAGGCGCGTCGGGAGAGGGAGAGGAACAGGCTGCAGCAGCAGGCACTGGTGTCGACAAGCGGCGCGTGCGGGAGAGGGAGGGAGAGGAACAGGCTGCAGCAGCAGGAGAGAGAGCGGAAGAAGAACTGGCAGCAGCGAGAGAGGCTGCGAGAGGATGCAGGAAAGGGTATGAGGGTTATATGTGGAAAGTTGAACCTTCAAATGAGCTTTTTTCTCCATTTTTATAACCATGAGGCTTTAATGTAGAGAGTTGCCTTCAAATGGACCTTTTTCTTCCTTTTTCTGACCACTTTCCTTTTTTTTTTTTTTTTTTTAACTATTTATACATATATTAATAAAAAAAAAGTATTTATACATGTATATTCATCGCCTAGAAAAACGCCTAGGGGCGCCTAGGCGTGATTACTCCCAACTAGACACTAGGCTGAGGGTCCGCGCCTAGAATCCGACTAGCGCCTAGTGAAATAGGGATATCCAACAGTTATGTCAAGTTTTTCTCAACCACTTTCGGGTCAGGTGACCCTTGATCAAATTGAGTAATGTTAACTCTTTTGTTACACGAACATTCTAGTTTAGTGCGGCATGCAATCAGGCAACATGCAAGAAGGGGCGCCATGCACGGAAGGGTACGGACGATGGTGTCATTCTTCTTTCTCAAGCCAAGATACTGTAAATATAGCACGTACCATGAAAAGATATGTATATCCATCCTTGTTCCGCTAGGCGCTTCGCCTAGGCGCGACTTGTCACGAATCGGAGGGTGTCCGCCTCGCCTATGGGATAGGCGGACCCCTAGGCGGGCGAAAGGTCACCGGTGAGGAAGGAGCAGCCTCGGGCCGTTGAGCGGCGTTGGACGGAGGGCGCAGGCGGTGGCGGGCGCTTGGAGGAGAGGGAGCGAACAGGTTCGTTGCGATGTGCACGTGGTGGCGAGAGATAGAGGATGAGGAACTAGCGGCGGCCGAGTGGCGCGTCAAGAGGAGAGAGCAGAAGAAAAACTAGCGGCGGCGAGAGAGGTTGTGAGGATGCAGGAGAGGGTATGAGGGTTTGATATGGAGAGTTGGGCCTTCAAATGGGCTTTCTTCTCCATTTGTATGACCTGAGGCTTTAATGTAGAGAGTTGGGCCTTCATATGGACCTTTTTCTCCCTTTTTCTGGCCACTCATCTCTTTTTTTTTTTTCTTTTAAGTACTTATACATGTATTAATTCTCAAAAAAAAAAAAAATATTTATACGTGTATTATTCATCGCCTAGAAATGCCTAGGAGCGACTAGGGCGTGATTACTCCCGACTAGACGTTAGGGTCGAGGGTCGGTGCCTAGAATCCGACTAGCTCCTAGCAAAAAGGGATATCCATATAAACAGTTATGTCAAGTTTTTCTCGACCACTTTCGGGTTAGGCGGCCCTCGATCAAATCGAGTAATGTTAACTCTTTTGTTGCACACCCAAGGTAAACATGTGTATGTTGTTCCAAAAATATACATTTGTGTACGGAATATGAAAGGATAAATACAAAGATTCTTATATTAGTTCTAAACTAGCAAAAATGTCTGCGTGTTGCTACGGGTTATTTTAGTTTTAAAACATTCCACGACCATTTTTTTTTCTGTTCCAACATCGTTTAACCAAACTTGATATCCTGCCTTGACACATGTTTCTAACGCATTAACATGAGAGACTTATAGATTAATTATTAATTTGGTCACATTGGTTTAACCGGTACATGCTTTAAAAAAACGTAGGATCATCGAGATAAATTTTACTTTAAAATTAGAAAAAGAAAAGCTAGCTAGTATACTTGTGCATTGTTATGGATTTTTACTTCTATAAAAAATAACTAATCAAGTGTAGTAATGAATTCGATTGGAACAAACATATTATCAACGTTTTTACCTGAACAGTAGGAAAGTAAAAGAAGTAATATTATCTAACTAGTACTAAAGAGAGAGACAAAGAGAGGAGAATTTTGATAAAATTACCGATGCTGCTGCATCCTAAGTCTTATCCACTCGGCAGGTTGGTCCACGTGTCCAAGCCTTCCCAGTTCTAGCTAGGGGAAACCCGGAATCTGCTCCATGGCTCGAGCTCTTCTACAAACACGGCCTCACGAGGAGGTGGCCGTGGTCGATCGTTGGCGTTTGGGAGGCCATGGCTCCAACTTTGAAGCTATAGTGTCTTCCCGGATCTATGGCAAGGTGGGACATCCTGCTGTCCGCTGCTTCAAGTGCTTAGATACGACTTTCACCAGTGCCTAGGAGGAGATCAAGTCGGCCTCCACTGCAAATGACCTCGTACAGCGTGGAAACCAATTGGTACGTCGACACCGGGGCGACTGGCCACATCACTTAGTGAGTTATATAAACTCACGGTGAGACATAAGTACCGCAGCCACGACAATGTCCACACGGCCAGTGGTTCAAGTACAAAAATTAGCCATGTTGGCCGTAGTTTTGTTCCTACACAGCTAGTACACAGACAACTACTACTGGCGGAGCAACAGCAAAATCAATCGCTCCGACCCTTTTCATCAAATCAAAACGAAAGAAGTTGTCGGTGCACCATGCATTGCATAACAACAGATGGATTGCAAACATTATACCAATACAATTGCAGCAGGGGATCCTAGAATATACAAGACTTTGGGAGGGGATCTCGCCGATACATTTACAAGAAGGGGTGGAAGATACAATTCAGTGGAGATGGACACCTAGTGGAGTTCATACATCAAAGATCGCATATCTCGTACAGTTTGAAGGAAGTTGCAGCAAACTTAAAATATCAGCAATCTGGAGAGGTAAAGCCGAAACAAAATGCGTTTTTTCGATTGGACACTCATGCATAAGAAGATTCTGACAGCCAACAATCTTGCAAAGCGAAACTGGCCAAATAACCCGACATGCCCCCTCTGTGGTATTGAGCCAGAAACACCAACCCATTTATGCAAGGATTGTATTTTCACACAGCAGGTATGGAGTCATTTAAAGTGATGGTATAACTTGGAAGCAATTGATTCAGTAAACGTAACGGGATCAATTTTTATGGCTACTGGAAACGTGGTAGAGTAAGAATAGATAAGACACAAAGAAGAAAGTTCAATGGTATGATGATCTACTTATGGTGGAACGTATGGAAGGAAAGAAATCGGCGAACTTTCCAACACAAATCTACGAATGCTGACCAAGTGGCTCTTCTTTGTAAAGATGGCATCACACAATATGAGTTTGCAACGTCAAGGGGGTGCAACCATAGTGGCTTAGGCGTTTTTCTTTTCGTTTGTATCCCTCTCGGTTGGTTGTTCCCGGAGGGGGGTGTCGAGCTTGAGTAGGAATAAAGTGGAGTTGAGTAGAGTGGAGCCTTTATTAAGGTTTTTGTAACTTAATTTTTGTTTTCCTCGTCTAATAAAAATCCGGCAAAACTCTTACTGCCTTTCTAAAAAAAACAACTACTATTGGCGGTAGTTTTTCAGTTTGTACTGGCGTTAGTTCTAACCATCGGTAGTACAGGCCAGTAATAAAAATAATACATTTGTAGTGGCGTAAGAAAAATATCCGCCAGTACAATTCTATTTATACAGGTGGCAACCTTACATTGCCCACCTGTATAAATTGTTTTTCACAGGCGTTGTCCAGTTACATCATCCGCCTGTGCTAATTACTTGGAGCATTAAAAAAATACGGTCTGCAAAAATACCGCTCCTAACAAAAGTAATAAATAATAAAGACATCAAACATTGAAGATATCGGCTATCGCTCCTAATCAACGAATAATAATAGTTGAGTAATCTGATGTTACAAAACCTCTACACAACTACAACTGGTACACATGATATCTTAAAAATCTTTACAGTACAATAGCAACTAGCAAAAATACCTCTACATTTAGCCTATGTTCACCATGAGCACAATCTTAGCTTTGATAAAGTTTGCATGTTCAGTAAGCTAATAAAAGTTTAGCTTATGTTCATCATCATCTTGCTGTTGATAATCACATCTCTCTTGAATTTTATCTTAACTAGCAAATATGCCCATGTGTTGCAACGGGAGAAACTAAGTTATCAGATCAGTGGAAAATGAGAACATAAATTATATGTGTATATAACCTTTTATTTTTAGAAGCTATAAATATATCATAACTTAAATTTCATACTATGCATGCTTTGGTACAATTAAATATTGTGTTTTGTGATTTTCTTTGAGGATTCATTAAAATCTAGAAGTATTATCCTAATTTTTAGTTCAAGTTGACAAGGAGATAGTTGTCCATATATCAAGTGGTGGTCCATCTATCGCTAATTATGACAGGAGACCTCTATCTAGTTTTCATATTGTAGGACTCGTCTGGTGCATTCATACAATCGAGAGACAAATTGATGTATATTGAGCTAACAATGAGCACCTCAAGATATTAGTTCCGCATTTGGTGAGGACGACCGGATAGACAGACACGGCTTCCCACTCACTATCGTGCCATGCATCCGCTTGTACCTATAGGTGGAAGTTGGATGTTTATGGATGTCTAATGGATACCCTCTAGTTCAAAAAAAAATGAACTAGGAAGAGATGGTTTCCCACCAAAATTTGAATTTCTAGTTCATTTGTTAAAATCTATGGATGTCCAAATTAGATTAGTCTTCCACCTCTACTTGTACCCATCCATACTATGAACAAGAGAACAGGCATTTTATTTTGTATGCTGAAATTTGAAACCTCATACCACTCTGCAAAATATTCAGTATTTTAATCGCCCTTGTTGAAAGCGGCTACCGAAGGTCCGGTCATAACACGACATCTGGTTGTCGCGCAAAACCATTTTTAAAAACCTAAGACCTCTCATTGGTAGTCCGGTCTGAACCAGTGCTCTGCTTCTGGACATTTTCAAGGACATCCCAAAAGTCCAAAACGTTGTGCGGCTCGTATGCGTGCACTGTGTACATCGTCAGCCATGCCGCGCTGCTCCCTCTCCCTTCCTTGTTCTACACTCCCAGCACTCACTCACTCACCCTCTCCATCTACTACTCCCGCTCGCCCTCTCTCTTGGCCTCTCCCTGGCGCCCCGCCATGGCCGCTAGTTCAGCTCAAGTGTCGTGCCGTGTTCTACCTTCTCCAGCCTCCTCGCGCCAAATCACCACCACCACCAGCTTCTACGCATCGTGGCTGTGGCCATGGCCATGGCTGCCGCTGCACGTGGGGGTGTGCGTGGCCGTATCCAGTCAGGACGCTACCACAAGTAGTATATCTCATAAAAAAACTACAGTTTCAGGTTTGGTTATTTCTCCATCTGAATTAGTTTGAATTTTGATATGTTGCTAGTACAACATCAAACCATAAACATTGCAACATGTCAAATCATCTTAGGAAAACGTCTAGAGGAACCCAATTAACTTCAATATAATAAGAATAAGAACTTGTTTACAATTCTTGGATGCTTAAAATGAACTAAATAACTACCATCAAAAACAGGTTACTGCAACATCAATAATTTGTCTAGAAAAACATTAATGACAAATTTTGATTTCCAACTTCATCTCGGTGAAACAAAACAGCAACATCCATAAAAAGTCATCGTGACTTCGTGAGCCGAGGTAACTGGCGTGATGGTTCAGAAAACCGCCACACACGAATTCCAATAAGAAACATTTGCAACCAACAAGTGTGTGCAGGAACAGTTACTGAGACAAAATAGTAGCCAAAATTGATGATGATGAATAATGAATGACGTCCGGAGTCAACAAACTTTAGCTAAAGCCTAAAGAGAGAAGGTTTTCGCCTTTCACAAGGGGACGACGTTTGGCAAGGGTACACGAAGATCCAAGCGATACCCAGATTCAGCAAAGGCTACTTTGAGTGCCATCAAGGGGCTAATATTGGGAGCGAGCAATGGCCTAGCCGCCCTTGCCCTTCTCCTCGTCCTTAGGCGTTCACCACACAAAGAGACTGCAAGGTGGGTTAAAAGCGAAAAAAAGCTCTTTTCGCATGAGCGAACAACGGATATACATTTCAGTTTTAGTTTGTGCGTCCAATCGACTACGGGTAGCTCTACGTGTTAAGAAGAAGGAGGTTTCGAACTACGGTGTGGGCCAAAGCTAGTTAGGAGGAGAGTGAATGGGATGTGGGCCTTGTGAACCTGGCAACAGGCATGGGCCAAGCATCTCCTCCGCTCTGACGATGGCACTATTCTTAGATGTTTAGCGGTTAGGAAGGCATTATGGTCATGTAAAAGCCTATGGGCAGATATAAATAGCCCCTTGGTGGGATTGTAAAGGGGGACAATCAACCAATACAAAGGCTTAGGTCTAGAACAACAACCCTCACATCTAAAGATCATATGCCTTACTTCACATCTTAAAACTGTCTACCTCACATGATTTTCTTTTTTTTTCCCGTCGGGGCAATCGTAGGAATAAGCTGTTACACAGTGGTAAAGCTTAGCCTCTTCTGGTAGTTTGGGGTTGTTGTACCATCGATAAGACTCCCTTCTCCCAGGCATTGCCTTAGTGGTCTTGCAGTTCCATGTAAAGCACAATTGGACCGACATCTAGACAGTAATAAATGTTCACGATACTTCATCGCATCCTTGACTTGGTCTGTGGTCGAGTCTTTAAATGGTAGTTCCCTAGCCCTTATGAGTGCACCATGGTGCCGAGAACAAAGTAGTCGGTGTAGTCGGTTGAGTCCCCATCAGCATCAGGAGGTGCAATGGAATCTAGGAGGTTTCCTTCTATGAGAATGCCATATACTTCGGGGCAAAATCTACTCCAAGCACCGTTACTGACGACCCAGTAGACCTTTGAAACCCCTTGGCCCATAGAAGACGGATGAGCTGGGGCAAATTCACTCCAAAAGCGTTGCTCTGAGCAGAACGCCTTAGATTTGCAGCCAGGGCCTCGGCGAAGGTGTGGGCGGCGTAGGTTCCGCCTGAATGAACAAGTCATATATATCAGCATCTGATTCAGTGTCAGTGTTGGCCCAGTAGAGTGCTTCTGCCGTTGGTGTTCTTTCTGATCTCAATGCATTTCACCTCTCCACCGGCTCTTCAACTTCGAAGTGTTTTCATACAAATAATTGAAATGAATTTTACGAATGAAAATAAGTCAGCCATTGAAATTTCCTGAATACTTCTTCTCAAGGCTGTCCTCAGGTCAGTAGTATAGATCTCACACAACCTTCTAAGGCATGCTAGGAACTGAATTCCTTCAGAGATGGGGACAAATATGTTCATTAAAGCACGCCTTACTTGTCCTGTGCTCTGGGCATTCCCTATATAACCTCCATCCATTAGCATCTTCACTATAAATGTATGCAGTATTGGACACATCGGTGTATCGTAATGATAGAACACTTATTTGTACACAAACCCAACTATACAGAGGTTACTAAGACTGAATATGACTTTGATTGGCTCAATTGGCTCCTCATCTTGACCACATCTTCTCATTTACTGAACGATTACACCGAGTAAACCTAAAGCTGAAGTACTTGTAGCACACTAACCCTATTGGACTCACTGGAATTTGGTTGCTGCTGTTGTTGATGCTATATACATTGGCCCTTCTCTAAAAAGTAGTGTCAAAGTTGTGCGGAAACTCAGGGCGTGAACCTATAACACTATTTATAACCCCTTCAACATAATGAGCATGCCCATAATTTTCTTTGGTCGTCTATTCAAGCATCATGGTTGTTGTATAACTCAAACATCAGTTATAATCCCTTTGACAAAGGTTTCTTTATCTTACTTAGCATGCTGCTAAAATGTCGAGCCATCTTGTCGGCCAAGAAATTATCTTGTGGCTCTGACCAACCATCAAAGTTGTACAATTCAAACTAAAATGCAGGAACCTACATACTCAGCGGGTCAAATGTTAGTTTTTAAACGGATCCGGGCAGCCGCCACCCCAAACCCTAGGGGGTGCCACCGCCGGCTCCCGCCTTCCACCACCGCTGCTCCCCCTCCCTTCTCCTCCGGCATCACGCCGGGGGTTGAAGGGAGTGGGGATCCATTCGTTTTTAATAAATATTTTCCTAGTTGATCGAGTCTTCAAGGTTCAAGGTTCCTCCAGAGATCGAATCGAAGAGATTGGCCACGGCGTAAGATGTCGTCAAGATCATCGATGGAGCAATGGAGCATGTCGTTCCTCGGCGGTGGACGTAGACATCACCATTGATGGAGAATAAGGTACTCCGGCCCTTCCTTTGTATCGCTGTGGTTCTTCGCAGCCATGGCGATGGGCTTGTGAGATTTAGTTTTCCAACGATATCTATCCGGATGTCGGTTGGACTTGTGTTCTCTCATGACGAATTTGGTGAAGGCAACGGCGATGAGTCCGACGACAAAAACTTTATAAATTTTGAGAAGTTATGAAACTTTGTAGTTGAAAACTTTTAGATTTGAACTTGTTTAGGGCCTCAAAATGTGCTTTGAAAAACTGATATGTCTACCAAGTGCTTTTCTTTTGGCACTTTCGACACGCACCGACAAAGATGCATTTTGCCGATCGTCGGAAAAACAACACTGGCAAAATACATTTTTACCGAAAGTGACGTGTGCTTTTGTTGGCACTTTCGGCAAAATACATCTTTGTCGAGTATTAATTTTTTTTTGTCGAAGTGTTTTTTTTTTTTGTTTGACACTTTCGGCAGAGGTCTTTGCCGAGTGTACGAAAATAAAACACTCGGCAAACCAATTTGCGGTCGGTAAAGGTGGCGTCTCCGGTAGTGAAGAAGCCAGAACGCTTGGTGCCTTGCGTGAAGAGGATATCGCCGACCTTCATACCGCAGAACACTCTTATGTTGAGAACGAATGCAGTGGCAACAATATGGTTGCACACATTTTGTAAGATGGATGGAAACAAAACCTACAGTGCTGAAATTAGCCCGTAGGCGATGAACCGTTACAATGTCAGCATTACACTGAGCCGATGTAAAAAGTAACCGTTAATATTACACAGATGGGATGCATTGTATAACAAGAAACAAACACTATTGTATATAGATTTAATTTTTTTATTGAGATGATGAGGAGCAACCATCCACACCGATCTGGAAACAGCCGTCCCCAACGAGAAAGCAAAAGCAAATGCAAACTTATGAACACACGCCAGTTGAAATAGGAAGCTCCGCAAGCCCCATTTGTCAAACAGTGTCGACGATCTCAATCTCAATCTCAGAACTGGATGTAGACGCGCCGGAGTCGAGATGGGAAGGGGAGGAAGCGCCATGACTGGGAATCCAGCAAGTAGATGTAGATGATGAAGTCGTGGAGTTGCCATTGTGGGCGTCAGAAGGCGGTGGGGCACCGATGTTGTTTGCTTCCTGGCTCGGAAGCTCCCTTTCCCTCTGCAGCCTCTCGGTGAAGGTCTCCATTCCCATGTAGAACAACAGGAGCCAAACGTAGGAGAGGAACTCTCCACCTGAGCCCAGCGCCTTGGCGTGCAGGTATCCTCTGCATCTGCTGGCGGAGAAGCAGAGCATCTCCACCCAAACTCCCTGTATCACTTCCCACATCTTGTCATCACCAAAATCATCCTTCAACTTCAGTAACCCTTTGGCAAGATCCCACGCGTCGTCGATGAATTTTTCTTGAGAACCTTCATTTATTGGTTGCCCTTCCTCTTGGGAACCTATTTTTTGGATCTTCTTCGTTTGACTTGTCCCGCATTGTTTTGATTAACGTCTCCGTAATGTCTTTCTCTTCCACCTTCTGGCAGCAGCTCTGTGGATTCAGCTTGTTGTCCCTGAGGATATACTCGAGGTCATTGTAGGCTGTAGTGAAGAGATTCCGCCTAGTCCCAGGCAATAGCATCTCAGGATTAACAAACAGCAGGTAGACCATGTAGTTGGACATCTGCCTGCATTGGACAGCTTTGCAGTCTGCCAATCGCTGCCCACATCTTTTACTTCCACTAGTCTTGCTGGTTGGTAGTACCTCCAGCTCCATGGCCGCCGCAAGCAGAATCAACCATGTCGATGGGACCTTAGTGAAGTCACATACTCGTATATGCTCTGAAAACGGGCTCAAGAAGAAGCATAGATCAGTGGCGATGTGCCAGAGAAGAACACTCTCATCGAATGGCCCCTTTATGCTCCAGCCCAGGTCTTGCTGGTTGCCCTCAAGCGCCCAGTGGCCCCTGTTGTCATTAAACCTGCGGTAGCTAGCAGCGTCTGTTATTTTCTGCTCCCATACAGCTTTGAGATATTGAAGAACTAACCCTGTAATTCTGCCGGACGAGAGGCACGGCTTCATGCACCAGTGTTGGTCCACCAGGTCCTTGCATCCAAGCTTACTTAAAATCCTCATCTTCTTGCAGTGCTTTTTGTTGCGGGCGAAGTACCCTATGAGGTTATATTGAGCAACCATCTCTGGCCACTGTTCCCTGCGCCTAGTCATCCCTGGACCATGGGAAGTATAAATCCCCATCTCCGTTTCAATAGGTAAACCAGAAAAAAGTTCTAGCGCAGCAGTACAACAGAGTATGGCATATGTAATCTTGACATCAATATCAATATAAGCTTCTCTGTGGCTCTTGTGGAAGAGACCAATGGCTGCCCACGGTAGCAGCATACGTGACAGCAGTATCAATTGGCGGCAAATCAATATAATTTCACCTGCCTGACTATCCACCTCCTCCCATTCACTATCCGTAGGCATGCCTGCAGTCTTTACTCTGGTGTAAAGGAGGAGGAACGCACTAGCAAGCCCTCGCCTCACGTGACCATATGCTGTATTTGCTTTAACACCTCCTTTGTTTGAGGAATCTGGAGGGGCTGCTGCTTTATCTTCTTCTTCTTTTGATTTTCTAGTGGTCGTCGTCTCTGCTTTGTCTTGGCTAAGCACCCAGAAATATTTGAAGATACTAAGCCGAAAGCCAGCATACGGAGATGAAAGATCTATGAATAGCTTATAGGCCTCACGACTGAGTATCCATTCTCTAATTCTTTCATATCCCCTTGCATTTGGCTTAGCCGTATCCTCCTCCATAGGAGCCCTTTCTCCTTGTGCCCCACCTTCACCATTTTTTCTTGTTCTCCGACTACAAAATCCCTTGCCCATTTCACGTACTCCTCGAATGGGTCCATGAAAAAAAAAAAGTTCATCGAGGGCCGTGAACATGCCCCTCCCGACTCCCCAGCCCGACGCCGCCCTCAGCTCCGCTCCCGCCGCCGCCCCCCCCCCCCCCCCTCATTGCGAGTCCCCAAATCCAACACCAGATCCTCGCTCCCCACTCCTGATCTATCCTCCCATGGCATCCTTGAGGGTCGATCCACTCCAACCCGAGCTACCGTCAATGGAGGATGCCCATGGCCAAGCCGAGCAAGCTGGTGTGCCCCGGCGCGCGCGTCCCCACCTCTACCCACGCCCGGCGAGCCCGTTGGCGCCTGAAGGCGAAGCGAGGAAGAGGAGCTCCTCGATTGGGATGACGGCGGCGGCGGCGGCGGCGGCGACGGCAACAGCGGCGGCGGCGGCGACTCCCTCGGCGAGGAGGCGGTGGCGGCGGGATGCTGGGCACGCGCGCCGCATCTCCGGCTCGATCCCCGAGAACGCCCGCGCCATTGGGCTGAGCCTGCCCGGCATGCTTTCGGTCCTGGCCCCCCTCATCGGCTTCGGCGGTGGCAGCAAGCTCGGTGCCCCTGCCACCCGGCGGATCGGCTGCTGCTGCATCGGCCTCCCCCACCGCTTTGAAGATGCACGGGCAAGCGCGGGCGGGCGGGCGCCGCCCGGTCAACGAGGAGGCTGGGGAGCCAACCTCGCCCGGGTTGGCAAAAGGTGAAGGCAGGTCGCCGTAAGCGTCTTTGAAGCTGCACACCGCAGCGGACCCGGCGCACCCATGGCAGCGACCTTCAAGATACGCCGTCGGGAGATGCTTTGGTGCCTCGCCTCAGACCACCAAGTTGCCAAGTGCGAGATCCGGTTCGCTGCATCTCCTGCTGGAAGGTGGGGCATCTTGCCCGCTGCTGCCCATCTCGCCGCCCTCGCACCATCTCCGACCAACTCCACGCCCGCCTCAAGTTTCCGCCCGAAAGTATTCACAGCCGCATCATTTTCCCCCCACTTCCTCACCATGACAGCACCTCCCCTGCCGCGGCCGGCATGGTGCACGTCCTGGAGCTACCCCAAGTTCCCGAGAGGTTGCCGATGCACTAAGCCACCACCTGCAAGTTCCTCGCCACAACATCTTGGTGACCAGCCACGGGCCTGGGTCTTCGTGGTGGAGTTCGAAGCGGCGTCGGAGGGGCGTGCCTGGATTCATGATCCTTTGGCTAAGGCTGTCTGGGCGTGCCAGCACTGCATGCTGCTGCTCGTCGGAGGGGAGATGCCGGCAGGGGTGGAGGTCCCAAACACCACCGTGCGGGCTGCGGTGGCAACATCACCCAGCCAAACATATTGTTTGGTCCTGAGATACAGCTCGAGAAGGATACCTGTGGTCGAGATCTCAGAACCTGTGATTCAGATGGACATTGATGCGGATCCCTACTCAGGTATGGTGTTGCATGCTGATGCTGGCATTGTTGGGGATGGTGTTGCTGAGGTTGTCGAGCTCCCTAACCCGGCTACACCCTTGGAGGAGGACAGCCGGGGCTATTGCTATCTCTGTCTGCGACACCAACATTGCGGCAAATCCCTCATCTATGGATGGAGACGAAGCTCGGGAAGCGAGTGCACTACCTATTGCTGAGTCGCAGAGAGCGGATGATACTGATGGAGGTGTTTGCGAGGTGGAGGGATTGATGGGGGATACGACGGATGACCAAGTCCGGGGGTCGATGCAAGGGACAACGCCAGAGGAGTTCCCTGATATCTTTGTTGGGCTCTTCAAGGAGCTGCCGCCACCGATCTTGCTGCTGCCGCCCAGGCCGACACCTCAGGTTGCTTGCTCGCCTGCACCACGGGCGCGCAAGGCCAAGAAAGACATGGTGCCCACTCGTTCTAACTCCCGCCTGGCGGCCAAGCCTTCCTCAGTGCCGGTGGCTAACCGGGCACAACTCAAACTGATGAAGGAACTCAGCTTCATTGATGACCCGCAACAGCAGGTGCCTGATGAGGTGGTGACTGAGTACATTCATATGTACGCCGATGACCTCCCGGAGCTGGCAGTTAGGGCCATCCAGAAGGCGTCAAAAATGGGGAACAAGAAGCTGTTGAAGATGCTAGAAGCAGTGGCATAGGAAGCGAGCACTATGGAGATGGAGGCCCCATCGATCTGCTGCACCGGTTGTGTGTTGTTTGTCGCTACCTATGTTAGCTAGATTAGTGTCGGTGTCGGCTGGTCTAAAACCAGGGGTTTCTTCGGTGTTGTGTTATGTCTGTGCTGTTGAGTAGTCCCGACCACCAGGGTTTCTTTGAGATGGGGTCTGAGGGGCTGGTTGCTAGAACATTAAGTGAGTAGTCAGCTAAGTTTGTAATCCCGGCTAAGCCTAGGCTATGCCGGGTAGCGCTTACTTCGCTTGTACCGGATGTTTTGCTTCCTCCTCTTAATATAAACCAAAGCCGGAAACCGGATCTTTCAAAAAAAAATGGGTCCATCATCTCATCTTTATTTTGCTTTGCTGTCCATCAAGCAAGAACAGAAACATTATTATTCATATAAGCACACTAAGCCCGCCAAAATGTATATATGGAGATAAAAGGTATGTTAGAGGTTGTATGGCAGCTGTTAGTCTGATGCTACTAATTCTTATGACGAGGCAGATTCTATGCACTAATCTGTGATGGAATGGGCAAAAGATAAAAAGTGATCGAAGTTTAAGTTGTAAGGTGAGATCAAGTGGGAGATAGTAATGCTCGCCCTAATCTGTTAGTCTGATACCTGGTTGATTAATTATAGAATATATTCTTACAATAAATATAGTAAAAGATAATTGTTGAAACTATTTAATTAATTTCTAGTAACCTAGTCACCCTTACAATTATCTGACTCATCGGAAGGAAACGGAATTTTTTGTTATTTTAAATGGAAGGAAGGAGTAGTTAATAAGTCTCGCTACTACTACCTTGTTTGATGTAGTGTTTAGAGCGTGGAGCCAAGATCAATAGATTCGATACAAGAGGCACACGTACAAGATGATAAAAGAAACTAGTTGGAATTGCAACTCACAATTTCCTTCCAGTATTCAGCCAAGATAGTGGTTATTTCTCCATTTCAGTTCTCCCCACATTTAAGAATGTTTACATATATATAGACCACGCAGGGCCATTAAGCTAGCAGCTGAAAAGACTAATAACTGAAGCATTAACATATAAGACTCTTATTCTTCATAGGAAAAGTAAATACTAAAAACATTAGAATTCCTTGGCCTTTAATCTGCTCGGACTGCACAACTTCTGCATGTGTGCAATGGCTTATTTGTCTGCATCATCCACCCTGGGCTGGAAAGAACTCGGCCTCGAGTTCGAGTTGATAGCACTGAAGGGGTCACCATAGTATGGAAGAAGATGTTTTACATTAAACACATTAGATGTGTGCAAATGGCTTGGCAACTGGATCTGATAAGCATTATCATTGATCTTGCGCAGGACCTTACATGGTCCAATCTTCCGACGACTTAATTTGTTGTATTGCCCAGCAGGAAAGCGATCTTTAGTAAGGACAGCCCATACGTAATCACCTTCAGCAAACACAAGGTGCCGACGATGTTGATCTGCGGCAGCTTTGTATTTATCATTGCTGTCATGGATGCGTTGCTGGACAAGCTTGTGAATGGAGCCCAGCTCGGCAACCAATTCATCTGCTCTCTTGCTTGCTTCCCCAACAATAGGTATAGGTGCCAACTCAAGCACACCATTTGGGATGCGGCCATATATCACCTCAAATGGACAAAATCCAGTAGAACGGTTCGGAGTACGGTTGAAAGAAAATTCAGCATATGCCAAAATTTGGTCCCAGTGTTTTGGCTTGTCACCTACAAGAGCTCGTAACATGTTTCCCAAGCTTCGATTCACAACTTCGGTCTGACCATCAGTTTGTGGATGATAAGCGGTACTAAAATTCAAAGTGGTACCCATTTGCTTCCACAAAGACCGCCAAAAATGTGACATGAACTTTGTGTCACGGTCAGAAGTAATACTTTTGGAAGTCCATGGAGGCGCACTACCTCCCGAAAAGAACAAATGAGAAATTTGACTTGCATCTGATGTCTTCCGGCAAGCAATAAAATGGGCCATCTTGCTAAACCGATCCACCACAACAAAGATAGAATCCACACGTCGCTGTGTACGTGGTAGACCTAGGACAAAATCCATACTCACATCTGTCCAGGGTCCAGCTGGGACGGGCAGTGGCATATACAACCCTGCATTAGTAGGTACTCCTTTGGAAACTTGACAAATATGGCACCGTTGAACAAACCGTTCCATGTCTCGGCGAGCACGAGGCCAAAAATATTGCTGCAATAATATGCCCACAGACTTGTCACGTCCACGGTGGCCCTCATTGTGGATTTCCTTGATTATCAGATCACGGACAGAACAATCTGGAATACAGAGCTGAGTTCCGCGAAAGAGGAAGCCATCATGTATTGTATACTCAGCTGACTTCTTGGATTGAGCAGATTCATAAACCTTGCTAAAGAAAGGATCAGTAGTATAGAGATCAGGAAGAGCATCAAAGCCAATGACTTCAACACGCATCATAGTAAGGCAATGCGCTCTGCGACTCAATGCATCAGCTACTTTATTCTGTGTGCCCGATTTGTGTTTTAAAACAAAGTTGTACTCCTCAAGAAAACTAGCCCAACGTGCGTGTTTTCGATTGAGGTTGGCTTGACTGCGAATATGTTTCAATGCTTCATGGTCACTATATAGAATGAACTCTTGATGCAGTAGGTAATGCCTCCAATGTTGCAAGGCTCGAACAATAGCATATAATTCTGTTTCATAAGTGGAATATCGCAGCTGGGCACCTGTTAATTTCTCACTAAAGAAAGCCACAGGATGAGATGCTTGACTGAGAACAGCACCAATGCCCACTCCCGAAGCATCACAGTCTACTTGAAATAATTGTTCAAAATCGGGCAGGGCTAAACATCCTGCCGAGGCGATCCTTGTCTTGATCTCTTCAAAAAGCTTCGAGTGCCTCCTCTGATAATACAAAAACTCCACTTCGTTTCATGCAATCAGTAAATGGGGCCATGATTATGCTGAAATTACGAATGAATCGACGATAGAAAGAAGCAAGCCCATGAAAACTTCGAGCTTCAGTTAACGTACGTGGAGCAGGCCAATTAATGATAGCTGTAACCTTACTGGAATCCATCTCCAACCCTTTTGATGAGACAATGAAACCCAGAAAATTCACGGAAGTAGTAAAGAACTCACACTTCAGCGGATTGGCATATAATTATTCATGCCTTAATGCAGAGAGAACTGCACGCAAGTGTTGGAAGTGCTCGTCCAAACTTTTGCTGTATATGAGTATATCATCAAAATATACAACAACAAACTTCCCAATAAAAGGTTGTAGGACATGATTCATCAGCCGCATAAATGTACTAGGAGCATTTGAAAGGCCAAAAGGCATCACCAACCATTCATAAAGACCATCTCTTGTTTTGAAAGCAGTCTTCCATTCATCTCCTGGATAAATCCGCAATTGATGATATCCACTCTTCAAGTCAATCTTTGAAAACAGTAGGGCCCCTGCTAGATTATCCAACATATCATCTAGGCGAGGAATAGGAAATCGATATTTAATGGTGATCTTATTGATTGCTCGACAGTCAACACACATACGCCACGAGCCATCTTTCTTCGGTGTCAACAATACTGGAACTGCACATGGGCTGAGACTAGGACGAATAAACCCCTTATCCAGCAATTCTTGCACTTGTCGATTCAGCTCCTTATACTCTGTTGGATTCATGCGATAGGCTGGACGATTGGGCAAAGTAGCCCCTGGGACTAGATCAATACGATGTTGAATCTCGCGCATAGGAGGTAATATGGGTGGGAGCTCGACAGGGAACACATCGGAAAATTCTTGAAGCAATGTTTGTGCCTCTGGTGATATGCAAGTGTTGTCAGCTTTTGGGTCTGACACTAACAATAAGTACATATCGCCATCATCCAAATCGCGCAAAAAATTCCTTGTAAGAGACTAGATTTGTAGTCCCAGATGATTCACCCTCATTTAATTTCGAGATTTCATTCAGATTTACTGGGTTGAGAACAAACTTTTGCCCATCCTTTGTGACAGTATAGGTATGCTTTCTGCCATCATGTACTGCATATCGGTCATACTGCCAAGGTCTCCCAAGATGAGATGACTAACATCCATATCAACAACATCACATTCAACCTCATCAAAGAATTTGTTGCCGATGGAGAAAAGAAACCAAACAACGATATTTGACCTTCGAAACCTTATCAGATTTAAACCACCGCATATTATAAGGATGAGGATGCTGTAGCTTCTGTAGACCAAGTTTACTCACTGCATTTTCTGAAATAACGTTCTCCCAGCTGCCATTATCTATAATAACATGGCAGACTTTACCACCCATGGTACAACGGGTGTGGAACAAACTCCTACGCCTCCAGTCTTCATCGTGTTTGGGTCGTGTTACTAGCGCACGCTCCATGACTAGCATGTCACCCGTATCTCCTTCTAGCTGAACCTCTTCCTCGTCACCATAACTGTCATATACAGGATTGTTTTGCTGCTCTCTCTCCTCCTCAAACTCAGCCATGAGTCCTTTACCATCTCTGCTATTGTTCTTTGGACAGTTTCTCTGCAGATGGTCTGTAGAACCACATTTAAAACAGCGAGCGCGTTGTGATGATGATGACTTAGATGCTTCACTGCCACCTTTGGGCCTAGACACTGAATTTGTGATTTGTGTTCCTCCGTTGCCAATAACCTCCCCGTTGATGGTGTATTGTCAGACTGCAAACGGAATGAAGTGCTATTAGAACGCCCATGCTCGCTGCTGCTGTTTCTCAATAGTTGTTGCCCGTTGATGTGCCTCTGAAACTGTGAAATTCATATGCAATGCCAATACATCCTGGATGGATTTACGCAGGCCACCAACATACCTCGCCACCAACTGACTTTTGGAATCACTCAAGTTATTGCGTGAAACCAATTGGTAGAACTCATGTGTATATTCATCGACACTCAGAGAGCCTTGACGAAGATTCTGGAGCTGCATAAATAAAACTTCTTCATAATTAAAAGGAAGAAATTCACGCTGCAATTTCTCCTTCATAGCGGACCATGAATCAATCTTTCTTTTGCCACGGGTCCTGCGACTCTTCTCTAAATTCTTCCACCAAACAGAGGCACGCCCCTTTAGTCGCATGGCAACTGCAGGGACACGCTCAACTTCAGGAACATCTGCATAGTCAAAGATACGTTCAACTTGATCAAGCCAATCCACAAAATTTTCAGAGGAAAGACCTCCTGAAAACTCTCTGGTAAATTGACTTCGGAAACAGCGGCGACTGCTTTCCTCACGGTCAGCAGCGATACGGTTTCCTCTGTGGCGACGCCTCGCAAAAGGATTGACTTCAGGACGCCTCAGGTCACTTTCTGAAGAGCTATCACTGTCATAGGAAGCACCTTCATCTCCCTGATCTTCTGGCATGTCCCTCCGCCTCCTAGCACCAGCAATTTGGGCCAGCTAAGTTTGCATGGCACCCATCTGCTGCACTAGGGTCTGCACTTGACGTCTCAACTCTCGATCTTGATCTCTCAATCTGGCATCGATGTCATGTAGGGTCTGATGACGACGGGAACCTCATCGGGGAGGCGACTCCTCCATCTCGGCATCACCACCCCGAAAGCGAGAAACATTCCGGCTGGGGTGGACGGCCTCGATTCCTTCGCCCAGCCGCCATGGACTCGATTCTCCGGCTCAATACCAAACTGATGTAGTGTTTAGAGCGTGGAGCCAAGATCAATAGATTCGATACAAGAGGCACACGTACAAGATGATAAAAGAAACTAGTTGGAATTGCAACTCACAATTTCCTTCCAGTATTCAGCCAAGATAGTGGTTATTTCTCCATTTCAGTTCTCCCCACATTTAAGAATGTTTACATATATATAGACCACGCAGGGCCATTAAGCTAGCAGCTGAAAAGACTAATAACTGAAGCATTAACATATAAGACTCTTATTCTTCATAGGAAAAGTAAATACTAAAAACATTAGAATTCCTTGGCCTTTAATCTGCTCGGACTGCACAACTTCTGCATGTGTGCAATGGCTTATTTGTCTGCATCATTGTTGCTGTGGAGGATGATCACCGTTTTCCACACAAGCCCTTCCACTTTGGGCTTCGTTACCGTCGTCCCCCTTTTGTTCTTGGACGAAAGCCTTTGCTCGTTTCACATACTTCTCGAGCGAAGGCTGATCTGTCTCCTTTTTTTGCTATCCTTGTAGCAGCAGGTGTGCTAACAAGGGTAGTAATGCTCGCCCTCTTGAGAGCCCAAGGCTTTGTGATGACGGCATCCTAAAGAGCATCTCTACAAATATTAAATCATGTACACGTTACGTTCTACTGGTGGTAATAATGTGTCTTTTTTTTCTCCTCCTCCATCACACTATGAAAACTCATCTCCGATATCTTTCTGTTTTGCGCTCCCACACTACTACGTAATGGATTTTCACGAAATCGGCACGTTGCTGATCAGCAGGCACAGCGTCCGCCTCCATCTAGCACCAAAAATCGGCATGTAGATGATAATCCAATAATATAACCATTTTAAATATCAACATTACATTTGAGTCAAGGAAAAATAAGTGAAAAAATAGCAACATTGTGTAGGGTGTTGAAACTGGGGTTCTCAACATGGGAGTAGGGCCTCCGCCTAGGCGAGGCTCTAGGGGAGGACAGTAAGAATCAAAATACTAAGTGTAAAGATACTCAATAATAAATGGCCTTAAGTGGTATTTGCGAACACATGGTTGATTTAGGTCGCATGCGTTTAGTTTTGTGATGTAGTGATTGTCAACAGTCAACATTCTCCTTCTATTTTCTTTTATCTTTTTCGCCGGCTATGTTTCACCGGCACATGTGGAGTGTGTCGAAGACGTATCTCTTGGTTCGTGTTGTGCAGGTGTTGAGCTCGGAGATGGTAGGCGACGGCGGAGGTGAAGGGGCCAAGGAGGACGGGTGTCGGGCCGACGGACCGCGAGGTGAAGGACGGACGTGAGGCTTGGGCCGAGGGACCGGATCGCCCGGGTGGCTAGCCATGGAGGCTTACATCCGGGACATCGGCGGATCACGAGAGGACGTGGGCGGGACCGTGTCGATCGGGTCAAGACGGCGAAGCGTGCAGGGCGAGCCGGGGAGCTCGGATGACTTGGCGACTTCGGGCGGTCAAGACGGCGATGACACGCGTGTCGAGGAGGTTTGGTGGTTTGCCCTCAAAACCATCGCACGGGTTTAGTGGTTTGGGCCTCAAAACCACGCGCGGGTTTCAAGGGTTTGGGCCTCAAAAACCCGAAGTGTTCCCACGGGCCAAGGACGGTGCGCGCATCGGGGGAGGTCGGGTGCGTGGAGGCAAGGCTACCGATGAGGAGGCGCGGTGGCCGTCGGATCGAAGATTACCCGTAGTCGACCGAAATAGCCTTAGGGTTACAAAAAATCGACTCACGTATCTTGGGGTAGTTCGAGGGCGAGGGGAATTGGGGCTATTTAGTAGAGGCATACCCCTTCATCCTCCCTTGCCTCTCATTTTCACATTTGTTAGCTAGGGTTCCAAACTACGTGAGAGGTCCAAAGGTTCAGTATCGAATTTGTTTGGGGAAGGGCTGCCCCTAACCGACTGTGCCATGGTGGCTTTTAGTTTTGACTAGCTGTGCCCGTGGTTTCATTTTTCGTCTCCCGAGCTGTTTTCTTTCTTGCTTATTTCGTTCGTTGTCAAGATCTGAGTTTCCGCGAGTTCGAGTTGGTTTCAGGCAAAGATTTCTTGGGAATAGGCTGGGACTATGCCGATTTTGATCTGACCAAAATCTTGGTTCGAGTTCTTTTTGAATTGACTGAGTTCTGGTACTTTTTGTGATTGTCTGTCTCTCGGTCCAGGCTCCAGTTCTTTGTTCATCGGTTCGTGCTTTCAGGCATGGGGAAACAAACAGCTTGGAGCTGTAGCGCAGAAACGCCTCCCCCTGCCCAAGATAGTACGAGTCCGTGAAACTCACTTACAAAGCATCAGGATTTACTTGAACGTGAATTCCTTTTTGGCCTATCTTGAGTTGTCTCTTTTCTATCTACAGGATGTTTTATTTCATTTTATTTGTGCGCAAATCAAGCGGCAGGAGCAGCCCCTCTGCTAGCTTCTTGGTCAATTCTTTCTTGTGCTTCGTGCTCTAGGCTTGGTTCTCCAATTTTCTTTCCGATTTGTGCTATCAATTTCTGCGTTCTTCGAGTGCAGGTGTGGGGGAACAACCAGCAGCAAAAGCACGGCAGCAGCAGCTCGCCATCCATCAGCTTGACTCACGCCACCAGAGCGTCCTGACAGCAGCAGCACACCAAGTCTGCAGCATCGACCAATCCTTCTCTGCGCTCGGCTCCTGCTTCAACAAAGGTCGATTTTTATTCTTGTGCTGTGGAGTTTGCCTTCGAGCAAAACAATTTCCTCTTGCAGGGGGCAGCTAGAACGAGCGCCTGTGTGCGATTTTCTAGCGTTGGTTGAACTCAGCTTAGTTCTTCTTTCTCTGCGCTTTCGCAAGGTATTTGTTGAAATGCCGCAGTAGTTGCTCTGCAGTAGACAGTTCCGGACGGCTGTTTCCAGTAACCCAGCAGCAGTAGTGCATTAGTGTGTTCATCGAGCGCAGCTACTTGACCAGCTTAAGAGTCGTTTGGCAGTGTTACTTTGGAATTTCTCTCTTGCTATTTAATCCATGATTTATTCACTTGTGCTTTGATTTGAGATCCGATTTTTACGATGACATTCTATTGATCCGAGGAATTCTTCTAGGTACTCTCGTCACGAGTTGACTTGGGTATTTTGGTTTCGTGAACTTGCTTCTTCTCTATAGAAGTCGGGTGACTCATTTCTATCCTATTTCACTTTCGCTTTTGTCGACGGTGTGTGATCGTTTGAGGTGTCCCGGCTGTGTTCCTAGGGAACATCCACCCAATCATTTGGGTCGGGACATCTTAGTGCTCTCTTTGCTCGTGACACCTTGCTACTAGTTAGCACGTGTGTTACTCGCCTCTCGTTTGAGTTTGCTTTTGAGGTTGGGGGTTGAGCCGATGACCCAAAATTGAAAAGGAAAATCGAGGCTCCCATTCACCCCCTCCGGGTCGCCGTTTCGGTCCTTCAATTGGTATCGAGCGGTTAAGGATCATATCCACCTTAATCGGTCCGTGATCCGCGATGCTTACATGGAGAGGTTTGGTCACTTTGGTGGCAAGCCTCCCAGGAGTTCGATGGCACCAACTATCCCTATTGAAAGATTAAGATGCAAGCACATCTTATGGGGATAGATTGGAGAGTGTGGGAGATCGTCAAGGATGAGAACTACCAAGTGCTAGCCGCCGAGTGGGTGAGGATCAAATAGCCCAACACAACGCCAACAACCGAGCGAGGAGCGTCTTGTTCTCTAGCCTCAAGGATAGTGAGTTTGAGAGAGTTGCCACTTGTGAGACCGCTCGTGAGGTGTGGAAGACACTCGAGAGCTACCACGAGGGAACCCCACAAGTCAAGGCCCGCCTTTACGAGACCTACAAGAGAGAGTACAACAACCTCATCCAGCTTGATGGCGAGTCCATCGATTCTCTCTTTGCTAGGTTTCGGGCGATGCGCTGCAACAAGCTTCGGGGCGAACAAGCCGCCGGAGAGGCTTGACGACGAGCACGGAGAAGGCGATGCGGCTCTTGTGCGCCTACGGATCGGAAGGTGTGGGATGTGAAGGTGTCCGCGATCATGGAGTGCCGCCAACTACGACACCTCACACCCGGCGAGCTCTCGGCAAGCTCAAGTCTTCCGAGATCGAGGCTTAGATCCAGCGCGGTTGAAGAACCCATCTGCGCCCGAATGTTGCTCTCGTCTCGGGTAAGGGCGGTTCAGGTTCTTCCGCTAACCCATCACGCATTTCTTTCGCCTTGTCTTCCTTGGTGTATGCGTGATGAGGGAGCAGATGGAGAGCCTTGGGGATGATGAGCTTGCACTAGTCATCGGCCGATTCTCGCGGTTCCACAACAACCGCTTGAACCGTCGGCGTGGCGGCCCATCCAAGAGCGGATGCTTCGAGTGCGGAGATCCGGACCACTTCGTCGCCGCATGCCCCAAGAAGAACAAGGACAAGTACTCCGGCGAAGTACTACTCCAACAAGTACGACTCCGACAAAGCGCAAGGACAAGCGAGTACACCTCCGGCAAGCACAAGTCCAAGAAGGGGCTTCGACAAGGAGGCGATCAAGAAGAAGTACCTCAAGCGTGCCAAGGAGCACAAGCACGCCTTCCTTGCCTCCCTCGGCGACCTCGACAACGACTCTTCGGACGGGCAATCTTCCTCGGCGATGAGGAGTCCGAGCGCAGGTCGAGGACAAGCTAAATGGACTTTGCTTCTTCTCCGACTCCAAGCCCGGGGCTTCGCACCATGGCCCTCGATGGAGCGGTGACCGACAGCGCCAAGCCACACGGGCAACGACTCCTCTCCCTCCGAGGTACCTCCTACAATCGAATCTCTCTCCGATGAGGTTGAATCTTTGGGCGATGCGCTTGTGTGTCAAGAGAAGTTGCTTAAAGCGTGCGCTAGGGGAGAGAAAGGAGTACAAGGAGAAGTGGGAGATGGTCGTGGACGGAGATAGAGTTGCTTAGGAAGCTTGTCGATGTCTCGATGAGACGGAGTGTGATGCTTGTGCTTGTGCATATGTCTAGCATCATGTCTTTGCAGTCTAAGTATTCGGCTTTGCTAGATGAGCACGTTGATTTGAAGTCTAGGCCGATCTTTGTTGAGTGCGTGCAAGTCCCGGGTGACTTGCGATCCGAGTTGGCGCGAGAAGACCGCCAAGCTTGCTTTGTGCTTGAGAAGGCCAACTTCGGATAGCACCGTCTTTGGGATGTGCTAAGTGTGAAGCTTTGGAGTTGGAGCTCATGTCTTGTAGGCATGACAAGGGGAGAGTCGAAGAGGAGATCAAGTATCTTCGCTCTGTCTTGAGTTGGGTGTCTTGTGGAGAGCCGCAGCTTGGCATGATGATGAGTCGGTTCAAAAAGGGGGACCGACACATCGGGTTTAGGGCTTTGCTATAGGTGGGAAGGGAGAAGTCATTTATGGCAAGGTTGGTCAAGGTAGTGGTTTGAGCTCGAGTGAGAAACCAACCAACACTCCCAAATTGACCAAGATCACTCCACCTGAGCCTACCAAGCCTATTGTGCAAGATGGCATTCTCCAAGAGCCAACTAAGACTCCACCTCCCAAACAAGTGTGGCTTCCCAAACCGAACCACCTCAAGAACCCACTTGACACTCTGCCCGGGATCCCCGAGAGGAAACCCTTCCTAAGGCCAAGACCACAACAAGAGTGAACCATCCACCCAAGAGAGTGAACCAACCACCACCAAAGAGAGAGTGAGGTATCACCGTGAGTATTGTCGAGAGATGGTCACTTGGTTGAGTTTTGTTTTAGGAGGAAGAGGGATGCTAGGCGTCGAGTGGAGTTTGAGAACCGTGACATGTATCACCCACCACTTGGCATGTATGAGAGGGGGTGTGCGGTCGGTTCAGAGGCAGTTTGCTAGGCCTGAAGGTAGGAGGCCTCAGAGGTTTGGACCACGGTTTGTGAGACCGTTTGGTGGTCGTGCTCCGCGAGTGGATGTAGATCCTCGCTTTGGGAGCTTTGAGGTTGATAAGAGGAGTGCACCACGCTTTGTTGTGCGTGGTAAGCAGTTTGGTAAGATGGGGCGTGGGATGGTTGTTTTGCCTAATGCATATTTGGGGCAAGATGGTCAACACTGGTACTCTTCCAAGTTTACTAACCCCAGTGTTGTGCCATATGCTCATCCCATGTTCTATCGTTGATACAGGCTGGAAGGCTGGAGGACATGTGGCTCATTGACTCCGGCTGTTCTCGACACATGACCGGTAACTCCAAGTGGTTCTCCGCCTCACCCCCATGAAGACGAAAAGAGTACATCACTTTCGGGGGCGAACAGAGGGAAGATTCTATCTCGAGGGTCAATCGGGATCAATGACCACTTTGTACTCAAGGATGTGGCGCCGTCTCCAACCTTCACTTCAACCTTGCTTTCGTCTCTCAACTCATGGCGGGACGGGTATGAGGTACGTTTCAAGGTTGGGTGTTCTCGAAGTTTTGGACTCTCGCGATGATCTCATTTGCTTTGGATTGTGCCATTTGGGCAAGTCTTTCGTGCTGATTTTTCTCGAGGTTTTGGCACATCTTGTTGCTTGTTGGCCGGGTCCTCCTTTGATTTGTGGAAGTGGCATAGGAGACTAGGTCACTTGAGCTTCGACCTCCTCGCGAGGTTGAGTTCAATGGATCCGATCCGAGGATTGCCTAAACTCAAATTTGAGAAGGATTTGGTTTGCCACCCCCGTCGTCACGGGAAGATGGTATCCGCTTCCCACCACCCGATTACTCAGATTATGACCTCGAGACCGGAGAGATCCTTCACATGGACACAGCTTGGTCCATCTCGGGTGAGGTCGGTCGGTGGGAAGTGGTATTGTCTAGTGATCGTTGGCGATTTTTCGAGATACTCTTGGGTCTTTTCATGGAGGGCAAAGATGAGGCTTTTGGTTTTGCTCGTGATCTGATTTTGAGATCGAGAACCGAGTTACCGAGAGACGACCATTCGAGCGATTCGCAAAGGACAATGGCACGAGAATTCAAGAACTCTCGCCGAGTCTCTTTGTGCTAACTTGGGTGTCGAGCACCGGTTTTCTAGCCCTTATGTTCCGCAGCAGAAACGGGATTGTTGAGCGGAAGAACCGGACGCTTGTGGAGATGGCAAGGACCATGCTCGATGAACACAAGACTCAGAGGAAGTATTGGGCTGAGGCAATCAACACAAATGTGCCATGTTTCCAACCACATTTTCCTCCGTGCTTTTACCAAGAAGACATCATATGAACTGCGGTTTGGGAGATTGCCCAAGGTGAGTCACTTCCGTGTGTTTGGATGCAGGTGCTTCATTCTCAAGCAAGGTAATCTCGACAAGTTTGAGTCTCGATCACCGATGGCATTTTCCTTGGATATGCTTTGCACTCACATGCTTACTGAGTTCTAAATCTTGAGACTAACCGTTGTAGAGACTTGTGAGGTTACTTTTCGATGAGAGACGCACCTTGTTTCTCTTCGTGTTTGAGTGTGCGGGGAAAGGAGGAGATGGAGCGAGCATCTTTGTGGAGGAGGAGCGGGAAGATGTTGGTGGGTGATCCCGAAGCGACTCCACCGCTTGCCCCGATCCGACCTGCGACGACGACGACCGCTCCACGGACCAGACCCTACTACCACTACTTCACGGGGTCCGGTGGAGCAGCTCCCCTCGGCCGAGATGGTTGTACCCGAGGAGGTTCCCGCTCCGGTCGAGGGGAGGCGACATACTCGCGCCGCGGCTCAAACACATTCGCCGCCACCCCCGAGACCATGATTGGAGGACTCAACCAAAGGGTAACTCGTTCCAAATCCTATGCCATGTGTCATTTTGCTCATTCTGCATTTGTTTCCACTCTTGAGCCCAAAGATGTTGACACTGCTTTATCGGATTCGGATTGGGTCAATGCCATGCATGAGGAGTTGCAAAACTTTGAGACGAACCAAGTCTGGGTTTTAGTTCCACCCCTGGCGAGTGTCATCCCATAGGAACCAAGTGGGTGTTTAAGAACAAACAGTGAGGATGGTGTGGTGGTGAGAAACAAAGCCAGATTAGTTGCCCAGGGGTTCTGTCAGAAAGAGGGAATAGACTATGAAGAAACCTTTGCTCCTGTAGCCCGCATAGAAGCCATTAGGATTTTGCTCGCTTTTTGCGACCTCAAAGGGTTTTAAGCTCTTCCGATGGATGTCAAGAGTGCTTTTCTAAATGGGTACATTGAGGAGGAAGTGTATGTGAGGCACCTCACGGGTTTGTGAATCCCAAACACCCGGACTTTGTGTACAAGTTGAACAAAGCCTTGTATGGGTTGAAACAAGCCCCCGTGAGCGTGGTATGAGCGATTGAAAGCTTTTCTCTTAGCTAAGGGGTTTGTGATGGGGGCAGGAGACAAGACCTTGTTCCCGCTTAGGAAAGGCAATGACATTCTCCTTGTCCGTTTTACGTGGATGATATCATCTTTGGTGGCTCTTCACATGCTTTGGTATCTAGTTTTGCGTAAATTATGAGCGGGAATTTGAGATGAGCATGATGGGCGAGTTGACCTACTTCCTTGGACTCCAAATCAAGCAAACCAAGGACGGGATCTTTGTACACCAGGGCAAGTACACGAAGGACATCATCCGCAAGTTTCGCATGGGCGAGGCCAAGCCTCTTTCGACGCCCATGTCGACGACGACGGCCCTGGACGAAGACAAGGATGGAGAAGCTGTGGACCAAAGGGAGTTCAGAAGCATGATCGGCTCGCTGTTGTACCTGACGGCGACACGCCCCGACATCCAGTTCGCAGTTTGCCTCTGCGCACGCTTTCAGTCTTCGCCGCGCACCTCTCACCTTCAGGCTGTGAAGAGGATTTTCAGGTACTTGCAGTTTACTCCTGAGTTTGGCCTTTGGTACTCGGCCTCTTCCACCCTCTCTCCCCGATTGGTTTTTTTCGGATTCGATTATGCTTTGGTGATCGTATGCATAGAAAGTCTACCTCTGGTACTTGTCAGTTTCTTGGTACTTCTCTAGTGTCTTGGTCGTCTCGTAAACAGTCTGGTGTCGCTCAGTCGACGGTTGAGGCGGAGTATGTAGCTGCTGCCGCTTGTTGTTCCCAGCTGCTGTGGATGGTTGCCACTTTGAGAGACTTTGGTTTGAGCTTTTCCCGTGTACCTTTGATGTGTGATAGCATGGGAGCTGTGAGTGTTGCCAAAAACCCTGTCCTTCACTCCCAGACCAAACACATAGAGGTGAGGTACCACTTCTTGAGAGATCACCAGGAGAAAGGGGACATAGATGTTCAACGATGTGTACACGGAGCACCAGTTGCGGACATTTTCACAAAACCACTAGACCAAGTCCGCTTTGCTCAGCTTCGTGGGGAGTTGGGCGTGTGCTACCCTTTTTGAGGGGTAGCTTTGTAGTTGATGTACAGATTTAGTTTTAGATTTGTTTTTGACTTTTGTATCATACTTGCATATCATGAGCTTCATCTTTATATTGTTTTGAATGAGGTTGTGCTCTTAGTAGTATGAGTATGATAGTGCTTCTAGCTTGAGCTCTTTTTAATCATGTGATGTATGTTATGAACTGAGCAACTTTTTCGAAATGTGAACTTGATTAATGAATGATGAAACTTAATATTGGTTCACCCTTGAGCTAGCTTCTATCATGAGTAGGGTGTTGAGACCCTTTGAGCTTTTATGTGTATGCTTGGTAGCTATGTCTCATGCTTTGATTCATTCACTTGCTTAGATTTTCATGATAATACCATGCTAAAACATGAAGTCTAAAGCTAAAGTGATGAAAAGATCGAGTGGGTCCATTTTGCCACACTTTGAAGTTCGAGACTGCTTTCACTTGCACTCTTGAATGAACTTGGACTTCATTGTGTTTGACCCAGACCATTGTCTTAAGCTAATCATTGCTCACGCATAGGCTTGACATGGTTGATTAGTAAGGCAAGGCAAATGTGGATAACCACTCGCATGCTCTTTTGTATCTTGTGAACCGCTGCAACTCTGAACTAAAATGAACACAAGTTTGTGCAACAATGTCTAGCATGATGTCTGAACGCTGCTTGGGGTAGTTCACCCAGTTTACATGTTTGAGCACTTAGTTGATCTCCTATCTACTTGTGCTAGGTGCTATGTTTGATGGTGAACCTCCTTTTTGCAAGATATTAAAATTTGCTCAAAATGCTTTGTGCCATATTTTATATCATCTGTTTAACTTGAGCTCTGGCTAGCACTTGTAGTTTGTTGTTTTTGTACCACTTTGAGCACTCTCTCATTCGGTTGAATATAATCTTGAAGCTTTGCATTGTGACATATTGCATTTCATAGCTTGATTAGTGCATGTGCCAACAAGGGGGAGAAAGGTACAAAGACAGTGAGTTTGCATTTGTCCAGGGGGAGTAGCACTTTGAGCTAGATGTGTTGAGCCTTTGCCTTTGTCTTGAGGGTCTAGCTGTTTTTGTGTGAAAGTTATTGGTTTCGAGCTTTGCTAGTGGTGTTGAGCCCGTTCTATCTCTTCTTGAGGACTAGCTGTGCCTCTGCTTTAGCTTGGTTGTGTCGAGCCTTTTGCCCATGTCTTTGGGAACCAAGTTTTTGCTCCATATTTGCTATCCAAAGAGATTGTCTTAGCTTTTTGTCTAGCTTTTGTTCACCCTGGATGTGCTATCTTCTACCTTCTTACGTCTTTGTGTTGAATGTTGACAATGCACTCATCAAGGGGGAGATTGCGAACACATGGTTGATTTAGGTCGCATGCGTTTAGTTTTGTGATGTAGTGATTGTCAACAAATCAACATTCTCCTTCTATTTTCTTTTATCTTTTTCTGCTTGGCTATGTTTCACCTAAGACATGTGGAGTGTGTCGAAGAGGCGTATCTCTTGGTTCGTGTTGTGCGGGTGTTGAGCTCGGAGATGGTAGGCGACGGCGAGGTGAAGGGGCCAAGGAGGGGCGTCTTGCGGGCCGACGGACCCGAGGAGGTGAAGGGGACGGGCGTGAGGCTTGGACCGAGGGACCGGATCGCCGGGGTGGCTAGCCATGGAGGCCGACATCCGGGACATCGACGGATGCGAGAGGGCGTGGCGGGACCGTGTCGATCGGGTCAAGACGCGGCGTGCGTGGCGGCGAGCGAGGGGGAGCTCGGATGACTTGGCGACTTCGGGGCGGTCAAGGCGGCGATGACACGTGTCGAGGAGGTTTGGTGGTTTGCCCTCAAAACCATCGGCGCGGGGTTTAGTGGTTTGGGCCTCAAAACCACAGCGCGGGTTTAGTGGGTTTGGGCCTCAAAACCGGCGTTCCCGTTCGGCGGGGGCGAAGGGGCGGCACGTGGCGGCATCGGGGAGGTTGCGTGGAGGCAAGGCTACCGATGAGGAGGCGCGGCGGTGGCCGTCGGATCGAAGATTACCCGTCGACCCGAAATAGCCTTAGGAGTTACAAAATCGACTCATGTATCTTAGGGGTAGTTTAGGCGAGAGGGAATTGGGGCTATTTAGCGCCAGGCATACCCCTTCATCCTCCCTTCCTCTCATTTTCACATTTGTTAGCTAGGGTTCCAAACTACTGTGAGAGGTCAGGTTAATGCGTATCAATTTGTTTGGGGAAGGGCTGCCTAACCAGCCTGTGCCATGGTGGCTTTTAGTTTTGACTAGCTGTGCCCGTGGTTTCATTTTCTGTCTCCCGAGCTGTTTTCTTTCTTGCTTATTTCGTTCGTTGTCAAGATCTGAGTTTCCGCGAGTTCGAGTTGGTTTCAGGCAAAGATTTCTTGGGAATAGGCTGGGACTATGCCGATTTTGATCTGACCAAAATCTTGGTTCGAGTTCTTTTGAATTGACTGAGTTCTGGTACTTTTTGTGATTGTCTGTCTCTCGGTCCAGGCTCCAGTTCTTTGTTCATCGGTTCGTGCTTTCAGGCATGGGGAAACAAACAGCTTGGAGCTGTAGCGCAGAGCGCCTCCCTGCCCAAGATAGTACGAGTCCGTGAAACTCACTTACAAAGCATCAGGATTTACTTGAACGTGAATTCCTTTTGGCCTATCTTGAGTTGTCTCTTTCTATCTACAGGATGTTTTATTTCATTTTATTTGTGTGCAAATCAAGCGGCAGGGAGCAGCCCCTCTGCTAGCTTCTTGGTCAATTCTTTCTTGTGCTTCGTGCTCTAGGCTTGGTTCTCCAATTTTCTTTCCGATTTGTGCTATCAATTTCTGCGTTCTTCGAGTGCAGGTGTGGGGAACAACCAGCAGCAAAAGCACGGCAGCAGCAGCTCGCCATCCATCAGCTTGGCTCACGCCACCAGAGCGTCCTGACAGCAGCAGCACACCAAGTCTGCAGCATCGACCAATCCTTCTCTGCGCTCGGCTCCTGCTTCAACAAAGGTCGATTTTTATTCTTGTGCTGTGGAGTTTGCCTTCGAGCAAAACAATTTCCTCTTGTGCAGGGCAGCTAGAACGAGCGCCTGTGTGCGATTTTCTAGCGTTGGTTGAACTCAGCTTAGTTCTTCTTTCTCTGCGCTCGCAAGGTATTTGTTGAAATGCCGCAGTAGTTGCTCTGCAGTAGACAGTTCCGGACGGCTGTTTCCAGTAACCCAGCAGCAGTAGTGCATTAGTGTGTTCATCGAGCGCAGCTACTTGACCAGCTTAAGAGTCGTTTGGCAGTGTTACTTTGGAATTTCTCTCTTGCTATTTAATCCATGATTTATTCACTTGTGCTTTGATTTGAGATCCGATTTTTTCGCGATGACATTCTATTGATCCGAGGAATTCTTCTAGGTACTCTCGTCACGAGTTGACTTGGGTATTTTGGTTTCGTGAACTTGCTTCTTCTCTATAGAAGTCGGGTGACTCATTTCTATCCTATTTCGACTTTCGCTTTTGTCGACGGTGTGTGATCGTTTGAGGTGTCCCGTGTTCTAGGGAACATCCACCCAATCATTTGGGTCGTGGACATCTTAGTGCTCTCTTTTTGCTCGTGACACCTTGCTACTAGTTAGCACGTGTGTGTTACTTCCGTCTCGTTTGAGTTTGCTTTTGAGGTTGGGGGGGTTGAGCCGATGACCCAAAATTGAAAAGGAAAATCGAGGTTCCCATTCACCCCCTCCGGTCGCCGTTTAGGTCCTTCAAGATTCACCAACCATCCAAAAGGGAGGTTAACCCCTATTTATAGTTTACATCAGGCAGGAATGTAAGATTACATATTTGCCCTCCAATATTCCTAGCATATTCCTGGACTTGGCTTGCTGTCCTGGGGGCCTTCGCATACTTCTTCCGCCCGCACCGCCATCGCCAGTTGGACCTTCGCCTGTTCTATTGGGGCCTGGTCGCCGAGATCTCCGCCTTGGCGCTCCCCGAGGTGCAGCGGGACCCTAGGAAGCGTGTCATCTCCGCCGACCCAGGCGTCGGTCCGCGATGTTGGCGGAGGTCGCTACCTCCGCTTCCTTAGCGCCAGCAGGAGGAGGGACCTCCACCTGCCTGGAGAGGCGGTGGCTCCCCGAATCGATGCTTGCTCCTGAAAAAACAGACATAAGATTTGGACAGAGTTTTTCGGTTAGCGAAGAACTTCGACCTGCATTTTATCGCCAAGTTAAAACACCTCCGCCTGCCAGCTTAGGGTCATGTCCCAACATAGGGCGTTATAACAGAAACAAATGTTAGCTAAAATATTGCACGGACATTTGTAAAGTCAGGTGACTCAGGTTAGGGGCAGAGCATGATCGTACGTAGGCGTCCTCGATCATGACCCAGTCTGGTCGGTCATTCCTGCGCCATGGCGTGCCGAGCACATGCGGCATACACCGCAGAGAAACGGTGTAGTGCACTCCGTGCGGCATGGCGTAGGGGGTTTGTTACAAGCCCAAGATTGTGTGTATAAAGGCATGAATAAAGGACTGAAGAAGCTATGGTTGTTGCCAACGCCCATATCTTATATCTCGTGTTTCTTGTTGCATCCGCTCTCGCTGTGGTCACCACGTCCTCGTTGGCGCTCGCGTGACAAGCTCTCGCATCTCACATCCCTAGTTCCAAAAACAAACACCATTATAAAGCTTTTATATATTTATCGAGATGATAATCTAAGGCCAATAGGCAGAACACTACTACAAAGAGTTTTTTTTGGAGCCGGGCGGAATGGACTTTTCGAGGTGGGCAAAGCAACAGCCTTTAATCAAATGTATCGGTTAATCCAGACATATGGAGGCGAATGGATTGCCCGCCTCTGTTAATCAACAACGGAGGTGGGCCTCTTAAAGCTGCCCACCTCGTTTAATCCATCAACAGAGGGCCTCTTAAAGCTTCCCACCTTTGTTAATCATTTTTTTAAAAAATAAAAAAACAATTGAGCCCAATGGAGCCTGTTGTCGAGCCCAATCGATCTCGTAGCCTGTAGCCCAATCGATTTCGTAGGCCGTAGCCCGTAGCCAATCGATCTCGTAGCCCGTAGCTCGAGGCTGTCTGTCAACGGATCTGGACACGCTGTCATCGGATCTAGACCGGCTGGCTCCGGATCTACAAAGGGGAGAGAGGAAAAAGTAAGGGAGATGAAGAGAAGAAGAGAAAGGGAGATGGAGAGTTGACCGCCTGTACTTACCTCAACCGTCATCACGTGCTCCGCCAGACCGTGCGCCACCATGACCGGGTGGGCGCCTCTGCAGCCTAGAAACGCCTGGCGCAATGCTTCTTGGCCGCGCCCCCACACCTCCCGGCCATGCGCCCCGAGCCTCCTAGCCTCGTGCCTCCCGGTCGTGTGCCCCCATGCCGTCTGGCCCTACGCCACTTGGTCGTGCACCTCGTGCCGTCCGGCTGGGTGCCACCACCGCACTGGTGAGAGTAGGGCTGGGAAGGACGAGTCAAGAAAGGAGAGAGAAGTGAGTGATGGGAGAGGTGCTTGAGAGAGGGACTACAACTAATTTGCAACCGCGTGCCACCACTACAACTGCGACTGCATGAGGGAGGGAGAGGGCAAAGTGAACTTATTTAGAAACCCTAAGTTGCGAATTTATACCTGAGGCCTTGTTTAGTTCACAAAAGTGAACCCAAAAAGTCTTCTACGATACCCGTCACATTGAATCTCTTGACGCATTTATGGAACATTAAATGTAGGTAAACAAAAAGTAATTGTACAGTTGGGCCGGAAAGTGCGAGACGAATTTTTTGAGCCTGGTTAGTCCATGGTGTGACAATAATTACCAAATACAAACGAAAAGTCTTCAAGACCCAAACCCAAAATATTTCACCAACTAAACACAACACCCCGAGTATGGAAATTGGGACTCACCTGGCCCGGATGGGCCTTAGCCTTTTTGGTGACAGCCTTATAGTGTGCTCGCCTCCATAAATAAATTTAAGAAGGGCGACATCTTAGGCGATCGCCTCCAAAAATGGAAAAAAAATGGGTACACTCACTCACAAAAGGATTGGTACCCCCCCCCACACACACGTGTCCTCCGTTGATTGGAACAGGCCACGCTGTGGGGCCCATCGAAAAGAAGGGACTGCGCCGCATGAGTCCATGCGCAGCCGAGTGGAGGCGCCCGTGCAGGCTTTCGCCCGGGCCGGGGCGTGAGCTGGGCAAGGCGATGGAGGCCCGCGTCGCATATCATTCAGGTGCCAATCCTTTGGTGAGCCAGGGTGTACCTAATTTTTCTCCCAAAAATAGACTATCTGGATGCTGTTGTAAGATGATCACCTCCATAAATCCTTTTACGGAGGACCTGTTTTATCATCTACGTAAATAGAAACACCTGCCTCCGTAAATATTTAGCCATTTTCCGTGGCGATTGTATTTTGTGATAGCCTAGGTTAATGAAAGTGCACCTCCTCGCAAAAAAAATTTCTATAGTAGTGGAAGAAGCCTGACAACAAACATCCACAAGAATCAGTAAGCAAGCTTTTTTCCATGGAAAAATTAATGGAGAGTCAGTAAGCAAGCTTTTTCCATGGAAAAATTAATGGAGAAAGCTTACGAAAATGAGCTAGCTAACGACCTTGTCAAACCAGTTCTTCTCCGATGATGTGATTCTCAGTAGATGGACCTGGACACACTGATGTGTACCTTGGAAGTGTACCAAGTCATGGTGGCCTCATCTCTGGTGCGATCCACGCACACCAAAGTGACACCATGCCGACACCTTCAGGTCTCAAAAAACTCTGATTTTTTTCTTCTTGATCTTTGGATAAAACTTGCAACTAGTCTTTTCTCTCACAGTAACTCCAAATATGATGGTTTTTTCTCTAAAATTTTCTAAAATCATGCTCTACCAAGTTATTGTATTATCACTGCTATTATTTTTTTTCATATTTTATTGTGAATATTTCAAAATTTGATTTTAAAAATTATAAATTCAAACAACATTTTGGGACATCAAATGTTTTTAGTGAAAGAAGTCATGAACATAAAAGTTGTATAACTCCTCAAGATCTACAACTTTATTTTGATCATTTCTTCATTTGACAAAGTCATACTAACGTTGTTCATAAAATTAACACATATCTCATGTAGTTGATGAAACTACTTGAGGGACATATAAGATTTGTGAACAATGTCACTATCACTATGTTTGATGGGGAGACAACAAAAATTAAGAGTTGTAGATCTCAAAATGTTATGAAACTATGTAGTTTAGAACTTTTTGATTTGAGATTATCTTGTCATGGCAAACTAATAAATTTAAAATTTAATTTCAAATGACCTCCGATAGACAAACTACCGAGATAAAAGTTGTAGATCTCGAAAATCCATGAAACTTTTTAGTTTACAACTTTTTGATTTGAGATGATCTTGTTATGGAAAAATAACTTTCACTTTCAAAACATACATGTTACAGTCGCTTATAGCTAACACGTGTCTCAAATGTTGAAACAAAATGCAAAAATTGTTCCCTCTAGGGATAGAACCCAAAACCTTCGGACCCACAGTCCAGTGAGTTATTCATTGCGCAATGTTGGTATGTTCAAAGGGGTAGCTATGCTGCATGTCTATATTACGTATAACTGGGTATCCATGGGGCCATGTTGTCTGCGTCTAACCCCGTCTGCATCCAATTCACCAGTATCCCTTCGCTACTTAACTGGCATCCCTTCACTTAACACGTCCCATATCCTTCACTTGACTGCATCGACGACTTTGTCCATTCCTCTCCACTCTGTCCACTCCTCATTGACAATCACCATTGAAGATGAGAAGGCTAGAGAAGAGGCACAAGGAGAGGGACCCAAACACGGGGAGGTTCACCCGCGGTTCCACATCATTGGTGAAGCAGAGGTGAGATTGTCTGCACTGCTATCCTGCAAAAGTTCCCTGCATGATCCATGTAGATCCACGTAGACGAAAAACTCCCGCAGCGGTGCCTGTATATCCTACCGTAAACGACCACGCGAGCACAGCTCCCGGCATATTTGTCGTAGTAGCATTGCACCGGTATAGGCCTGTGGCCCCACCAGTCGCAGGACCGAGCATGCGCGAGAGGCCCAGAGAGGGAGATAACATGCATGCATCTGACATGTAGCAGTGGGTCCCGCAGATTCAACTACCTAAAAATGTCATAATTCACAAATCATAAAAACTAAATTAAATTTCGATTACACCATTAAATTCGCTTTCAATAAATCATTCAAAAACTAGATCTCACACGGATATATTTAGATAAAATTACAAGTGAACCCCACTAATAGTATTTGGTATAGAGTAGAGATATAAAGGAGGGATGGGTGCGGAAGAAAGTGTTATAAACGAGGGAATCTTGATGACCAGGATATATAGAGGGAGTAAATAGAAAAACATGAGTGCGGGCCCAAATTGAGGCTGCCGCCGAGGTTCAAGAAGGGCACCTTGGCCGCCTCGACGAGGTTTGAGATGAAGGGCATCTATCCCTCTTCATTAGGGAAGAAGACTTTGGAAGCCTTAGTCACTACGAAGGACAAATCCCTAGCGAGGAAGCTGGGGATGACAAGGGTCAAGGCAAGCAGTCAGGAAGCTGGCGGAGGCGAGGGTGAAGGAGATGATGCCGGGGTTGAAGAATAAGTCATCGATGGTGCTGGTGGTGGACTTAGAGAAGAAAGAGAAGAGGCCTATGGTGCTAGAGGAGGACTCGGATATCGAACCCGTGGTGGGGATGTTTAACCATTGCTTCGTGAAAGAGAACAGGGCATGCAGTTTCTTTTCATGTCAAGGTGCCATGCAGTGAGTCATTGGTGCATCAAGCTCATCGGCGTAGGTAATTCAGTATGAAAATCAATTGGATGCGTCAGTTTTAGTATCAATAATTTTAGTTTTTGGTAGTTTCAGTTTCAGTAGTGACAGAAATGAGAAATGGGCTTTAGTTAGAGGCATAGGTTTTGTGTTACCTGTTAGTTTTGGCATAGTTCTATGAATGGTAGTTTTGGCCAGTTTTGACATGGTAATTTCGACAAGTTTTGACATGGCACTTTTGGCCAATTTTGGCACAGTTCACTTACATGCTTGTTTTGACATGTCACAATTGTGGCCAACTACGCAAGCGATGGTGATAATGCGTGTCTGCGTGCCGGTCCTGTGGCTGTGACTGCACCGATGAACGTGCCGCTCGTGCGAGAGGGGCCGATATGGACGTGTGCGTGGCCCGTCTGCTCAGCCCTCAAGAACAGCTCGTCCTTCTCTCCGATGCCTACTACAACATCCGGCGTTTGAGCACAGAAAAGGAGCAAGGAAGGGAGGCAACGACTTGGACCAAGAAGCTACGAGCTACTACAAGACGGTACGAATACTGTGATCCGTTCTCCTCTTGGGCACTTGATGGACCACTCGATCAAGCAAAGAGGGCAAACCATCTTGCAAGGTGTAGCATGTCTTTTGCCGCTTGTTTGCCATCGTGTGTAGCATGTGTTTTAAAAACATGCTGACTGCAAAAAAAAGTTACCATCTGATCTACCTGTCACTACAGGAAGCTGGTTCTTCGCCGAGCACATCGCACGCATCGACAAAGACTAGAAGGCGCCGGGCGAAGGCTTCGCCGCCAGTACAGTGCTCGGCATAGTGCTGACGGGAAAATTTTTCACGGCACAGGCCCTATGCCGAAAGCACCACGACGACGCGCTCTCGGCGAAGCATTCGCCGAGCACCCTACGCCGCCCGCCGGCGCGAAGAAAAATGGCCGTTAACGGCCGTCCCAAAGGGGACGACGATTACGACAATCTTCGCCGAGCACCGTCCGGTGGGCTGTCGGCAAAATTGACAACTTCGCCGAGTACTAGCCGAAACCTGTCGGCAAAAAAATTTTTGAAAACTCTATGCCGAGCACCGCTGCCATTATGCTCGGCAAAAACGGGAGTGGTCGTCGGGCAGCCATTCCTTCCCGTGTTTGCCGAGACCATTGGCAAGGGCCGCCGGCAAAGAAAAAGCTTTGCCGAGTAGTACCGCCGACAAAGTCTGCATTTTTTGTTTTTTTTTTTTCTAGCTTCATAAACAGACGCATATACAATGTTTTTTCACATATTTCACATCTATTCAATCACGTAACACATATATATCAAATTCACCACATATATATCAAACGGCACATATAAGGTCATGATCCAAACATAGATTAACAGCCTCAAATCTAGTTCCACTGATACAACTCATAATCATCAAGTTTCAATGTACTCAACACAACCAACAACAAAAACCTCGAGCGTGATGGTGGAGCTTGCACCAGCAGTGGGTGGTCAAAATTAGCAATGTACTCAGCATAGGAAGCATCTGCAGCTGCTCTCGTCGCGAAACTTCTTGTATCAAGTACTGAAAACCACTCACCTGCTCATTGCATTTTGCCCAGCTATCATAGACTCCGAGAACCTCTCCACGGTATACAACATACCAAGCCATAGCCTTAAAAAAAGTAGAAGCAAATGTTAGTCACGGTTTGATAACAAACATGAGGTAATATAGATGGGGCCTCAAAGATAAGATAGTGTAGCCTTACGCTAAAAAGAGCATCGAGCCCCCCGAACCTCCCCTTGATGCTCTCTCGAACATGAACAAGTGAGGATCATGGAGAAAGTTCGAAGCTCGATGTTCTTTCTCGTTGAGCAAATGGCATAAGCTTTGCATCATAGGCCAAGCCCAAAATGAGATAGGAGAACAAATGAATGAAAATATATAAGAGCAAAGCTTCCATAGGTGGCAAGAACCATTGCATAAAGGGACTCAGTCATAAAATGTAAGCATTCCGAAACCAATTGTCAAAAATAAGGCCTCAAATTTTTCAGAAGGTTTGTATCATAGGTCGCTAAAAAGAACATACCACTCCTCACTTCTCCTTGATGCTCTCGGATCATGAATAAGAGATCATGGAGAAAGTGAGGGGCCGTATGTTCTTTCATTGAGCAAAATGCAAAAAGCTTTGCATCATAGGCCACCATTGCATAAAGGGACTCGGTCATAGGTGCACATTGATCATCCTTGCTGCCAAAGCAATTTCATGGTAACCATGGAACCGTGACTCGATCCATCCCCGGCTATGAGGGGAGGCACCGAACCCGACTCCATCATTGCTCGGGAATGGACGTGAGCCACGGTTTGATGACCACCATGAGCTAATAAGGATAATGCAGCTCGATTCATGGCACTAACATCATAGTCATAAAATGTAAGCATTTCATAACCAATTGCATCATAGGCCACCATTGCATTCCGTAACCGATATATAAGCATAGCCTCGAATTAAATGCCCTTTTCTTTAATATTTGAACTTGGAGCATAAGGACCAATAGATAACAGAGTTCATGGCTGCCATGAAACCATGTGACACATCCAAATAGCCATCGGTCATCGAGATGGACAACAGTTGCTAGGCATGGATGTATCACATGGTTCGATGACGAGCATGAGAACATAAACAGTCCTAGCCGGCATGGAAGTCTCACTTTGGCATTGTAAAGCATCACAGGCATAAAAGGACAAAATTTCGACCACAACCATCACGACCACAACCATCACGACCACAACCATCACGACCACTACACCATCATGACCACAACCATCACGACCACTCGACCACAACTAGTGGTAGCCAAATACCTCACCTTTGCGCGGATCGGGGTGTGGTCCTCCTCGTTGCCTTCTTGCAAAGAAATCGGGGTGGTCGCGGCGGCACGGTCCTCCTCCTCATTGCCTTCTTGCAGCAGGGGTGTGGTCGCGGCGGGGCACGGTCCTCCTCCTCGTCCCCTCCTTCCCTACTCCGTCCTTCCTCCTCGTCCACTCCTTCCCTACTCCATCCTCCTCCTCCCCTTCTTGCTGGTGCGGGCCAGCTGTGGGGGGGCTGCAGGGGCGTGCACGGGAGGGCGGCGGTGGAGCCCGGGCGCGCAGGGCGGGCGGCGGGCGGCGGCGATGGGTGGTCGTCGGGCGAGTGCGCACGCTTGGTGGGCGGCGGTGGAGGTCGGCGCACGCGGGTGGGCGGCAAGGGAGGTGCGCGCGTGGGGTGGCCTGCGGGCACGCGGTGGCCGGCGGGAGGCGTGTGGGGGCGCGTTGGAGGAAGAAGGCGCGGGCGCGGTGGGCGGGGAGGCCGAGGGGTGGAGGCCGAGGCGCGCGGGTGGGCGGCGGTGGAGGCCGGCCGCACACGCGCGTTTTGGCGGGCGTCGGGGGCCGGCGGGCGGGCGGTGCGGGACCCGCAGCGGGGCCTGAGTGTGGTGTGTGAGTGGAGTGGATAGGGTTTAGGGTTTGGGTTTTTAAAGATTCCGAACCTTGCCGACAAATGGGATCGGGAGATTCTCGGCAAAGAGCTTCACTTCGCCGAGAGTCCGACATCCACCCTCGGCAAAAAAATCCCCACCGACACTCACCGTGTTCCTTCGCCCGACGGTCCTCAACACAGGCTCTCGGCAAACCACACTTCGAGAGCCCCCAAGCGCCTCTCGGCAAACTAATTATTTTTTTTATTTTGGTTTCCATACTTTTTCTCGCAATGCTAAAGTACTTAGATCTCCATATTCAAGTTTACAAATTTTTACAGTCCTTCTACTATATTTCATGAATTTTTGTCTTTTATTTGAATTTCTTTTCAAAACTAAAATTTGAACAAGTCATTCGAATAATGGATCTAAATGATTGGAAAAATCATATTCATGCTTGTGAGTGTAGCTTGAGTCCTCATCCATGACCACACCCTAAATTCGAACATCTTGTGCTCAAAACATGTCGACTCACCTTCGGGTGAATTGTTTTTAATTCTATAAAAAACAAAGTCAAAAAATCATGAAATTTTACGAGTTGTCGTGATATCGCATGTGTAGCCCGTGATAAAAATTTTAAAAGTTTTCGTGAAAGTTTGGATCCGTGACTATAGTTTCGGGACATCTCTCACATGAGTTTCGCTTATCATATGTAGAGGTCTCCGTGTTTCTATAGTCCGGGATCCAAACTTCCATGAAACCTTTCCAAATTTTTACCGGAGCGCACACATGCGATATCACGATGACTCGTCAAATTTCATGATTTTTCTATTTAATCTTCATTTTATAGAATTTTTAAATGATTCACCCACCGGTGAGTGGACATGTTTCGCGCACAAGATGTTCGAATTTTTAGGCGTGGACCTGGATTAGGCTTAAAGATAGACTCACAAGCATGTATACCATTTTTCCAATCATTTAGATCAATAATTCGAATCACTTGCGCTTCAAATTTTAGTTTTGAAAAGAAATTCAAATAATACATGAAAATTCATGAAATATAGTAAAATGTTTAAAAAGGTTTCAAACTTGAACATGGACCTCCATGTACTGTATCTAAGGCACAAAAAAAAAAGTTGTGATGGCAACATCAAAAAAAAAAAAATTGGCTTTGCCGAGAGCTGGATTCGTGGCTCTCGGCAAATCTCAATTTTGCCGAGAGTCTTACGAAAAACTCTTGGCGGTAGAAAGCTCTCGAATAAGAGACACGTAGCCTCGTTTTCTTTTGTTGAAAGTATTTTTATAAAAAAAAAAACATGCTTTGCCGAGAGAGTTGTCGGTGCGCTCTCGGCAAAATGTCGACTTTTGCCGACGGCCCGCTAGATCTCATTCTCGGCGAAGAAGTGAAATATATAAAAAAAAAAACTCGCTCGCACGCCACTCCCCGCAGATAAACACTCACCGCAGACACCGCCATCGCCAATCGCCACCGCCACCCACCCGCCGCCGCCCGCCACCGCCACCACCGGCGCGCCACCTCGGCCACCCACCACCGCCACCGCCATTGCCGGCCACCCCGCCGACGGCCCCCCAACGCCGGGGACGCGCTGCCGGCCACCCCACCCACCCCCCTACGCCAAGCACGCCATCGCCGGCCACCCCACCGCCCGCCCCCTGGCCGGGCACGCCATCTGCTGGCCACCATCGCCGCCTCCACCGCCCGACGGTATATTATTAATTTTTTTATTTCTTTATATATATTGCTATTATTTTTTGTAAAAAATGTTGTGCTATATAATATTAGTCGTAGTTATGTTGCAAAAAAATTAAAACTAATTTTTATATTTTTTGTTAGATAGCTTGGACTTAATCTACCACCGCCGAAGTCATAGGTTGCTTTGTGGTCATGTAATGTCCCGCATTTAACCCGATGGAAGACGCTTTGCCCACCATAGCGGAAAATGTTATAGTAATAGTAAGTATTTGTATAATTAATTTGTCAAATATATTTATATATGTATATTTACCATTTATATGAATTTTAATTGTATTGCGACCAATTGACCCAATCACTTGGCTTAAAAGACTGCCTCGTACTTTGGGGTTCAAAGAAGTGGAAGTCCAGCACTATTATGATTTTCATAGTCAGTTGGGTCGACAAGTACAATGTCAAATTACCTTTTCCATACCGAGGAGGAGAACACGAAGAACCGTACTAATCTCGGAGGCTTTGGAATGAAAGCAGCCGCTGGACCAGCCGTCGGTTGCACAAAAAAATATCTTTGTCATGGCATGTGTACGAAGCTTGAAGAAATGGGGTACACTTTTCCCACATTCTCCTCTTTACTGATGACAGCTAATAGTACGAACATGAGAAATGATGTTGCAGGATTGGCTGCAAACCCGCTCGAATGAACCAAAATGATGTGGTAATCTCGATATGTTAATTTATCACCTAGCTTATATCTAGAAATTATATGGCAATCCCGATATATTCTCATTATTTTTTTTCCAATAATTACAGGTTCTACCGTATGCCTTAACCTACGGGTGTAGTTATGCATCAATTCTAACCCAAGCAATGTCGATATTGGGTTATCTTTGGACCTGGGGCTAATCCAATGCCAACACTCACTACAGATGGATATCGGGGAAAGGTGGTTGCCCGTAAGATTCGAGACCCATTGACACGCCCAGTTCGGTTAACCGTCGCCAAACACACCATGTCGCCGTAGTTGTGAAGCAAAGGAGGATGTATTAGTTAGAATGTTGTTATTCCTCTCGAGCACTGTGGTTTCAACATTGGTGACCTACACTTCACCCGCTTATTTCAAAATCGGGGATAATGCCCCGATGTGCCACCAATGCCAAAGGAATGATAAAGGAGGGAGGGTGGTCCAGTGCGATTTATGCAAGAATAAGCGCTTCAGGTGCCATGCATCCAACGATGGTGTGTTTAAGTTCTCAAGATCTGGGGATAATGCCCCCGATGTGCCACCAGTGCTAGAGGAATGATAAAGGAGGGGAGGGTGGTCTGGTGCGATTCATGCAAGAATAAGCACTTCAGGTGCCATGCATCTAACGATGGTGTGTTTAAGTTCTCAAGATCCGAGGATAATGCCCCGATATGCCGATGAGCGGTAGTTGTAAGTGAATTGGTTTAAATTATGCACATTTTAAATTAAGCAAGTTTGTATGGATGTGATAAATATGTGAGTTGTTATAAGTTCTCAAATTTTTTTATTATTTTTAATGCACGAAATCATCAAAGTTCTCTCCTGTCATGCCAAAAAATATATATATTTATTGCTTTGCCGACGGCTCGAAGACAAAACTCTCGGCAAGATACTCTTTGCCGAGAATCTAACGGTAGCCGCCGGCAAAAGTCAACGTTATCGACGGCGTCACCTTGCCCGCCGCCTATGCCGGGGCCTCGGCCTCGACGGCGGCTAACCGGCCGGCAAAGAACATCTTCGCCGAGGGTGTAGCTTCGACGAGCACTAATTGCTCGGGCGAAGGGGCCTTCGCCGAGGGTATTTCTTTGACGAGAATGACCGTCGGGCGAAGACAAACTTTGCCGAGAAGGGTATTTCGGTGCTCGGCGAAACGCAGTCCCGTCGGCGAAGTCCCGCTTTCCCGTAGTGTGTTTTTCGTGTTACATTTAAATTGCCCTTTGTATCTACGCTGATATAGAAACCATGGGTTAGAAGGACCCAAGGTGTAGTTTCTTGATGTGATATCTATGTTATTGAAACTACTTAGTTATTTATTCCACCGGATCTGTCCTAAGTATGGCTAGCTGGCTAGGGCGCCGGGGGACGGATCGGAGGGCCTTTTGCGGCAGGATTCAGAAAAGGAGAAAGGGCGTTTGCATTTTTTTGCCAAAAGCTCTAAAATGATGCTCCAACAGTTTGGTAAATCGGTTTGGCATTTTAGTGAGTTTGGCAATTGCAGGCGCTTTTGGCGCATATTTGCGCTGTTGGGAGCTTTGGCATTTGGCATGCATGGCGCTTTGTATGGCCCTTGTTGAACACTATATGTAGCCGTAGTCTCACGAGTGGTGTCCGCACACGTAACCCAACTACCGACCTATTCCTGGGTCACTTTTCTTATTTGCCAAACCAAAATTGCCAAACTATTGGAGAACACCTTCTTTTTTACTTGGCATCTAGAGTTGGGAGTTGGCAAACAAGGGCAATTGCCAAACCACAATTGACAAACTGTTGAAGTTGCTCTAACAATACCTCAATTCGTACCTTCTGCTGATGCTATTTTATTTAGACCAAATATACCACCATTTGGTCTGTTGTTATTGCTACCAAAAAGTGTACATACATGAGATTAATTTCTAGCTTTTTACAAGTTTGGGAACATAAGCCATAACAGCCAAAGAAAACTAGAGAAAGCATGGACTACTCCACTAGTAGTCGATCTAGCTGAAACTACATAAAAGAGTAAAGTAGCCAATTAACGACCCAAGAAGGAAAAAGCTACAGAAGCCACACGCCATGAAAGAAGGCACTGAGAGGCATGTTGCTCCTCAGTCCTCACTCCTCGTAGACCTTGTATACTCTTCTGCCTGCAGTTTAACCAAATGCTGTCTTCCACACCTATTGTTGCCCACTGTTGTGCTCGCTGTCTCAGCCTGGTATCATGCATCTGCCTTGCTGGCCGGCCATCGCCGCTGCTCTGCACGGTACCGTACCCCGTGGCTTCAACCTTCAACATCACCCATCACGTCAAGTCTTTGCTTCACTCGTAGTATGCTGGCAGTTCATGGCGGCAGAGAGGACACACGTTGCTAATCGCCAATCACTTGGAGATGCAATCCGGGTGAAACTTGTGCACGCGAGATGGACATGGCATCACGGTGACCACCGCACCATCCACAAACTCAACGAAGCAGATGCTACATTGTGTGATGGCATCTTCATTCTCTCCGGCAGCGGCGGGGAACGTTTGCTTTTCGAGGCTACGCACGGCGGCGGCGGACGCAGGGACTGCGCCAAAGCCGCCGATTCCGTAGGGCTGCTGCTGGATGGTCTCGTCGTCGTCGAGACGACATCGACGGCGTGCTCGGCGGCAGAAGCACAATCAGAGGAACCTCGAACAAAATTTCGTCATCGTTGTATTCCTCTATGTTGAGTATACGCCGACGGATCCTCGCGACGGAACGCTGCGGAACAGCCCCGGTCACCGGAGAAGTCGCCGCCGTCGCGCGCCGTCGTTAAGAACCCACATCACGCCACGGATGTCAACGTGCTCCACCAGAGCAACAGCCAGCCGTGCCAAGTTTTCTTGCCCTAGGTGGCGCAAAACCATCGCCTCTTCATCTAGCCGAGCTCGAAGTCGCTGAAAGCCGCCGCCGCCGGGCCGGGCGGACGCACCATCCACGATCAGCTCACCGTCCCGCAATTCGAAGCTCTCGCCGGACATGGTGATCGACGAACACTAGTAACGATTCGATTTTGCGAGCAGGGTCCATTTCTTTTCCGTGGCGGGCGCAATTTCAACCCGCCACGGAAATGATTCGCCCCGCCCCGGGCGGGTCGCACTCTCACGTGGCGGCACGCAAAAAGATTTTTGTTAACCGCGGGCGGGCGCCTGTACGCCCGCCACGCGCAAACATATTAAGCGTGGCGGGCGCGCCGTGTGCGCGCCCGCCACGCTGCCCCCTCTTTTTGCGTGGCGGGGCAAGTTAGGGCGCCGCCACGCAAAAGGCCGCGGCCTATAAATTCTGGGCCGCCCCTTCATCTTCTCCACGAACTTCCTCTTCCAACTCTTGTGGGGAGGTTTTGATCAAAATTTTGACAAAAACTTTGATTTGGGTGTTTTGGCTTTGATTTGGGGAGGAGAAGACACTTATTGATCGGTAAATGCCTCTTTTCATCTTTCTTTACCTCTTTTTCATCCCCTCTCTAAATCTAGATCCATGAGGAGAGAGAAAACTGCCTTTCTCTAGATCTAGATCTATGGTGGGACTTCTTCTCTTTTTTTTTGGTTTGAGTACTATGTAACGGCACTAAGATTTTTGGAAGAGCAGGGATCGATGGAGAGGCACCGAGCCCCAATGGATGTATGAGATGAAGAGGGTTGATGACGAATACTTTGATGAGGTGAAGAAGTTTGTTGCTCGAGCGAAGGTTACACAAATGAGATAATTCAACGAGCCCGATCATCCGTCCGGTGCGCAAAATGCAAGAATCTGAAAGCGTTCTCGACATCGCCGCGGCGATCTCACCTAATCATGAATGGCTTCGCCGCTGACTATTTGGTCTGGACTTTCACGGCGAAGAAGTTCCACCCTTCGATCTACCGGTCGATCCAAGCATCGTGCAGTCCCCCCGCCGATGCAAAGATACCGAAAGTCCACCACCGGTCCAATTCCATCAGATTTGTTCGAAAGCACGGCGACGTCGACGATGACGACGATGACGGTGGTGGTGGTGGAGGGGACGGCGAGCGAGAATCCTATGACGCAGCCCGAGGATGTCCGGTTTTTGAAGATTTGGTCAACCGACTTCGATGAGGACGACATTCCGTTTGGGTGCCCGAGATGGTTGGAGAACTTCAAACAGATGAAGCAAAGCAGCAGCTTGATCCGCTTTACAAAGACAAATCCTGAGGGTTGCACGGCGCCGAAGTTTTACCCCGAATTTGCCGATGTTGAAGTCTCGCCATGGCTGGTCCGACACTAGCTTCAATGAGCTTGTAAGTTACCCGGCCTCCATGTATCCAACGCCTAACAAGGTTCCCGCTAGTATGTATCGTGCTAAGAAGTTGATCCGCCCAAGGGCGATGAAAGTGAAGAAGTTCGATGCCCGCCCCAACCATCAGATCCTATATCGGGCGACAAGACGAGAATTTGACCGCTTGTCCGCGACCGCGGGCGCTAGTCGATACAAGCGAATGCCGGATGTCGCTGTGGACGATGACCTCGGCGAGGAAGCGTAACGGGCGAAAAAAAAGAAGAAGGGGGCGAAGAAAACCAGTGCGGCCGCAAAGAAGATCATGTCAACGCAAGACGAGGAAGAGGAAGGTTACACGCAGGGAAACGCCCAAGATCGCCAATGTGGTACCTTCCGGTCATCGACGCTGCCAAGGGCTCTCTATGGGAACCCCGAGGATGCTAAGCACATGACTGCATGCATCTAGCGATCGTGTAAAGGATGACGGGAAGCTACGGCACCCTTCGGATGCTAGCGCTGGCAAGACTTCGACGCCGCCTACCCCCGACTTTGCGAGGAGCCCGTGAACGCTCGGTTCGCATTGAGTACCGACGGAATGAACCCATTCGGTGACCTGAGCAGCACACAAAGACGTGGGCCGTCGCCCTCACCATGTACAATCTACCTCCACATCTTTGTCAAAAGCGCAGGTATGTTTTGCTCACCATGCTCATTTCTCGACCGGCGGCAAGAACGATATAGATGTGTTCCCCGGAGCCGTTCATGGAGGAGATGCAGTACTATTTGATGATGGGGTCAAGATGGTTGATGCGCACCGCAGCGAAGTTCACTCTTCGTGCCATCATCTTTGTCACCATCACCGATTACCCCGGCCTGTTTTTATTATCGGGCGCATTAAAGGGAAGACCGCTTTGTGTAGCTTGCATCGAAGAAACCCGCTCCACTTTACCCGAAGGGATCCACCAAAAACGCGGTACATGGAACACGATGCTTCCTCCGCAGCTAGCATAGGTACGTAGATGCAAAAAATGAATGTGTACTTTGACAACAAGGGCGAAGTCGAAACCCTCACCGCAAGACCGACTAGTTATGGTCCGAAGGTGTTTGACATGGTGAAGGACTTGGAGTGCGAAGTTTGGAAAGAAGAAGAAGAAGAAAGACGATGATCACCGGAAGACGGCACCTCCAAGACAAAGAAGCGAAAGAGGGATAAACCGAGGACTAAGCGCCCCGGCCGCCTTCTTCAAGAAGAAGTCAATCTTCTTCAAGTATCTAAAGTACCGAAGATACCGCATACACCCCACGCGATCGATCGATGCACCTTGAGAAAAATGTCTTCGAAAAGCACGATCGGTCTCCCCGATGGATATCAAGACCAAGACGAAGGATGGTGTGAAGTCACGCCGATCTTGTTGACATGGGCATCCGACCGGAAATTCACGCTACACGGCTTCCGAACGGTAAAGTCCAACTCCCCAAAAGCGCCTACAACCTAACGAGAGATGAGAAGTTGGCTATGTGTCGGTTGATGCGGGTATCAAGGTACCGACGGGTTTCTCTTCCAACATCAAGAGTCCGTATCCATGAAAGACCTCACAATGACGAACTTCAACGCACACGATGCTCACATCATGCCGACGGTGTTCCTTCCAATTGTGATCAAAGCTATTCGGCCCAAAATACGTGAAGATGGTGGTCACAAGGATGTCATACTTCTTTAACCAAATCAACCGTAAGGTAATTGCCAAAGCAGATCCGCCTCGCTACGAAAAGAGTTCATCGCGGAAACAATGTGCCGATAGAGATGTGTTTCCCAATCGCCGTTCTTCGACATTATGCCACACCCGATGATGCACATCGCTGATCGATAGAACAGCCGGGACCCGTGTACCTACAAAGCGATGTGGACCACCGAAATTTACTAATGTCTACCCTCAATCGATTCAATCATAACCGCTTACCCGTAGGGCTCTATGATCGAGGCATACACAAGCCGAGGCCGTGAACTGGTGGGTGAAGTACATAAAAGATGGGAGGGCTATTGGGCTTCCAAAGGCATCAACATGAAGGAAGAACCTCGGGGATGGGGTGCGCGGGCCGAAAAGCACGCACCGACATACATAGGGACAAAGTGCTAGACGCCACTACAAAGATCCTTCATCAATTGGTGATCATGGACAGATACGTGAAAAAGCACCTCAAAGAGCTCCGCCGCAAGTAGGGAAGCGCAAGAACCGTCCGGCGATTGGGCGCGAGAAGGAACACAAGAACACTTTCCTCCAAAGGGCTCCAAAAGCGTAACATTCCCCGTGAGATGATGCGTAGACCGCGGAAGAAGCTTGTGTCGTGGCCGCCCATGCAGGTCACCACGTGGCAAGGGTACGATGTGAACGGGTACGGTGTTCCACACAAAAGAGAAGGACAAGAGGAGTGCATCACGTAACAAATGGGTGTTCGATATGAGGGCAGAACAGCGGACAGGGAGAAGATGACATGCTTCGCACAAGTCGAAGAAATATGGGAACTTGATCGCGGCGGTAAACCTCACTGTAACCGCTGCTGCTGCCGTCAAGCCTCATGCGCTCTAGTGGACGATTTTGGGCTAACCACCGAACCTTCAAAGTGTCCGGTACAAAGATGATCGCTGGGTGCTTAGATCGATGCCGCACAAGTAGCCTACTACATGAACGCTGAGAACACAAATAGACATATTGTCGCGGGCAGAAAGCAAATGGATCATGGGAGCCGATGGGGTCCGTAGTCCCGAAACATACAACAACTATGATGAGTTTCACCTCTTTACCGATTTTCCAAAAAAGATGAAGGCACCGAGGACGTAATCAATCCCGACAAGACTAAAATGATGCCATGGACCCGCCCCGATGGCGAGAAGAAGACCACCAATGCACCGGCACCAAAATGATATGTAGTTGCAAAGTTCTCGATGTAAACAAAGAGTCCAAAAAATAAATATCTCACACGTAGTTTCGTGAAACTACGGGGAGACTAGTGATTTTTGAACTACACGCTTGTAACACTTTCTCAGATGCAAAAATGACCTATATATGAAATATAGATCTTGATGAGTTATAAACTTTCCGTATTCATGACTATTTGAAACTTGGCCGCCTAGGGCTTCAAATGTCGTCCGAATGTGTAAAAATTCAAATTTCAAATTTCGAGGCGTGAAAAGTTCAAATTTCGAGGCGTGAAAAGTTTGCATGTGTAAAAATGCCGCCTTGATGAGTTATGAAATTTCCAGATTCATGACTTTTCAATCGACGACGCCTAGGGCTTCAAAAGTCACAAGTTCGACCCGTCAAACCTTGGTCAAACGGACCACTAAACGACCTAGTTTCGAAAAAGTTTGAATACAAAGTTTAAAGTACTCATCAAGATGTACACCGGGTGTATATAAATGGATATGTGTTGGAAAATGTAAAGTTTCTAATAATGACATACTTCTCGTTACGCATACACGAAAAGCATCCTCTTCCTCGTAGCATCCCTATATAAATGGATATGTGTTGGGAACTCAGAAAGCATCCCTATATATACCGAAAGTGTAAAAAAATTTCAAATTTAATCAGAATATTTTTGATATATTATCTGAATTGATCTCTCAATTTATAACAATTTATAACAATTTATAACAATTTTGCGTAATATTTCTCAATTTTGTCTAAAATTATTATACGCTGGGGGCATCCTTAGATGCTCGCCACGGAAAACATTAACCGCGGGCATCCTTACCCGCCGTCACACGGCACGTTTACCGTGGGCGGCATCCCATCGCGCCCGCCACGCAAAAACATTTCAGCTATAAAAGCAACGCCCCGCATCCGTGAAACGCTAAGTCCTCGAAGCCGCTTCCAAACGACCTCGGCGGGCGGGATTTTCCCCACTCGCCCGCCCCGCCATCGGCCACCGCCACCGGCCCTCGCCTCGGCCCTCACCCAGCGACCCCCGTCCCCGCCGCCCGCCCTCGCCGCGCCTCCGTCCTCGCCGATCATCCTCCTCTCTTACTCCTCGCCCGAAACCCTAACGCTGCCGCCGTCCGTCACTTTGCTTGTTCTCCATCCGCCCGTGGTGCCCGCTCCTCGCCCGCTGCGGTGCCCGGCGGCCGTCCGTCCTCACCAGTCCCCTTCGCGTGCCGTCCGCCGCCCGCCGTCCACGTCTCTCCGTCCTCGCCACGTGGCGCCGCCGTCCCCAGTCCGCTCATGGAACCCACCTCCGACCACCGCGCTCGTGGTGCTCGTCTGCGGCCGCCGCTCGTGCTGTCCCCGTAGTCTTTGGGTGCTCGCATGGTGCCGCGGTGCCCGCCCCTCCCCTCGTCCGTCCCCCGTCTTCCGGTGCGCGCCACGCTCCGTGGTGCTTGCCGGTGGGTGGTGCCGCCGTGGTCGATCCGCGGTGCCCTTGGTGCTTCCGGCCGTGATTCCCGCCCCTATCCCTCGTCTCCATTTGACCGTGGAGATTTTCAAATTCTTTCTCCCTACCTTACTACTTCCATGTCCAAGGATGCTTTGTCGCCTGTGATGCTTGGATGATCCCCTACTTAATTGGAATTGATAATTGTTCACCAATATATGTCAACGCCCATGATGCTGAATTTATTGATCCCTATACGCAGCTAATTGATCCTACTTTGCTGCCCATGATGCTTAATTGATCCCGTGGTCCTAATATTTGTCATCGCCGTGATGCATTTAACAAAGTTAAACTGAGCATGATATATACTTTTGTTTAGTCAGCCCGTGATTTAGTTGATCCGTGGTCCTAATATTTTTGCCGTTGGCTGTTGGAGATATACTCATTCTATTTACTCATTCTATTTTCTTGTTGGCTCGTTGGTCGTTGGTCGTTGGAGATATACTCATTCTATTTACTTGTCAATCTTGGATAGTGCTCTATTTTTTTTGAATTTTGAATTCTATATGTGTAGCCTATCGTTGGTCGTTGCCTACCTATTCTCATATGTTGGCCTAATTAGCTTCAATTTTGGATCTTGGCCTAATTGGACATGTTACCTCTGCTGCCTATTTTGGACTCCCTATTTTTGACTTAATTTTCCCCGTGAATGGGCCTAATATGACGCCACTTGGTCTACTCGCTGTTGGTCTATATGCATGGGGCTGTTCAAACTGTTGGCTGTGAATCAATTAACTTGGCCTAATTAATTGAACCTGTTGGCTGTGAACTCTATCTCTCTACTCTACTCTATTGTCTACTGGTGACTTGATTTAATTGTTTATTGCATAGTTAGAGGATGACATGCTCATGTTGCATTACTGTTGGTCGTTGAATTTTGAACATATATGCAATGATGTGAACCAATTAGTGCCGAGGCAAAGGGCATATATGCAATGACATGAACTTATTGGGGCCGAGGCAAATGCTATGATGATTGAATGTCCCCCTATATATTGGAAGCTTCTAAACTAGGACGGCTTGTACAAAGCAACCAGTTTAGAAGTGATGTGATCACAAGGGGGCTATATCCGAGCCAATCTTTTTATTTCTTTCTTTCAAAGAATTTTGAATTAGTTTGTCTACTGCCTATATACTAGTACTAAAGCACTATATATTTGTAGCTTGAAATGTCGAATGAACAAGGTCACTCAACAAGGTCAGCCTCAACCGCAGCTTGAATGGGAGTCGCCTAGCTCTAGCAACAAAAAAGTGGCAAATGCTCTAGTACTTCCCGCCCCTGCGGAGTGTCGTATAGCCCGTGTAAGGGTAGAAGGAAACGCATGAGGGGAGGAAGAAGATCCTAATTTCAACCCGAGGGACGGCACGGGCAAGAAGCGCCGGGTTAAGGAAGTACAGCCGAAAGCGAAGCCGCCACCGCTCTTCCACAAGCAACCGGAGCAACAACCCCCCCTTCGTCCCACGGCCACCTCTTCGTGCAAAGCAAAGGGAGACAAGCCAAAGCGGAGAAGGGGGAGACCATGGGAGGCACAAGAAGATCGATGAGGTCCTTGTCATTCAAGAGTTGGGGCCGCAGGGCGAGCCACCGCCGCCTCCCCGGTCGCCGCTGGCATACAAAGACTCAAGTGTCATGTTTCGTGAAGGAAAAGGTCTCCATTCTAATCGAAGACCGAAAGCCGCCCCCCGACACCGACAAGTTATGGGTGTTTGGCGAGGTTTCAAAACGGTTCCGATCCGCCAGCGCCGATATGAAAAAAGGTGGAGCAAAGATGTATACGCCCTCGCAGAAGAAGCTTCCTAAATGGAAGTATAGGCTCAACGCAGCACTTTCAAGAAAGGACGCCTACCCTTCACCAAGTATACCATGATCTCGTAAGAAGTATGGGAAGAGTTCTCGCAAAGGCTAAACACGCCCGAAGCAAAGGCGAAGAGCGAGAAGTTTTTAGAGCTAGCCAAATGGAACAAACCGCCCCACTACATGGGCGGTGTTGGGTACGCCTGACACAAGCCGGCGTGGCGGGCGGAAGAAAGGAGAAGACAGAAGCCGGGAGCCGGATCCGTATGAGGGCCGTGATGAAAGGACCCGGACTTCCTCTCGCGCCTACAAGCCCAAGAAGCCGAGGCCCAAGCCTGCATGAAGGAGGTCGAGAAGAAGGTCATAGAGGCCACCGCGGCTAAGAACAATGGGACCCTCGAGATTCATCGGGACACGATCCACCGACGTTGGCCTTGGGAAACCCCGAGCATCGCGGCCGCCCCGCGTGGCATGAGCTCCAGAAGAGTTGGGCGACGGTGGGCTCGTGGTAAAGCGATGCTGCCTCGCATCACACGAGGCGAGGTACAAGGAGGGTCCGAGACAGAAGGGCGTGATGAGGCCTTGCAAAGAAATGATCACCCACCCCATCAAAGAGGCCCTCACGAGCAACCACCCCCCCGTGATGGTCGAAGTCCCGAAGCGTATGTTCCGCAACGCCAGTATGCCGCTGCCCACCCCAAAGAACCCCAAAGAAGACCTCCCGCTTCTTGACAGACAGACCCCTGCGGATGATATCACCGAAGAGACACGGTGTATTGTTGATACCGCGGGCAGTTGGGCAAGAGGAAGCCGGGGTCGAGGGGGTGGTATTTCCTCCCGGATCTTGCAAAGAGTACGGCGCCACGAGATCCCTCCGTAATGTGTTGAAGTCAACATTGGGTACGTGGCGCCGTAACATGAAGACTCGGGAGCCGGACTATCCCTGGCCATAACGAGGTGAACACTCTAGGAGCCGCCTGCAGGTTACAACGCGTCGCGGGTCGAAGGTGGACATTGAGTCAAGATGTCGAAATTGACTCCACCTTCCGGCTCGCCAAAGAAGACAGCTAATGACCCGAGTATGCCACCGGACCCCTATGGTGACTCTTCCGATGATGATGAAGATGGTGGGGACGGCGGAGGCAACGACCCTCCTCATGGTTCCAAAGACCCCCCCGCTAAGGACCCGCAGACAAGACGAGCCTAAGGAGCCGACACCCGAAGGAGCCGACACCTCGTGAGCCGGCACATGAGGGGCAAATGATATACGAGGAAGCAATCGGGCGAAAACACGCTGCCGTCCCCGAGGAGAGAGTAGGGAGCGAGACACCCATCTACACTCAAGGCCTCCAATGGACAACACCTCAAGCGCCGGGAAGCGTAAAGGAGCTAGACCTAGCAAATGCCCTCCACCACCGAAGAAGCCGACATTCGATGAAGAGGAGGTCGTAGTCGACAAGTACCCTAAACCCAAGAGGCCCCCAAGAATAGATGTTCGATCCGAAAGGTATGCCTCAATAAAACAACGAGTTGTACTATGTTATTAGCTACTTTTTCGCAACCGTAGCTAACATTTGTACCGCCGCTTTTGCAGCCAAAATCCCCACCTTATGTCGGGTTTGTCTCTAAGAATGCCCCGGCTCGCTCGAGTTTGGGAAGTTCATGATCCCAAAGGCCCAAATCATCGCTGTCGAGGACCGGAGACTCGAAGTTCCATGCGTGGTACATAGAGTGCGCAAAGCGTGGATTGCATTCCTTCGCTGTCTTTCTTCCTAAGGAGTGCTTCCACTACCACACCGATCTCCAGCTCTGGTTACATTCGACCCATTATGTCGAGACTACTTCGCCGACAGACATTGACGTTGCCCAAGTCACCTTGTTTACGATGTAAGCGCGCAATTTTACTTGCACATGTCCCTTGCATCCGTATATAGATTCTTTGTTTCAAAGGTACCTATGCCACAACCACATGTCCTTGTAGGTTGAGCCGGATGCAGCCACAAGTTAAAGAATGGTATTATTTACCTCTCTCCATGGCACATCCGTGAGAGACAGTGTCATCGGTTATAAGCTAAGAGCGGACCATCCCGACACCGTGAACTTGACTCGACGAGGAAAGACGTAAGATCCGGGATAAGAACGAAAGAGCTAAGAAGTTGGAGGTAGCAGAGTACGTCATATCAGCGATGAAAAAGGTCAAGGAAAATGGGTATCGATGTATTCTGGCGCCTTACCAATACGGAATGGGGCTCGTAGGACATTGGATCTGTTTCATGATCTTTCCTCAGGACGGGAGGGCCGTTGTCTTTGACTCACTACGAGGCACAAACCCGCACGGCTACCGACAATTCGAAAAAATCTTGAGATTGTAAGTGATCGATGAACTCCTTATTCAATTACTAGAGTCGAATATCATATATCGTTGACAATATAGTGCATTTCGCATGGCGCATAAAGCAATACTTGAAGGATCCGAATCGGCTGGGATCGACGATCCTAGAAGTGTAAGGAGCGCAATGGAGATACACTCAAAATCAAGCGAGATTTCCCGGTACGTAAATGAAACATAGTTTTTCTTAGTACGACTACCTAGCTATAGCTTCGATATTACTAATAACACTGGTTTTATTGTGTGCAAAGTGCCTCAAACAACCGAGACGGATCAAACTTGTGTGGATTCTTCGCCTGCGTGAGTTCCTCGGGGCCTCGCAAAAGGTACAAATCCAGCTACCGACAGCTCAAGGACTCAAAGAACCAGTGGAAAGGGGTACTACAAAGGGCGGCCGACGAGATGCGGTTCAAAGACAAGAGCGCATATCCGCAAGTTTGTTCTAGACATGGTAGTTCACGAAGGCCAGCCGCACTTCAATGTGGACCCGAGTTGGGGCTGTTTGTAGAGTATGCGCCGCTAAGGAGATGGGAAGAGCTAGGTCTTAAGGACTATCTTCATCCAAATCAACATATAGCTCGCAATTTTTGTATAGATGTTGTAATTAACTAGTACATGTTGGATATGAACAAATGGATCGATCGATCGGTGAAACTTGTATATATGAATCGATGTATATATATATGTATATATGATATATATTAGAGTATCTCGCTTTCTTATATATATGTGTGTATGTATTGATAGATGTATATATATATATGTGTGTGTATACATATATATATATATGGTATTTTATTTTTTTTTAAAAAAACTTTAAGCGGGGCGGGCAACATAACGCGCCCGCCACGCATAATAAATCTTAACCGCGGGCGGGCGGGCGTAACGCGCCCGCCACGGATAAGATATTTTTTGCGTGGCGGGCGCTATGTTGCCCGCCACGGCCACGATTTTATGCGCGTGGCGGGCACGGCCGCCGCCACGCAAAAGGTCACGATAACCGTGACCTTTCGTTAGTGACGGGCCGCCATGCCCGCCACTCAAAAGGTTTTTTGCCCGCCACAAAAGTGATTTTCGGTACTAGTGGAAGAAGCCAGCTGATGATGAGGTGTTAGATGATGTTGGGCGTGGGTGGATCGTGTGGTTCACACCAGGTGGTAATGCTGGCGCACGAACGAACTGAACGCGTGAGCGTGACCTACATATATATATATCTTATTGCCGGCCGAGCCGTATGGATGTCGAGTTCGACTTCGGAATTCGTCTAGGAGAAGGAAATGAATCCGACGACCCATGCATGCAGTCTATTAATGTCGAGTTTGTTTAGGAGAAGCTAGGAAATGAATTTGGTACTAATGTCGACTTCGTTTAGGACTTTGGTATCAACTAATGGGTACCAAATTTTCTCTAGCTAAAAGTATAATCTGTCTCATTGACGACTATAACTTTTGACTGTGGGTTATTTCATCATCCAAGTTCCATCGAATAATTCAAAATTTTGAATTTCAAAATATAAGCGTGTGGCCCATATAGGAAATACCAAATATGCCCATTTCAAACTTTCCTAGGGAACCTAGCTGGGCGGATGCAATGCACAAGATATTGGCTCATGTGTCAGTCTCATATGAATAGTCTATGTATCCGCTCATACACCCACCAAACATTGAATTGACACATAGTCATTGCATTCGCAGATACAAGTTAATGCATCCATTAGTCCAATTTCATCTGGTGACGATATTTGCTATGTCACAAAGGCATTTTCCATGTCACAAAGTCTAATTTGCAAATGCCATCAACCTATGATAGAGTCTATTATATGGCTTAACATCTATTGATTGAAATTGTAATCAAGGTGGAGGCCAGTCTTAACATCTGCTTTAAGTCACTTTTCATGCCCAATTTTTGGTCGAATTAGACACCCAAATCTAAGTTGTCAGTATCTGTATCCAAACTACCTTCTAAGTTATGGTTATGTGTTGTATCTAGTTGCAAATGTTGAGTGGTGCGGACGCAGGGCCTAAGTTGGAGCATAATCGTCACCAGAATACTAAGGGGGTGTTTGGTTCCATAACTTTTTTGTGTTGGGACTAAAAATTAAGGTCCCTAAAATCCCTAAGAAACCAAATAGAGGGGACTTTTTTGGTATTCTTTTACTAAAAATCTCTAGAAGCACCTCCTTGAGAGTCTTTTTCTAAAACTTCTAGGACTAATTAACCAAACACCCCTAATGTTCGTTAATGTTTTCTGATGACAATGTTGTTGTGATTGTAAACAGTGACCTCGTCAATTGTGCTGATGTAAATTGTGATGAATGTAATAAACACATAATGAATGTAATGAAATTACTTTTGGGCTTGTTTGATTTATATAACCTTGTTTGTTCTGTTCGGGCCAACCTAATAAAAATATGGTTTGGGCTGGCCTAAAATAGTACTATGTGGAATGATTTGAATGGGCTGGGCCTCACTGAATATGTTGGATTTCAAATTGAAAAATGAAATTGGGCAGGCCCATCCCAAAAAATCAGCCCAAGTAATATTTGTAGTCCATCAAGAGGTTGTCTCCTATGTGGTCTTTAGCAGTCTAGAATGAATTTGAGGCCCATGAAGAGGCTGCCTGCTATGTGGGCTTTATCAGGACAAATTCATATTGTGACGTATTTGACACTAAATTCCAATGTTATAGTGTGACAATAAATATACAAACGTCACATAATAATAATTATGTCCTTAAATAAATTTATGTCCTTAAATAGTTTCACTATAAAAATATATTTTATAAGTAATCTAATGATATTAATTTACTATCATAAATGATAATAACTAGATATAGTTATGTAAGCTAGATATAGTTAAGATTAGTCGTAGGGATCAAAACTTTGTGGTGTATGAGTTGGCGCAGTTTGCTATTAGGTTTAAGGATTGCCAGTGTTTTCTTGCTTTTTTTTCCCAGTGTGGGTTATGTTCCTCTCTTGTAAGGATATTACTTAATGTTTAAAAAAGTTATGTTTTCGCAAAAAAAAAATGTTAATAACTTTTCACATAAATTTGGTTAAACTTCAAATTGCTTGACTTTTTAGAGTAGTATTTGCTTTTAGGACAAAGCGATTATGTATCTATGCCATACAAGTATTGTGTTCCCTCCGTTCTAAAATACTTAACGCTACTTTAGCTATGACTCCATACTGTTCAGATTTATAGTTACGATATCACGATGGGGGTGGTTAATCCACGGTGCGAACCATAATCGATCCAGCGATCCATTTTATTGGCGTAGGAGCACCGGGTGCTCCATTCTTATTAGGTGCTGGTTATTGTGGATCCTGCCTGTTCTGCTCATCTTGTCCTCCTGCGTTACGCTGCTCGCGTCTGCGGGTTCGGAGGAAGCTCTCTCATCCCCACAGTGGTGCGATGCTTCACCGATGCCTCGTGCTCCTCCTTTTCCACGGCCAGGTCGCATGAGGTTGGGCCCCGCGGGCGGCGCAGCCACCACCCGTCGTCGAGGTTGGGGTCTAGGCCCGGCAGGTCCGTCCAGCGCCCCTCTTTGCTGTTGAGGAAACGTCAGCGTCCAGCCGGCCTCCTCTCGTCCGCCGCCATCGGCCTTCTTTGCTGCTCTCCCTCGGCGTCGTCGCCTCACCGGACCTCTGGCCGGGCGTGGAGATGCCCCGCCGTCCCTCGCCGCTATCTTAGGAGATGCCTCGCCGGCCCTCGCTGCCCTCGTCGGTCCTCGCCGCATTTCCCGCCCCCCAGCCATGGACTAGGCGGAGGGGAAGTCGGATGCCCCGCCGGGGAAGACGAAGCCGGGTAACGCCATGCCCAGCCGGCGGCGGTGGTGTTCTTTCCCCTGGACGGTCGCCAACCGGAGCGCCGGGAGGAGACGGGTTACGACGCCTGGGGGGGCCGGCGCTGGGAAATGCAAGAATGCTAAGGGCGTGCGGACGTTTATTCATAAAAATGTCCACACTCGCTCCCTGGCCACCGGATGCGGAATCAAAGGCCCAGATCGGTAGTGTGCATGGTTGCATATAAGCCCGGTGTGCACAGGATACGTTCTCCACTAGCAAAGACTACGTAGCTTGTTATACTCACAGGACCATCTAGGCATAGATCAATGGGTAATACTTCATTAAACACAGTGTAAACAAGTAGATTGAGCCATTACTATATGACCTACAGAGAGGGAGTGTTGGTAATTCTTAGCGTAGCGCATTTCAATTCATAAGCGCACGGAATACCGCTGTAGCTTTCACCCGAGTATTCAGTGGTATCGATTTCCACTCGGGAACGAGAAGTGAACTAGAGAAGAAACAAGATCGTCCAAGAGGTAAGGTAGAAATATATTTTTGTAGGTTGAGAGGGGTTTTCTAAGTCTTTCCCAAGATCTCTAGATAACCTAGGTTTAGGCTTACTGTACATGCTTACTTCGGAGCAGTTGTTCCTTCTCGATTCTCGAAAAAGACTAAGAAACAATCGGGTCAGCGACCAAAAGCTCTCTCGAAAACACCAACCCGAACGTGGTGGAATACAAAGGCCTGGTCGGAGCCGCCACCCCCGGGCTACCACAAACTATCCGTTGGGTTGGGCGAAAACTCGGTAACCGATAGTCTAGACACCACGCCTACACTAACGATTATGATTCTAGTCACAATTTATAACTAGAACCTTCTTCGAATCGGAGATCCCGCAAAACAAGTAAGTGAACGCTAAACTTTAGTTAAATAAATAACTCTAAAATTACGAAGAAATACCGCGGATCTTACTCACGAAGTAGTCGTCTCCGTAGAGGTAGAAGTTGAGAAGAACTCGATGAGCTCGGCTTCTCCTCTTACTCTTCCCCTCCTCTCTTCCTCTTTTCTAATAGATACAACTAGGTAGAGAGCACGTAGAGGGACACTACAACAAGATATATGATGTGGAATTGAAGCTCACAAGTGTAGAATGTGTTTACAATAGGAGGAGAGGCCCTATATTTATACTAAAGAGGGGGGAGAGGCAAAGGTTATACATGGAAGCATTTCTTGCCGCCTCCTAGCCATGCAAACCAACCCTCCTATGACGGTAACATACTTTCCTTCCAAGCTGTGGCGAAAACCGGAGCAAAAGCGGCCCCTAAGGCGGTGAACCGGAGGTGAACCGCTCGTCCTATGCGCTGGCAGCAATTCTGGAAAGAAAATCGGTAGTGCGGGCAGGTGAACCGGACGGCCCAGGCAAGTGCGAGCGAGCAGACCGCGGCACCGCCTCCCACGTCCCTCCCGCGCGCCACGTGTCCAGGCAACCGGGCGCGTCTCGCGTGCGCATGCGCGCTCGCGTCTGTGTTCGCGAGGGAGACCACCGGGGCCCGCCTGACAGCTGTCGGTCGGCGCGTCTGAGCGCGCGCTCGCGCGTGCGTGTGGAGCGGAGGGGCAGGCTGGGCCACGTGCCCTTGCCTGATGGGCCGGGTTAGCCGATGGCGCCCTCCCAGGCCGGCAATGCTGCAGCTGCGGGGCCCGTGTGGCAGCCTGTGTCTGTTTTCGTTGAGAGAGGGAGCAGCACGTGGGGCCCGCCTGTCAGTTTGCATGCTACTATTCATGTGGATCCATATTGATTTTCATTTGTCCATATCTTTGCATTGCGGAGTCTGAATATAGCAAGTAATATATGAATTTTGATCGGCCGACGAGCTCTTCTCGCGAATGGTGTACTCCGCTTTGTCACATGAGATAGTTTTTACCTGTGATAAATTAGAAATTCCTGCAACACCGTTGAAACATCGAAACTCGTGGAACTCTCGTCCGGATAAATAAGGTTTTGTTAAGATATAACATGGAATGTTGACATTTTTAGTGTACTTTTGACGTATAAATTATATGCATTAAGGACCGCCAACAAGCTTCCCCACACTTGGATCTTTGCTCGCCTTGAGTAAAGGTATAGTGATAAAGTAAATATAAACATGGCAATTCAAGATATGAACCCGACATAAAGATCATCCCAAAACATACCTCATACCTGTGGGATATGTGGAGTGTCTAACATATATTCTTTCAGCGGTTGAAAAATGGAACGGCTCTAAAACAAAAGTCATCTTATCCTATTTTCACATCTTAGTAACTTGGAGGTTTTTTTAGTCTTTTGAAAAGTAAAGCATAGTTCACAAGTACTCCTCAAATGGTACTCTCAAATCACTCAATGGTGTGTGTTTTTCTCACCAAGACATAGCATTGCCTTCTTTTTTCTTCCTACCTCTAAAAGCTTATGTTGAGCTCGGGTAGGGAAAAAAATTATGGGCATACGTGGAATGCATATTTTTTTTTGGGTCAAACAATGGATCCATGGAGAAAAATGTCATACACTCAAATCAAGATGTGCAAGTGTGTGGATATATGAAGTGGCTAACCTATTTCTACTATGCTCCTTGAAACATCTCTCTTTTATTGAGACTTTGGAAAATATTTGTGAGAACATGGGCTATCTTTTTATTCTCATCTTTTCTTTCTTTTCTTTTCTTTTTCTTCTTCTTTTTTTTTTCACTTTTTTCTCTTTCTTTCTTTCTTTTTTCTCTGTTTTTTTAATGATAGCCACATGTCTTTTTTTTCAAACTTTTTGAGAGTGAGAGAGATGAACAAGTATTTGGAGCATTTATTTTGATAGAACCTAACAAAGATATTTTTGTTCACTCCCGCCAGTAGGAGTAGAACGCTTTTTGTGGATCTAAATGGAAGGTATGTTTTGTGCCTACTCCCAAAGTAGGAGTAGTGCATTTCTTTTGGTGGCGTGTATGTGATCTTGATTCAAGAGCATGATAAATTTCTCAACACAGGTCAACAAAGTTTGATGAGCTCAATGCAATCACAAGTAGCATATGTAGAAGGTTTTCAAAATGTATCATGATATTTGGCCTTGGTAGGAATTTCTCACCATTGAGGAGTATATGAAACTATGGATTTTAGAATTTATCAAAATGAAATTCTCCAAGTACTTCAATAGAAAAGGTTGGATTTCCATGCCAAAGACATATCTCACTTCACAACAACTTAGGCAATATGTTTTCCTATATATATTTTTTTCCCACAAGCACTAAGGATATGTAAGGAACAAAATTTATGTAGGCCATACTCAAAGAGCTATATTCATATTTACTTTCAAATTTTAAATCTAAGTGTGGACTTGGTTCTTTTTATATTAAAAAATTTAAACAAACAGAACCCGGGAGCTTGCATATGAACAGTGGGAAGGAAGTGATCAAACCGAAGTTGTGTACATGTTCCTCCACCAATTCATGATGTGGTTTGGTGCTTTTGATTTTTTGATATTATTCACCCTTCGTTCCTGTAGATGTTAGTGATATAGAATACTCAAGGGCAGCACCAATTTTTTTTTTTTTTTTGATAACATAATTTTTTAGAGAGAGAGAGAGGTCGATTTTTATTCAAAACAAGACTAAGATAAAAACAAGTTTATTTTGCAAAACAAAATTTATTAAAACATGTTCATCCAACTTTCATTCAAGCTCAAGCAAGACCAAGGTTAAGTTTGCAACATAAATATAGTCTTGATTTATCTCCAAAGATTGATTACTTCTCATTGCTTATGAAAACTACTCAAGTTCATTAACCAAGATTCAACACCATGTTAAATTTTAATTAAAGAAGATCTTTTTCAACCTAAGCACCATGCTTAATTTGAAAAGGCCTATAGATGTCTTGTATATACAAGTTCATCCAAAACCAGAGCATATGACATAGACATGGGAAGAATAACTTTGTATTTTCATGGAGAAAAATAGGAGTGAATGAGTTGGTGAACACTTATTACCTTTGCATTACCCGAAAGTGTACTTTACCCAGCAAAGATATGTGGATGGAGTTTCGGGTTGTTGCACCGGTGATTTTGTTGTACATAGTTGAACTCGTGCAACCATCAATACTTTGAGCCACACACATGGTGTGTATAGATCATAAGCTTTGATGATAGCGAAGGTGTAGAAGAGAATCCTCCTTCTCTCTCTCTTTTTTTTTCTTTCCCATTTTTTTCAATCCTTCTTTTTTTTTTCTCTTCCCCCCTTTTTAGCATGGCGAGGCTCACATCATTTTTTATTCTCTTTTTTTTTAATGACCCATGGTGTGTGTGGGAATTGGGCTTACACCTTCCTCCCCACACTTGAACTTTTGGGTAAAATTTCAAGTGTGCAAGGTCAGGGCCTCCTTTTGAGTGTGTTCCACCACCTATGAGCATGAAAGTTTTGTAGTTGATGTAGCCCCATGTTTTCGAAGGCCGCATGCATCTTTGTTCATCTTAGTCTCCACCTAAAATGGTTAGTGACCAGAATACCCGAAGGTGCAAGGAAGCTTGATAACATGATCCTCGCTTTTATTAAAAAGGAAAGTTTTTTTTGGTAAAGAATGATTTTATTGAAAGAGTGGGTTATCTCCCCGAAAGTTCTTTTGTTTAAAGACAAAAGCTCAACTTTAGGAAACCTTTGAATTTGAAACCAATATTGGTGAAGTGGTTTCCCCTCCAACACCAACCTTTGAGAATCGATCTAAAAGACTCAAGCCAAGCCACCATGAAATTTGCAAAATTTATGGTAAACAAAAGTATCTACAACAACCCTTTCAAAGATTTTATGAACGTAGATAACATAGGGGTTGTAGATTATGCAAGTGGTGGCTACGCTATGGATTGACTTGGGAGATTTTTCATATGAGCATGGAATGGATGGAATGGTTAGGAAATAACTTCCATGCTCGTCCATGAAACCTCTCATTTCGTGGGGAGCACTTTTCTTTCTCATGAAAATGTGAATCCTTCGCAAAAACATGGATAAGTCATTGTTATTGCGGAGATGGTCTCAAGCTCTCCCCCGAATGAGACATCATGTGTGGGTATAGAGGTAGAAGGTATAGAAATGTCTTCTATATGAATTGATTCGCCCTCTATGTGTTGTGAGTGTTTTGGATGTCTCATATAAGAATTCGAGGTATATGATGATGTTGAATTGGGAAGCTCTAAGGTCTTCCCAAAATCATTATCAACAAAGAGGTCATCCTCGAATTCAAAGGGCCATGCAAAAGGATGGGATTCTTCATCCCAAGAATTGTGATTGCATGTTCCCTTAACGGAGGTTCCTCCACAACCGAATTATGAGAAGGGTTTAAAGGATTTTCAAATTCGGTGGCGGGTACCTCCTCTTGTTGGTCGGGGCTTGACTCTATTGTTTCTACCGGAAACTCTTCATATACCGGTGTAAGGGGTGTTTTCTAGGATTTTCTCTAGAATGGCTTTCCCCTCGCTAATGGTTTTGTGTTCAAACGAGCCTCCGGAAGAAAGGTCGAGTTGGAGAGCATCCTCCTTGCTAAGACCGTTATGGAAGTGGCTAAGAAGAACATGGTCGAGCAAGGAGAGGTCTAGACCAGTATTGATAAGACTTAAAAACCTAGCCCGAGGATGCTCCGAGAGTCTCCTTCTCTTTTTGTTGAAATCTAAGAATTTCTAATCGAAGGGCAACAACTTCGAATTAGGGAAAAATGCAAGACAAAATTTGTCTCAAGTTTATCCCAATCTCCGTGAACACCTCCAACGGTATGAGCATACCATTGTTTCGCTCTACCCAAAAAGGGAGAAAACGGAAAACGCTTTCCACTTAATGGTCTCTTGTGTCATGCCAAATAAAACGAGGCAAGAACACAAGTGCTCAAATTCCCCGAAGGTGGCTATATGGATTTTCGTTGTCGCGCCCGTGAGAAGGGTAGCGCCCGAACCATGGCTATGAAAGCGGGGCGAATTTCATAGCCAGTTGTGCGAATGGGGTGTGATGATGGTGGAGGCTCCAACGAATCGCCCTTTGGAGCAGAGAATTTATAAATTGGAGTTGAGTCCATGTGGAATGGGTGGTAGTGGTGGTGGTGAGGTTCATAAAATGGTAAAAATAAAAATGATACACGGACGACTTGGTTCGATCCTAGAACAGCTACCGTTCCCGGCAAGAACGGCGCCGAAAGCTTGTTGGTAATTCTTAGCGTAAGCGCATAATTCCTCGCTAGTGCACGGAATACCGTTGTAGCTTTCACCGAGTATTCAGGGTATCGATTTCCACGAGGAACGAGAAGTGAACTAGAGAAGAAACAAGATCGTCCAAGAGGTAAGGTAGAAATATATTTTTGTAGGTTGAGATGGGTTTTCTAAGTCTTTCCCAGGATCTCTAGATAACCTAGGTTTAGGCTTCTTGTACTTGCTTACTTCGAGCAGCTGTTCCTTTCCGATTCTCAAAAAGACCGGAAATCCGTAATCGGGTCACGCAGACCAAAAGCTCTACGAAAACACCAACCCGAACGTGGTGGAATACAAAGGCCTGGTCGGAGCTGTCACCCCCGGGGCTACCACAAACTATCCGTTGGGTTGGGCGCAAACTCAGGTAACCGATAGTCTAGACACCACATCTACACTAACGATTACGATTCTAGTCACAATTTATAACTAGAACCTTCGGTCGAACGGAGATCCCGCAAGCACGTAAGTGAACGCTAAACTTTAGTTAAATAGATAACTCAAAAATTACGAAGAAATACCGCGGATCTTACTCACGAAGTAGTCGTCTCCGTAGAGGTACAAGTTGAGAAGAACTCGATGAACTCGGCTTCTCCTCCGCTCTTCCCTCTCTCCTCTCTTCCTTTTTCTAATAGATACAACTAGGTGGAGAGCACCTAGAGGGACACTACAACAAGATATATGATGTGGAATTGAAGCTCACAAGTGTATTATGTGTTTACAATAGGAGGAGAGGCCCTATATTTATACTAGAGTGGTGGGAGAGGCAAAGGTTATACATGGAAGCATTTCCCCTTGCTGCCTCCTAGCCATGCAAACCGACCTCTCCTATGACGGTAACATACTTTCCTTCCAAGCCGCGGGCAAAACGGAGCAAAAGCGCCCCCTAAGGCGGTGAACCGGAGGTGAACCACTCGCCCTATGCGCCGCGCAATTTGAAAGAAAAATCGGTGGTAGTGCGGGCGAACGCCGCCCAGCGCTGCGGCGAGTGAAAGCAGATCAAAGACCTCCGCCCGCCCCTCTCCGCGCGCACCACGTGTCGAGCAACCGGGCGCCCCACGCGGCGCTGCCAAGGCCCGCAGTTCACGAGGGAGACCACCGGGGCCCGCCGGCAGTGCCGGCCGGCGCTGCTCGAGCGCTGGGGGCGTTGCCACGTGCCCTTGCCCGATGGGCCGGTTAGCCGATGGCGCCCCCAGCCCGGCAATGCCGCAGCTACAGGGCCCGTGTGGCAGCCTGTGGTTGCTTTTCGTGAGAGAGGGAGCAGCACGTGGGGCCCGCCTGTCGATCACCGCATGCTACTATTCACGTGGATCCATGTTGATTTTCATTTGTCCATATCTTTGCATTGCGGAGTCCGAATATAGCAAGTAATATATGAATTTTTGATCGTGGCATGACGAGCCCTTCGCAATGGTGTGCTCCGTTTTGTCACATGAGATAGTTTTTACCTGTGATAAATTAGAAATTCCTGTAACACCGTTGAAACATCGAAACTTCGTGGAACTCGTCGGATAAATAAGGTTTTGTTAAGATATAACATGGAATGTTGACATTTTTAGTGTACTTTGACGAGATAAATTATATGCATTAAGGACCGTCAACAGGGAGATAGGGGGAGGCGAGGGATGCAGGCCGTGCTGTTGGCGGTGCTCGCGGCAAAGGGAAAGCAAAGGGTCGACTTCCCAATACTTCGCGCCCTCTCGGGTCGGATTAGGGTTATGACTATAGGTGGGGTTGTGGCGGCGGGTGAGCCTCGTACCTAAGGATGAAAATGGAACGGAAATATTCGAACCGACCGTTTTAGTTTTCAACATTTTGTACCGTTTTTAGACATAAAAATTGTCGCTTCAATTGGTTTCACAACCATTTTCAATTATTTTTTATACTTTTAATTGCTAAAATATAGAAATGTTCGACAAAACTGATTTCGCTTTTTCTATTTCGTAAGTCCGTTTTCGACCGATTCGCCCCCACCTGCCTTTATACGCCTTTACAATGGGCCCCACTAGCCATATGAGCGGCTGGTCGCCCCCCGATCAGTGCGCGAGTGAAGGCCAATATCTTTGGAGATTAACTCTAACAATCTCCCACTTGATCCCTTTTTTTTTTTTTTTTGAGACCACGCCACAGGTTACCCGAGAGCCCTACCTTCTACTGGATATGAATTGAAGACTACATGCGAAACAAATTTGCTACTAGAAACGCGACAAAGCTGTGTGCTCAAGGCGAACGTCCGAAGACCTCCAACTGCCTGAAACCGGCGGCACACCACCCCTTGGCCTCCTCCTGAATGTCCTCCGCGAGCCGCAAAGGCACCCTGGAGATCGCCTCAAACGTCCTCTTGTTCCGTTCTTTCCACAGCATCTAGCTCACCAAAAGGAACAGCGTGTCGAAGCCCCGCTGAACTCGCTTCGGCACCCGCTGCCTATTGACCAACCACCACATAGTAGCGCCTGCCTCAGCATCATCCAACACCACACCAACCTGGCTGAGCCCCAACCTGGCAAGGCAAAGATGCCACACCTCACGAGTGTAGGGACAGCCGACTAGAAAGTGGTCCATGGTCTCGGGCTCCTCAACGCACACAATGCAGTCATTGGACTGTTGTAGGCCACACCTCACTTGATCTCACCTTACAACTTAAACTTAGATCACTTTATCTTTTGCCCATTCCATCACAGATTAGTGCATACAGCGTGCCTCGTCATAACAGTTAGTACCATCAGACTAACAGCTGCCATACAACCTCTAACATACCTTTTATCTCTATATATACATTTTGGCGGGCTTAGTGTGCTTATATGAATAATAATGTTTCTGGTCTTGCTTGATGGACAGCAAAGCAAAATAAAGATGAGATGATGGACCCATTGAGTACGTGAAACGGGCAAGGGATTTTGTAGTCGGAGAACAAGAAAAAAAGGGTGGAGGTGGGGCACAAGGAGAAAGGGCTCCTATGGAGGAGGATACGACTAAGCCGAATGCAAGGGGATATGAAAGAATTAGAGAATGGATACTCAGTCGTGAGGCCTATAAGCTATTCGTAGATCTTTCATTTCCGTATGCTGGCCTTCGGCTTAGTATCTTAAAATATTTCTGGGTGCTTAGCCAAGACAAAGCAGAGACGACCACTAGAAAATCAAAAGAAGCAGAAGATAAAGCAGCAGCCCCTCCGGATTCCTCAAACAAAGCAAGTGATGCAGAAGATAAAGCAAATACAGCATATGGTCACATGCGATGAGGGCTTGCTAGTGCGTTCCTCCTCCTTTACACCAGAGTAAAGACTGCAGGCATGGCTACGGATAGTGAATGGGAGGAGGTGGATAGTCATGCAGCTGAAATTGTATTGATTTGCCGCCAATAATCTACCAATCATATCTTTCCTGGATGGGAAAATCTATTGGTGACAACCATTGATCCAAGAAAGGATCAAATGAAATTTGTCACATACCACTCCACACGTTCCTGGATGGAATAAGTTAGAGAAATCAAAGAAGTAACTCCACTGTTGTCAGAGAGAGAGAGAGAGAGAGAGAGAGAGAGAGAGAGAGAGAGAGAGAAGTAGCTCCACTAGAGTGAATGTGAAGGAACTGAGTAATCAGAGAGTCGTCACAATAATCAAATTGAGATGTAGACAGAAAGGTCCTAACTCCTGAGTACATTTGAGGTGTGAATGAGAAGCAATCGAAGGGTCCGGGAGACTAGCTATCAGTAGGCACCAGCGAGGAAGAAGCAAGGACGATGACAGGACAGGACACGCAACATCAAGGCATAGGCACTGGTACGATGACTCAGAGACTTTTGTTTCCGAACGGCGACATTAAGGCAGAGTTAGATCTTCTACAGGCCCTGTTCGCTTGGCTTATCAGCCAGCCAGTCAGCAGTATTTTCTCTCATAGCATCAGCCCAGCCGCCAAATATTTTCTCACAAAGATCACCACGAGCCAGCCCGGCCCGAACAGGCTCACACTTTGTTGTGGTCAGATCTGGCGATGGTAAAGGATTAGGTTGAATAAGTTTCAGATCAGTCTTCCTCATTCTTCGATAGCAAAAGGAAGAATATAGACACATGAAAGATGAAGTTTCTCAACTCCTCCCGCAGGGATGTTGGCTGTCCTTTGTTTGGGCATTTGTTCTCACACCTTTTCCGAATATTTGCCTGTGCGGTCATTTGTACAAAGCGTCAAAAAGGTTTGGTGTTGAGATTTAATTTGGAGCCACTCACAATTAATGTGGGTACAACTTAAATGAAAATCAGTTTCTGAATATACGTAGTGTATTCCAGAATGCTCGTAATGTGTTGATGTACCTAATTATTATCTAATATAATTATTTTTCTGTCGGAAATGAAAAAAAAAAAAAGAGATGTCGACAAAAAGGTCGACTCCTGAGTACATTTGAGCTGTGAATAAAAAGCATTCAAAGGGTCCAGGAGACTAGCTATAAGTAGGAACCAGCAAGGAAGGAGCGAGGAAGATGACAAGACATGCAAAAGGCATCCTCATCGGCATGACGATATAGAGACTAATTTTATTTCTAGTTGGCGAGATCGAGGTGGAGTTAGATCTGGTCTCTTCTCCATTTTGTTGTGGTTAGATTTTAGCTACAATGAAGGATTTCGAAGATTAAGTTTCAGATAAGCTATCAAGAAGAAGAAGGATGAAATTAAAAAAAAAGAAGTTTATCAACTCCGCCTACAGGGGTGTTGGTTGTCACTGCTTAACATTTGTTCTCGGACCTGCTTGCGAGTGTTTGCCTATCGCGGTCATCCACTACTACAGATTTCTACATCACCGTCCGGGTCCACAACCCCCTTCACCGCCGAAATTGAACCGGCAGAACCAAAAGCGTAGTGATGTGCTATTTTTATCACTACCGGCCCTTTTCACCTGTCAGTGTTGTGTGTGCTTTTAAAAAACAAAAAAAATGAGCATGCAGGCGCCACATGCACCGACATGCTACATGGCTCCTACCATTGCCGCTCCAATAAACAATTCACAAATCACGTAGAAAGGAGAGATTCAACAATCACGGTCGAATCGCTTCATAGATCACATGGAAGGGTTCAACACTTCACAAATTAACTCATCAACAAATCCAATCGATTCATAGATCAACACGCATCGATTCATACAACACGTACTAATTGCCGCCGCCTGCCCTTCCCTCCGGCGCCGGGTGGATCTGCAAGACGCCACACCCACGACAGCCCCATCCTTCGCACCTCGTAAGTGCAATCAAGCTCTAAGTGGGTTTTGGCGTTGATGACCACCGAATTAGGGGACTAATGAGATTTACGAAGATGACATGCGAGGAATAAAATATGGAGTTGATGTACGGTCCAAAGGCACCCATTAAGCGAGATGGTGGTGTTTCCTGGATCAAGGCGTTTAAATTATTTCATATTTTGAATCTTGAGTATAGAAAATGCCGTACTATCAAGAGGGATCCTAGGATTCTCGGCACTGCGGACCAAGTGCTCTAATCTCATTTCCGGACACTAAACATCACTCCAAGCCCCCACCCAGCTTCTACACATGATTCTCACCTTTGTCTTTGTCGGGCGCGGCAGTGCACGCGCATTGGTGCGGCGTGTGCAGCGCCCACACGGCGAGCCAGCGTGTCGGTCGCGGCGGTGCCACACTTAAATCCTACCGTTCGGTCCGTGGGGTATAAATACCCATTCTACCCCTCCCACAACGGTCCACTCGTTGACAATTCTTTAGTGTTACCACTAAAGGACCGATACACCTAAGTATGGCAACGGTAAACCGCAGTTTGACGGTCCCACTGTAGCTTTTCACCAGAGTATTCCAGGTATCGATTTCCACGAGGAACGTGAAGTGAACTAACAAAGAATCAAGACTCGTCCTATGATGACACAAGGTGTGTATTTGGTAGTTGAGTTGAGAGGTTTTCTATAGCTATGATATCCGGATAGGCTAGGTAGCTAAACGTGGGCTTTATCGGCCCTCTGACACTTGGAGGCAGTGGTGATAATCGTGAATAAAGTCACCACTACCAAACTACTATTTTCTTCCGAGCCTTACCTTTTAAGAACTTGCCTAAACACGTGGTGATCTATACAGAGACCGTAAGGGCTGTCACTACCTTACTCAACCTATCACAATCCATCCGTGCAAAGAAGCGGCATACACCGGTAAGGTATAGCCTAGACACCACGCCTACGCTAACTCTTACTATTCTAACCCCTCAGACTTAGCTAGGCTAGAACACTCTACTAAAGCAAAGCAATGTACCAATGAAGAACGAAAGTGAATAGCTACTATACTAAACCGATATGCAAAGTATAAAAGAACTTCAGATGTATTACTCACTAGAAGAAGTACACCCTTGAGGTACACCTCGGAGGAGATTCCCGACAGCACTCCTAGCTTCCTCCCGTAAGACTTCCCTCTCTCACTCTACTACTACACTAAAAGGAGCAGGGCTTCGCCTACTACATTGGAGGTGGGAGTTCTCCTTGTGGTCATATCTTGGAAGTGAAGGGGTGGGGGTATTTATAGCCCCAAGGTGGAGTAGGGGCTACTCCAGCGCCACGTCATCGATCCGCGTGACCTCTTATTGCCCTCCGTTGGATCAAACCGCCATGCAACCGCCTTAAGATCAACGTGTGAGGTAATTTCAGCATGTGGACAATGTGATGGGCGTGGGAGGACGTCCTTGGCCAAATGGGCCATGGTCGGCCGACCATGGTCCATGACCTCAATGGGCCACCCCCGTGCCGGGAACATTGGCCCCACCGCCGCTTTACGTGTCTTGAGTCCGAACTTGCCGTGGACGCTCATTTTGTACCAACACGATCCATGGGACGTATTGACTAATTCCAATCGGTGCCTTTCTCTTGTTCCCCACGGATTAGTGATGTGGCAGGTCGCATTGGAAGAGTTTGGGCCAAAGTATCATGGTCGGCCGATGCTGGGTCCATTGGGCCTTGGCCTTCTCCAACTCTTCTGTAGAAGGTGTCCCCACATGTCGATGTCTCAGATGAAATGGTCATGCATCGGCCGATGTAGGTCTTGTGGCCAAATGACTTCAAATTTTGTGTGGAAGCTTCATAGGACATGGAGATCATGATGGTGGTGTCAAATTGTCCAATGGCCATACTTGGGGTGTTGACTGGATGGTGACCAAATGTGTCATTTCAGCCGAGTTCCACTAGTTTCACATCCATACAAAGAATGACATCTACATGTGGAACTAGGTTATTTGCATAAGAAATCATTGTTTATATGTATGTTAGCTTCCAAAAGGAGTACTTTGTTGACGGTTTGACTATGTAAAAACAGGGTATTTCTACCGTCAACAAATCACCTGTTCACTTCATCTCCTACCTCGAAAGGAAAAGCCAGGAACTCACTTCTTGCTCTCTCTCTCACCTCCATTGAAGCACCTTGAGCTCCCCACTCAATCTCTCACTTCCCACCAGGGATTTTTGAGGGAAAAGGCAGCAAACTTTGATTGGAGGCCGGATCTACTACTTCCCCCACTCAAAAGAGCATTTGGTTCACGTTTGGCCGGAACCCTAGGGTTCTTTACTCTTGGAGCTTGCTCCTAGACGGCTAGGGCGTCGCCCTTGAGCTTGCCCCCTTCGTGTGGCAGCCTTTGGGAGGTTTGTAACCTCACACAAACAAAGAATACATTACCCCACATCTCTAGGGTTAACTCCTAGACTTGTGAACAAGGAAAAAAGCAAGCCGGTGGGCAAGCTAAGCCTTGTGTGGCAACCTCAACAACGTGGACGTAACCCAGCCTGTGTGGCGCGGCGAACCACGGGTCAAATCCTTGTGTCTCTCGTGTTCTTTACTTTCTTGCATATATTGTCTTGTGAGATAGGGCTTCGACCCGATCTACTTTGTTGCAAGGTTTCTGCCATATTAGCTCTATCCTCTGTGAAGTATTTGTGTGCAGGAAGGAGTGTGAATCATGAACTTCAAGTTCATAGCTCTCAGATTCACCTCGGAGTCACTTCTGTGAAGTGACTCGCGGCAGTGCCGCACGTGGACGCGGCCGTGCCACGCCAGACCTTCCCGACAGGCCTCGGTTCACTTCTCTGTCTCTGTCAGTTATTTTCACGCGGCGAAATGCTACGCGGCATATCCATCATATCCAGACCGACAAAGCACTAAGTTTTAACAGGTCGATTTTTAGGGGTCAGCCTATTCACCCCCCCTCTAGGCTTCCATCAGATCCTACAAGTGGTATCGGAGCTAGGATACCTCGTATACGCTTCACCGCGTGAGGTATGGACGCGCCGGAGGGATCGAACAAAGGAGGCAAGCCCACCATCCCCATGGAGGAGGTGGAGGCCAGCAGCAGCGAGCTTTCTCTCGGTACAGCCAGCGAGAGCACCATCAAAGGTGATGGTACCGATCCCGAGAGAAGAGCCGCAAGACAAGAGAGACGAACCGCAAGAAGACTAGAGCGAGAAAAGAAGAAGCTAGAAGAGCAAGCTAGCATCAAGCTTGCCGAGAAGCTTCATAAAAAAGAGCAAAGAAGATTGGTTCGTGAATCAAGGGCTGCTAGAAGGGCAGCTAGAGAAAAGCAAAGACAAGAGGAAGAAGCGGTGTCAAGTGAGCTATCAAGTAGCTCCGAAGATGGAGATGATGATATCTCCTACAACAAGAACAAGAAGAAGGGAAAGAAGAAGGATGAGAGCAGCGTCAACAACAACAAATTTGCTGCTATATCCTTTAACTATTCTTCTTATTTGACTAACCGCGATAAGAAGTCTTTCATCAATGTACCCGCGGGAAAGTTGCCCCGTTTCGATGGGACCAACTATGCCAAGTGGAAGCACTTGATGAGAGCCTATCTTAGCGCTCTTCACCCCGGTCTTTGGGAGGTTGTGTGCAGTAGATTTCAGCCACCGGTAAACCCCAAGGAGCCAACAAATGAAGAGCTAGCAGCTGCCCACATCAATGGTTAAGCCACAAGCATCCTCCTAAGTGCTCTAGAAGGCAATGAGTACAATAGGGTGATGAATGTCAATGAAGCAAAGAAGATTTGGGACACTCTAGTACTTGCACATGAAGGTGTAGACAAAGTGAGAAAAGCCAAGATTGACTTGTTAAAGGCCAAGCTCAACCGGTTCGTGATTCTTGATGGAGAAGGGGCCCAAGAAATGTTTGATCGGTTGATGGTACTAGTTGGCAAGATTAGAGGATTTGGAGATGAGGATCTAGATGACCACACCGTTGTCAAGATTATGCTTGAGGCATACACACCTAGAAATGACATAGTGGTCACCTTGATTCATGATAAGAAGAGGTTTGAGCACTTCACTCCAAATGATGTGCTTGGTAGGTCTGCTCACCTATGACATGCAAAGAAGAAAGGAGGTAAATGAAAGAAAAAGCTTGGGAAGTTGCAAGCAAAGCTTGAAGGGGTCAAGATCAAGGATGTGGCTCTCAAGGCAACCAAGACAAGCAAGCCAAGCTCCTCCAACAAGGTTAAGGGCAGCAAGCAAGCATCTACAAGTCAAGACAAAGAAATGAAGAAGATGCAAGAAAACATTGATGCAACCTCTTCCTCAAGTGATGATGAAGATGATGGGGCTGATTACAAGAAGATTGATGACATGGCCCTATTCATGAAGAAGTATGGGAAGGGGATGAAAGCAAATGGCTACAAGATGGTGCAAAGAAGGTTCCCAAACAAGAAAAAGAGGACATGCTTCAATTGTGGCAGTACCGAGCATTTTGTTGCCAATTGTCCTTATGAGAACAAGAACAACAAATACAAGAAGAACAATGGCAAAGACAAGAAGCAAGACTACAAGAGAAAGGGAAGAAGCATGGGTGAAGCTCACATCGGCCATGAGTGGGACTCAACAAAAGAGACAAGTGAAGAGGAAGTTCATGTTGCAACATTTGCTATGCAAGAGACCTCTACACCCAAGCTCTTCACCAACATGACCGATGATGAGGATGAGGAAGAAAATGACTCCACTCATGTTTGTCTCATGGCCAAGCATGAGAAGGTAAAATCCAAATCCAAACCTTCTCCCTCTCTTAGTGATGAATCTAGTGATCTTAGTGAAAGCTCTAGTGATGATAGTGAATCTAGTGATGATGAAGAATATGCTAGACTCACCAAGAACCTAGATCCCAAAACTAGAGGCTTTCTTGCTCAACTAATGGCGGATGTAGAGAGTATCCAAGCGGAGTTAGCAACTAGAGATAGTCAACTTGATAGACATGAAAAACTCTATGTTGATAACAAGGATGCTCTTGTAGCTGAGAGAAGTGAGGTGGCTTCCTTGCAAAAGAGCCTAGCTAATGAGTAAGGAAACCATGCTCTTACAAAGAAGGCTATGGTCACCCTAACCGGGAAATATTGTGACTTGCAAGACAAGCACAAAAGGCTTGAAACTGAACATAGCGTTCTTAGTGAGAGCAACTCACATCTTTCTGCCACAAAGGATACCTCTACTCCCTCCACTAGTCAAGGTTGTAGAAAATGCTATAATGTTGATATGAATGCTTATGCCACTAACCTTGCCAACATGAAAGCAATGAAGAAAGAGATCACTAGGCTCACTGCTATAGTAAGAAAAGAAGGTGAAACTAGCAAGGCAACAGTGAGCAACAAGGTTGAGGCTCCAAAGAAGCCCAACTATATTGATGGGAGAAATCCAAGAATCAAAGATGGACTTGGACACAAGCATGGAAACAAAACCAATGGTCGAAAAGTCGATCAATGGTGTTGAATGTGTCAAATTCTTGAGCAAAGGCACAAGAGGGTACGAGAGAGACCTGCACGCAGCGCTGGACACAAGCCAACCCGAAGCATCAGTATCGTCTGCTGCACGCGGCAAAGGTGCCGCGAGGACGGACGGTAGTGCCGCGCCCCCCCAGAAAAGGAAAGGTCACCTACTCTACCTCGGCTCAATATAGACCCAAGAAGATGGTCCAAAAGCCTATGAAGAAGGTCCGAAGTTAGAAAATCTTGTCCGGGCTGTTCCAAGAGGCCACTCCTATCAATCAAAGGCAAAAGCAAACAAGTCGGACTCCAATCCTTGCTTTGAAGTGAAGGCAAACAGCAAGGGGGAGGTGTTTGTAAAGTACTTGGGCAGTGAAAGAAAACTCCATTGCAACACCTCTATATGGGTTCCCAAAGTTCTTGTGACTAAGGTAAAAGGTCCCAAGAATCTTAGGGGACCTAAACTTGTGAACTAAACTTGTTTTGCGGGCATACTCCTCCGGTGGGTCAAGTTGGGTGTTTGACAAATGGGTGTACAAATCATATGACCAGAGAAAGAAGTATGTTCTCATCATATTCCCAAACCAATGACGATAGAAACAACATAAGGTTTGGAAATGATGATGTAAGAAGTGTGATCGGTCTTGGTAACGTTGCTATCACAACTGAGCATAATATTTCAGATGTTTTGCATGTTGATTCGTTGGGATACAATTTGTTTTCGGTCTCACAATTGTGTGAGAAAGGCTACAATTATCTCTTTACGGATGTTGGTGTGGAAGTTTTTCAGAAGGATTCCTCTCGTTGTCTTCACAGGCAAACTCAAGAATAAGCTTTACTTAGTTGATTTCAACAAAAGTGAGGCTAAGCTTGAGACTTGTCTAATGGCAAAATCTAGCATGGGCTGGTTATGGCATCGCCGTCTAGCACATGTTGGCATGAGGAACTTGGCCAAACTGCAGAAAGACAACCACATCATTGGACTAACAAATGTTGATTTTGATAAAAATAGGATATGTGGACCTTGCCAAGCCGGAAAGCAAGTAGGTGCACCTCACCCACCAAAGAGTGTGATGACCACTACTCAACCATTGGAGTTGATACACATGGATCTCTTTGGACCGGTGGCCTACCTTAGCATTGGGGGTAACAAATATGGACTTGTTATTGTTGATAATTACTCCCGCTTCACTTGGGTTTTCTTTGTCTTTGATAAGTGCCAGTGCGTGAGAAGGTGAAAACCTTCATCAAGAGGGCACAAAGAGAATTTGGTCTACTTGTCAAGAAAGTAAGAAGTGACAATGGGACCGAGTTCAAGAACACCCAAGTTGAAGAGTTCCTTGATGAAGAGGGCATCAAGCATGAGTTTTCAGCTGCATATACCCCTCAACAAAATGGTGTAGTAGAGAGGAAGAACCGTACACTCATAGAGATGGCAAGGACAATGCTTGATGAGTACAAGACTTCGGATATCTTTTGGTGTGAAGCCATCAACACGGCATGTCATGCCATCAACCGCCTCTACTTACACAAGAAACTCAAGAAGACTTCATATGAGCTCTTAACCAGTAACAAGCCTAAGGTGTCTTACTTTAGGGTGTTTGGGTGCAAGTGTTTCATTCTCGAACAAAAGGCCCCGAACCTCTAAGTTTGCACCTAAAGTTGATGAAGGTTTTCTTCTTGGTTACGGGTCAAATGAGCATGCCTATCGTGTTTTCAACCAAACCACCGTAGGGTTGAAATCACTATAGATGTGACATTTGATGAATCTAATGGCTCTCAAGTGGAGCAAGTTGATCAAAGTGTTGTAGGAAAGGAGGATCCACCTTGTGAGGCAATCAAGCAATTGGCTATAGGTGATATAAGGCCTCAAGAAGATCAAGCTAATGGAAGAGGAGGATCCACCGCTCTTGTTCGCACAAGATTCCGCTTGACGTACTCGATGACAAAGTGCGCGCACGCCACTGGAAGTGTCCAAAGACGGCGAAGGCCGCACCATCGCTACGGCAAAGTGCCGCGCCACCTACCTCGGCAAAAAATCGATCCATCTCGCATCACCGTTCAACCACTTGATCTTGCTCCAATTCTTGAAGGCGATGATGAATATGATGAAGATCAAGAAGAACATGCGTAAGGCGTTAATCACCCACGACTACGATAAACAATTCAACGGGATCATCCCGTTGACAACATCCTTGGGAGTCTTCGAAAGGGAGTTACCACTAGATCTCATCTAGCCGCTTTCACAACATTATTCTTTTGTTTCATCTTTGGAACCGCAGAAAGTAGAAGATGCTCTCAAGGATCCCGATTGGGTGTTGGCCATGCAAGAAGAGCTCAACAACTTTAAAAGAAATGAAGTTTGGGAGTTGGTGGAAAGACCCAAGACTAACATCATTGGTACCAAGTGGGTCTTCCGCAACAAGCAAGATGAAGATGGGTTGGTGACAAGAAACAAGGGGCAAGATTGGTAGCTCAAGGCTTCACTCAAGTAGAGGGCTTGGACTTTGATGAGACATATGCACCGGTGGCAAGACTAGAAGCAATTCGCATTCTTCTAGCCTTCGCTGCCCATCATGACTTTAAGTTGTACCAAATGGATGTCAAGAGTGCATTCCTCAATGGTCCTTTACAAGAAGAGGTGTATGTTGAGCAGCCACCCGGTTTTGAAGACCCCAAGTTTCCCAACTACGTCTACAAGCTCCGAAAGGCGCTCTATGGGCTTAAGCAAGCACCTAGAGCATGGTATGAATGCCTTAAGGAATTCTTGCTCAATCAAGGCTTTGAAATAGGCAAAGCTGATCCTACTCTCTTCACTCATAAAGTTAGCAATGATGTCTTTGTATGCCAAATATATGTCGATGACATAATATTTGGTAGCACTAACAATATGTATGTTGAGCAGTTTAGTAGGACAATGACCAAGAGATTTGAGATGTCCATGATGGGTGAGCTAAAGTACTTCCTCGGGTTTCAAGTCAAGCAAATGGAGGAAGGGACATTCATTTGCCAAACCAAGTACACCCATGATATGCTAAAGAAGTTTGATATGGCTAAGGCAAAGCCAATCAAAACTCCAATGCCAAGCAATGGACATCTTAATCTTGATGAGGAGGGTCCAGCCGTGGACATGAAGGTATATCGCTCCATGATTGGATCTTTGCTTTACCTTTGTGCATCTAGGCCGGACATAATGCTTAGTGTGTGTATGTGTGCTCGCTTTTTCAAGCCAATCCAAAGGAATGTCACAATGTGGTCATTAAGAGAATCTTGAGATACTTAGTCCTCACACCTAACCTTGGCTTGTGGTATCCCAAGGGTTCCAAGTTCAATCTACTTGGCTATTCGATTCTCGACTATGCCGGTTTGCAAAGTAGATCGAAAAAGCACTTCGGGGACATGTCAATTCCTTGGACGGTCCTTAGTGTCTTGGAGCTCTAAGAAGCGGAATTGTGTAGCTCTTTCCACCGCCGAGGCCGAGTATGTTGCAGCCGGTGCATGCCGTGCTCAACTACTTTGGATGAAGCGCACCTTAAAAGATTACGGATGTCATTTCACAAAGATACCTCTTCTTTGTGACAACGAGAGTGCCATCAAACTCGCAAATAACCCGGTAGCACACTCTAGAACAAAACACATAGACATCCGTCCATCACTTCTTGAGAGACCACGAACTCAAAGGAGATATCGCAATTCGCCATGTGAGCACCGAAAAAGCAACTAGCCGATATCTTCACCAAGCCTCTCGATGAGGCTAGGTTTTGTGCTTTGCGTAGTGAGCTAAACATTCTCGATTCTCGTAACTTGGTTTGAATTCCAAAGACACATGCAATTTGATTGAGACACTAGATCGACATAGGAAAAGTTTGTGAAAACTTTCATATTGTGTTTCAAAAAGGTTTTCAAATTCTAATCCGAAATTCAATGCCATTGTTCTCAGTATTGATGATCTGTCCCCGGCAATGAATTTTGGTGTCTTTGTGATCAAGTTTGAGAAAGAAATAAGTCAAAAAGTGGCAATATATTTGCGGGACGGCAGTTTGGAGCGGCGGTGCTTGCGTGCCCCGGCGTGGCGATGCCGGTCTTGCACGTCTAACGGCGATCTGCGGCGTGGACCGCGTCCATGCGCACGGCAGTCGCGCGCGCCTGGTGTTTCCGGACCCCTACGTCCGAACCATTTTTCGGGCCAAATTTTCTTCTTTCCTTTTCTACCCCCTGGCCCGACCGGTTTTCTTTCTCCTTCTCTGCCCGACCACTTCACGCGCGCCGCACCTCTTTTCTTCCCGAGTGCGTGAAGGCCGCCGCCCGCTCCTCTCCGCCTGCGCTGCCGCCCAGTACTGCCGCGCCCGCGCCCCGCAGTCCGTGAGCGCCGCCGCTTCGCCGGGAGTTCCCCGCTCGTCTCCGGCCGGCTGGGCTCCCTCTCTCCGAGTCCCTGCTCTTCTTTCCTCCTCACTCCACGAAGTCAACAGCAAGGTAAACCTAACCCTAGCTTTATGGAGTGTTGCCCGATCTATGCATGGTGTTGAAATTTCTCATGGATTTGTGTTAATTAGTGATTTATGAACTCTAGTGAAGTGATTTGGTTGAAAGGAATCAATGGATTTCGTGTTTTAATTACTTAGATGATTTAGGGGGAGGGCACGGCACTGCCGTCCCCAAAATAGAACTTGACAGTTCTTAACTGATTCAATCAGTAAATATCCCTCAAATCATCTACTTGATTAAGATGGGAAATTGATTAAACCCAAATATCAAAGAAATTTTCACTTTAGTTCATACTAAATGTCAATCCATGGACAGTTTGCACCTAAATTGTGATTTGGCTTATGAAATTGTGATAGAAACATAGATTGAGTTAAATAGATGTGTGAGAAAGGTTCTGACAGAAGAAATTTGATGTTTTGAGCAAGGGGGAGCGGCAGTGCCACGTGCATGACACGGCAGTGCCGTGCATGCGCTGGCAAGATGCCGTGCCTTCTCGCGCGGCGAAGGCCGCACAGCCCCCGTGTTTTTACCCTGGACAGCTTGCTTTGAACATCAAGTTTCATCTTCTTAATCTTTCCCCTACATATGTTTGGCCACTATACACTCTATCTTATGCAGTTTCTTACCAAAATCTTATCCTTTGCATAGATGGATCCTGGAGGTGACCCCCATGGCAAGAGAAAGATGAGGGTCAAGGTGGTTGAGAAGAGAGGCCGTGGTAGGAAGAACCTGAACAGAGGGGCAGGTGGGCGCAGCAGTGGGTCAGCAGGACTCACTGAGGAGCAGCAGCAGCAGTATGGGTACACCATTGTGCCATGGTGACCAAGGCACTCCCCGAGCACCTATCCATCTATGACAAGAGCTATATGGTGCCGCGTGGAGGGTGTCTTTGAGATGGCAGCCCTCGCAAATAATCCACCCATTCCAGGTGGTGAGTTACTTCAAGAAGCAGAGGGAAGTGGCCGATGCTAGGGCAAGTCAATGTCTATGCCGATGAGCGCATTGCAGGCATTGATGAGAGGTTTTGGGTGGCTTTTCACTCAAACTTCTATCGACAGTCCTCTTCCATTCAACCAAGAGCAAGATCACCACGCTTCACTATATTGATTTTGAGAGGATGGTCGATAAGGAAGAGGATGCCTTCAATGAGGCTATTAAGGCTTGTGAGAGAGTTTGAGTCGATAGACATCATGTCCTTCAAGCATGATTGGAATGAGGAGATTCTCGGTCGGTTTCATGCCACTTACTATTGAAACAAGCAATCGACACAATCCAATTGGATGACCGACAGAAGCACTACAGGTTGGACTTTGTCACCTTTTGTCGATTCTTGGCTTTGGGGCTGATCACAGGACCTACACCGACATACATGAGATTGATCCTTGTTGAGATCAAGGCCATTAAGGACTGTTGGGCAAACCCAAGGGATGCTAATGGAAAGAGGAAGGGGTTGAAGGATTTCTTCTATGTGATGAACAACCTCTCTCAGATGCACCATTGATCCCAAGGATGGGGCAGCCTCGATGTGAATGGCTTTGCTAGGAACCTTCTAGCCCACTTCAAAATGATGAGACATTCAATGTGGGAAGGTTCATTTGGAGGCGGCTTTGCCAATGCATTAGATGATGCTAGGAGGAACCTGCCATATGCTCCCTACCTCATGTTCATCATTGAGAGGGTCACAGGGAAGATTTATCCCAAGGACTGCTTCCACACAGTCTACAACATAGAGAAGACCCATGGATTGGATGGTGGGAAGACCAGTGGCAGATCTACAGCAGGAGGCACCTCGGTACCGGCAGAGAGGACTTGGAGCAGCCCTCTAGCTCTAGGCCTAGGAGGCACAAAGGGTTCTCGATCCAAGGTGAAGAAGTGGATCAAGGCCATCTTTGGGCATTGCGCATATGCATCACAGCCAGACCTATGAGATGCGCGAGGGGAGGTGAGGCGGGCTTTCAAGAGCGTTAGGGAGAAGCAAGGACTCCCGCCCTCCTTCTATCCCTAGACCACCTCAAGATTTACCTCCCAGTTGTCGGCTACCACAGCCAGCTCGCACCAGGACCTCTCGGACTTGCTTGGCTCATTCTCGCAGAGGTTCCAAATTGTCGCTCCACCCGCCGCTTCTGCGTGAGACCGGTCTTTGTTATTTCGAGGAGGACGAGGACACCGCTTCCGGTCAGCGGACACTAGTGAGGAGTGACTCCGCTCTCGTTTCTTCTCTTTTCTATGATCTTTTTGGTGCTTGACGCCAAAGGGGAGAAAATTAGAAGAAATGAGAGGGGTCAAACTTTTTCGACGCCCTAGATGTTTCGAGGAGGATGATGCAGCAACATCTTCAGCGTTTAGATCCTTTGAGAGTAGCTTGTTAGGTGTGAGTTCGAGAGAAACTCTATTTTATGTAATAATGCCACCTATGACTTGTTATTTCTCGATTTGGTCGTTGGTTGTCTAAACGCTGTTTTATATAATCGCATGGTTAGTTTATTTATCATGTCATAAATGCCGTGGATGTTTGCTGTCTGCCTCTGTCTGTTGATAGGCGCGCAAAGGCCGCGCACATCGCTGCATGCACAATCTCTTTGTGCTCTAATCAATTTCTTTTGTCATATGCATCATGGATATATTTTTATGACACCCCTGTTGAGCACCCCACAAAGAACCATGGATGTAGGGGAGGCCTTTGCACACTTTCTAAATGTGTGACTTGACTTTTATGTCAAATTGAGAATTCAAATCTCACTCACACATTTAGGGGAGGCCTCACTACACCTAAATATGTGAAATTGACATTTCATGTCAAAAATGAGAATTCAAAACTCACTCACATATTTAGGGGAGGTTCCTACATCCTCGGTCTTCGAAATCTAAGTTTGACTTTACATCTTATGTAAGCTCTAATTTGGTTGTCATCAATCACCAAAAGGGGGGAGGTTGTAAGTGCAATCAAGCTCTAAGTGGGTTTTGGCGTTGATGACCACCGAATTAGGGGACTAATGAGATTTTTACTGAAGATGACATGCAGGAATAAAATATGGAGTTGATGTACAGTCCAAAGGCACCCATTAAGCGAGATGGTGGTGTTTCCTGATCAAGGCGTTTAAATTATTTCATATTTTGAATCTTGAGTTTAGGAAATGCCGTACTATCAAGAGGGATCCTAGGATTCTCGGTACCGTGGACCAAGTGCTCTAATCTCATTTTCGGACACTAAACATCACTCCAAGCCCCGACCGACCAAAGATCTACACATGATTCTCACCTTTGTCGTTAGTCGGCGCAGCGAAGCAGCAGCGCATTGGTGCGGGGTAATGCGCTACCACGCCGGGTGCACCGCGCGTCGGGTGGCGGCAAAGGCCACACTTAAATCCTACCGTTAGGTCCGTGGGGTATAAATACCCATTCTACCCCTCCCACAACGGTCACCCGTTCACTTCATCTCCTACCTCGAAAGCGTAAAGCCGAACTCACCTCTTCTCTCTCTCTCACCTCCATTGAAGCACCTTGAGCTCCCACTCAATCTCTCACTTCCCACCGGGATTTTTGAGGGAAAAGGCAGCAAACTTCGATTGGAGGCCGGATCTACTACTTCCCCCACTCAAAAAGAGCATTTGGTTCACGTTTGGCCGAACCCTAGGGTTCTTTACTCTTGGAGCTTGCTCCTAGACGGCTAGGCGTCGCCCTTGAGCTTGCCCCCCTTCATGTGGCAGCCTTGGGAGGTTTGTAACCTCACACAAACAAAGAATATACATTACCCCACATCTCTAGGGTTAACTCCCTAGACTTGTGAACGAGGAAAAAAAGCAAGCCGGTGGGCAAGCTAAGCCTTGTGCAAAGAACCTCAACAACGTGGACGTAACCCACCCAGGTGGCGCGGCGAACCATGGGTCAAATCCTTGTGTCTCGTGTGTTCTTTACTTTCTTGCATATATTGTCTTGTGAGATAGGGCTTCGACCCGATCTACTTTGTTGCAAGGTTTTACGCCATATTAGCTCTCATCCCTCCGTGAAGTATTTGTGTGCGTGAAGGAGGTGAATCACGAACTTCAAGTTCATAGCTCTCGATTCACCTCGAGTCACTGCGTGAAGTGACTCAGCGGCAAAGGGGACAAGGACGCCGTGCAAAGGTCGCGCCGCACCTTCCCGACAGACTCGGTTCACTTCTCTGCCTCTCGCCGGGCTATTTTCACGCCGTAGTGCAAGCCTATACGCCGGCGCAGTGCCGCGCATATCCGTATCTCGACAAGGCACTAAGTTTTAACAGTCGATTTTAGTGGGTCGCCCTATTCACCCCCCTCTAGGCTTCCATCGATCCTACAAGACCGCCGAGCTCCCGCCTCGCATATGCCAAGAATAGAAGTGTCAATTAATAGACACCAAAAAAATTTAGTTCATGATCAAGCGTCGCATGATGCCTCAAGCCGCATATGCTAAGAATAGAAGCCCGCATGAGGCTGTGCCCACATACTTCTCCGCACCTGCCATCCACCACGAGCCGGTAGAAGAAGCCTCCGCCTCCCGCCTACGTGGATCCGCGAGGTAGAAGAAGCCGCCGACGCCGGCCGCCGCCGCTCGCCGCTTATTCCCCGCCGCCGGCCGTGGTGGATCCATGGTCTTGATATCTCCCCGCACATCGTGGATCCGAGAGTTCAACTTATATGTTGCATTAGCCAAATCGATTCATAAATTCACAAATTAATTCTTTTCTTGATCGGTACACACTCTCATAGAAGAACCGTGAGAGCGAAACGAGATTCGTGATCCAACTCCATTAGCCCGAGAGGCAAACAAACAAAAAAAAAGGAAAGCGTGAGAGGCAAACAAGCAAAAGCGGATCTTTGCTTCTAACCCGCCGGTTGAATCGTCCCTCGCTTACCGCCGGCCGGATTTGCCGGGAAGGAGTGCCACCGCCGGATTCGGGGGGGTTCCGCCTCCGCTCCTCTTCCTCGGCTCCTCCTCCGCCACCGCCGCCGCCGCCCCCCCGGGTCCGCATGGAGGGACATGCATGGAGGGGAGGAGATCTTGGAGGGGGGGAACGAGAGGGCGACATGCATGGAGGGGAGGAGATCTCGGAGGGGAGGAAGGACCGGCGATTGGGTGGTTGAGGAGGGGATGCGGTTGGGGAGGAGAATAGGAGAGAGAAGTGTGGGACGCGAGCTCGAACTTAGCCAACATGAATAAAAATTTCGGTCCGAGTCCATATATTACTACCGGGTTAGCTGTTACAGCCGACGACCGATAGACTTTCACCGGCCGGAATTTTATACCACCCGGTAGTGATGTGGACTTTCACCGCCGGATCTTGGTCGGTTCCCCAGCTTATTTTTTTGATTTTGAAGCCACAAAAGGGTGTTCACTATCGTTCTCTTACTTCCGGCGGTGATGTTGGCGGCAGTGATGTACGAATCTGTAGTAGTGATCCATACGGCGTTAAAAAGTTTGGTGTTGAAATTTGGAGTCATTCACTGCATGGGTAAAATTTAAATGAAAATTCGTTTATGAATATAATTAGTTTATGAATGTACGCAATGTGTATTGCAAGTGCTTGTAACGTATTGATGTATCCATCTATTATCTAATATAATTACTTTTTGTTAGGAAGAAAAAAAGAAAATAGACGTAGACAGAAAGGACTCCTGAGCACATTTGAGGTGTGAATGAGAAGCAATAAGATGGTCCGCGAGACTAGCCATGAGTAGGAACCAGCGAGGAAAGAGCGAGGACAATGACAGGACACGCGAAGACCTCTTGGTCTTCCAGATTCCAGCAACAAAACATTTGAAACATTCGCGAGGGTCGCTTTACACTCTGGAGCCGGTACATGCTCGGCCGTAGTCGCGTTGGCACGTGCTCGGCCGTGGAAACAATTGAGCAAGTGAATGGTAGTATTAGGCCCACGAGACCCGCCAAGTAACGTGCGGTGGATCAAAGTGTTATAAAACATGTTGCCCGCGGTTAGATCTTCCCCCTCTTCATCTCTCACGATTAACCCAAAGCTATTCCGGTAATAGAGCCTCCTTTAGTGGAATTATTACGTGAAGTGCTAGTGTGTGCTAATCCACTTTGACTCGTTTTTTATAGTTTACATAGAACACATAGACACAAGATGTAGGGAGACTATTGTTTATTTCTTTAAATATTGGTAATTACAACATAGAGCTCCCACATATATATAGTCCTCGCCAAGGCCTAAGAGTTTCGGTAGGAGCCCACATACAAACGAACTAGGATTAGGATTCCGTCTTCTCCTTTCCTTCTAGGATAGAGTCCGGTGTTTTACAACACAAAGTTGCCCGAGCACCTGTGGACCACACAACGGTCTAAGAGTGTCTCTAGCGACTACCGACTATGTATCCCAAATCTAGGTAGTGGAGCCAAAAAAAAAAAAGTCCAACAGACTAGACCCAACAGATTTGTTAGCTACCAAAATCCCCCCTCCCTACCTATTCCCGTTGAGTCCAGGCATACTACCAAAATTTATTTCTCTTCCACCCGACGCTGGACCGAGCGCACAGGAGCCCGATGCCGGTGCCCTCACCAACCTCTGCGCCCCCCCCCAATGAGATCTTGTCTCCGGGCCTTCTTCCCCACCTCGGTCTCCTCACCGTGCTAGCTAGCCCCTCCCCACCAAGGCCCGCCCAGCCATGGGCGTGGCAAGCCACAGGCATGAGTCCCCTCCCCGATGCGATGCGAGCCCGGCAACGTGGGCCTGGTGTGCTCCTCCCGGCGATGCGAAACCGGCAGGTGGTCCTTCCCCAGCGGCGAGGGGCTTCTTCCCCGGCGTGAGTGGCTTCCCCACGTGGCCACGACATCCTCGACAGCGGGCATAGCATCGCGGCAGCAGCGCAGTCACAGCCTCCCACGACGCGGCCACAGCCACGACATCCCCAGCAGCGGGCTCGGCCTTCCTGGCATGGGCATTGGGCGATGGCTATCTCCTCTCCCCCGTAGAGAAAAAAAAAAAGAGAGGATGAAACCACGGGCCCACATGTCTTTCACTGCTATATCAATTTAGGTAGTCTCTTTTAGGTAGTCTGATTTAGTTAGCACTGTTGGAGATGCTATAAGTGACAGTATGTTTGGATGATAGGCATTGGGGCCTCATCGTGCTGGGCCTATTGGTGCCGGTCCAAATCAAGCCCGCGGCACGCTGTGCTGGCCACCCATTTGGACATGTACATGTTTCGGATGGCTCCAACTATAGGTGGAGCTGCTCCACTATGAAACTCCAGGTGGAGCTAGCTCTGAGTAGTGTTGGACTGTTAAATTGGTTTGCTTAGCTACCATATCCAGAAATAGCATACGACAAAAAGGCCAATGACATGGGGTCCCATTGGCGACACACATCAAAACCCCCAACTCCCACGCAGGAGCCGCACCATGGCCTCACCATGAGCAGCGTCATCGCCGAGCCGCACCATGGCCTTGTTTTCCGCGGGCTCGCGCCCGCCGCCGCCGCGCGCCCGCGTCGACAGTAGCCTCGCCTCTTGCGGGCTTGCGGCGTTGCCGCCGCTACCATGGCCGCTGCTTCGCGACGCCGAGCATGGGCGCTGGTCTGCTGGGCACCTAACGTGGGCCATGGGGTCCGGCCAGCGCAGGGCTGGATGCTTGGTCGGCGACGCGCAGGGCCGGGCGAGGGGAGGGTCGCGGGGCTGTTGAGCGTGGGCATGGTCGTGGGGCGACGAGCGCGGGGTTGGCAGCGCAGGGTGGTGTGGGAGGGCGAGGGGAGGGCGCGGGCGTGGTAGAGGCGCCGGTGTGATGACGGCGGCGTGCGGAGAGAGACTCATGGGTCGGACGAAGACGATGAAATAGAACGATCAAACATCTTTTTTGTGTAACCAGTGGTATTGGTGGGTAATTACCCACCAACTCCACGCCTAAGTCTATTTGGGTGGTTCTCGAGCAGCAAAAAGAAGTGCTCCAAAACACCACCCTCATTTGTACTGCAGCTCCATAGAGTTTTGGAGTTGGGATGTTTAGCTAGAAAATTAGGTCGAGTGCTCCAAAATTCAGTTGTGGAGCTATTGCCAAGAGGCCCTTTATAAGTGTAGTTGCCGCACTACTACCTTGCTTACCTCCCTCGGAAAAAAGATAGTTCTATATCGCGCAGCAAAGCATTCTCACATGGAAAAAATAAGAAGTAGATGACTCATGGCGTTCGCTGCCATAGCTTCCTTGCTGCTGCTGCTGCTGCTGCTGCTGTCGCCGCCGCAATCGTCTGGTATCACTGCGACATCGGTTGCAGTGACCAGAACCGGTCCGGGGAGTAACTGCACCAGGAGCTGCGGCAACATCATTATCCCGTACCCGTTCGGCGTAGAGCCCGGCTGCTACCACGCCGTCGGCTTCAACCTCTCATGCAAGCAGCAGGAGAAGCCGCCGACGCTGTTCCTCGGCGATGGCACCGTGCAGGTACTTGAGATCTCTGTCCCCGACGCCACCGTGCGCATCAACAGCATCCGTATCGACTTGTCGTTCGATGGCACAAACACCACCGCGAATGGAACATGGGGCCGGCCTCCCACAGGGCGGGTATTACTTCCTGAAGGACTCAAAAACAAGATGGCGGTTTTAGGCTGCAATGTCCAGGTCAACCTCCAGGGTGGAGAGGATGATGGTTTTGTCAGCTCTTGCTCTGCTATTTGCCCAGATACCGCTGGCAGCGGCAACGGCAGCCGGTACCAGCAGTCAAAATTTGTCTGGACCGGGGGTGATTGCACAGGTCTTAGCTGCTGTGAAGCAAACATCCCTATAGGCTACTCCTTTTACAGCCTTCGCGTATCTTCATACACTGATAAACATCCTGATCTTGATGGAGTTTCTGTCTACGTAACTGACATAGCTGACAGTGTAATGAGTCATAGGACCTGGAGGACGCGTGGATATGCTACATATCCTATAGCGCTCCCGGCCACGCTGAATTGGGTAATCAACCAATCAATCAGTGTCGACTCGGTATGTTCCGCAAATGAGTCTGCCCCCTGAGTGCCTCAGTGCCAACAGCTTATGCCAGGGCTCGTTTTCTGATATTGGCTTCGGTGTCCACTCGTGGGTATATATGCAACTGCTCCTATGGTTATCAAGGCAATCCATACATTCCTGGTGGCTGTCAGGGTACGTAATAAAACAATTACTTATTAACAATTACTTATTAATCACAACGGTTTTTGACGGCAACTCATAGATAGATCTGTTCACTTATGCACAAATTTCCATATATCATTTAGGTCTCTGTTTTGTTTGATTAGATATCGACGAGTGCAAAGATACCAACCCATGTGATGGCGATTGCACGAATACAGTAGGCAGCTATACATGCAGATGCCCGAGTGGCTATAAAGGGAATGCTTATGTCCCAAACGGATGCCAAGGTAAACACAATCCACATACTGTATTGAAATTGTTACTGTGTTTGTATGATATCATTTCTGCCCGTTCTCAATTTTAACAAAACATAAAACTTGTGATTTACAACAAAGGGCCTCTCGAAAAGAACGATGCTCACCCACCCACCCGCCCCGCCCTCCTCCCGACGACGGCGGCAGGTTCCTCCCCCAACCTGATCTCCCTTCAAAGTCCATCTCAGCCCAAGCCAAGCACAGATCTGTGCTCCCAAGTCGCCGATCTACCTTCCCATAGTGGTTTTGTGGGCGGACAGCCTTCCGCAGGGGCCATGCTGGCTCCAGCCTGCGGAGGCTTGTGTGAGGGCGCCATCGAAGCTGGGAGAGGACGGCAAGCCATTCAGCGCAGCCCGGAGCCCGTCGTACCTCCTCCTGCTGGCCGCTGATCATGCCGCTCCCGAAGGGAACGCGGCTCCCTCGGCCGCTGCCATCGCTCCTCGTCGCCTTCGCTTGAAGTCGCCGCCCGTCATGCTTGCCGCCGCCGACGGGCATGCTGCTCCCAGCGCCTCGGGATTGTCGCTCCGGGCGAGGCTGCAGCTCCCGCACCGCTTCGCCGTGGTCTTTACCCGAAGCCGCCGCCCCGGTCGTGCCCGGCGCGCGCCCCGTTTCCCACAGTTCTTGGTGCCTCCGTGCTCCACGGCACGTTCGCGCGAAGCCCCCGGGCTTTCGGCGCCCGAAGTTGGGGGAGCTGGGCCGAGGCCGCCGTCATCCTCATCCTCGCCCGGCTGCCTCTTGGTTCGGCCTCGCCGCTGGGCGTGCCGCCAGCAGGTGGCGCCCATGGGGGCGGCCGGGCGCCGGGTCCCCACCTCCACTGTCGCCCTTGCCCGGTGAGGCCGGGCTCCCGCCCGCGCCGCTGGTGTGGGTGGCCATCGAGCTTCTCCGTCGCGCCTCGCCGAAATCCGTCATGGGGAAGGTCTCCGGGGTGGTGGCGGGCCCCTCCCCCTGAGGCCCCCTTCGTCCGCTCTTGAAGGCCCAAGGGGCTGCGTTGGGTGGGACGGCTCCTTCTCCGATTGCTCTGACGTTGAGGGAGGACGCGCCGAGCCGGGAGCCCCCTCATCGCGCGGCGGCACGCCCGGCCATCCCCTCCCGTCGGGGGGCATTCCCGGGTTCCCGTAGGAGCTGCCCCCGGTCGTGGACACGGCTCGCCGACCACGGTGGCCTCGTCGCCGTTGTTAGCGCCCGTTGGTGTGCGCGACGACAAACAGCACCACGACCGGCCTCCGCAATGGCTCCGGCCGTCGCAGAGGCGGGTTGCGGGGGCCTGGCGTGCCCGCGCCACCACCGGGATGCCGACACCCTCTTGTGGTGCCTTCGGCTTCATGGGTGCCCGCATGCTTGCGGCTCGGACGACAGCCGGTCGCGCGTCCCCGCCACTCCGCCTCGGCCGTTGCCATCGGGCACCGCCACTGGTGGCCGTTGTTGCCATCGTGGGCCTACCCTCCGCCACTGCGGTGGTTGACGCGATGGCTTCACGCCGCTCGTTGAGGCGTCGCCGTCGCCATGCCTCGCATTGCCCTCGTTGCCAGCGGCCAGTGCCACCCTCTCTTGTCGGCCATTGTTTCAACGAAAATTGGCACGGACAATCGAAAGTGGCGTCTATTTGCCGTAACACACTTTTTACTCTAACACTCACCACTAAAACAGCTGCCATTTGTAAACCATAAGGTCAATGGCTATGAAATTTTTAACAGCAATAAGATATGATAGTTATCTACAAATCATCGAATACTCACTTCCATAGAAAATTTTATTAAGGACATGAAATCATGTACGAAGCGGGATCACATCGCCGCCTGGTTGCCCCCGCCGCGCTGCCTCTTCTACCTTAGCACGAGGCACCGGACGAGGGACTCGCAGCATCGGCAACATCGCCCACCCCAGCACCCCTTTGCAGCGGGCGCTGGAGCCACGCCTACGCCCACCCCTTCCGGATCACCGCGGTACGGTGCCGGCAGATCGTGGCGAGGGCCAGGGAGCTCTTGGAACATCCGGCCCTGCCACGCGGCCTTGCTCGTCGGACAAATTCTCCGTCCGACCCCTCCGACGCCGACGTTGGGCAGCCGGCGAAGGGTGACTCTACTTGCCGAAGGTCTACAGCCGCGGCGTCCTACGCCGATCGCACCGACCGCTAGTGCTCGAGCCTCGCCCGGGGCGTTGAGACTCACGCTTAGGGGGACCGCGATGCTCGATGAGCTCGCGGGGCGGATGCTCGCGTCGTGCCTCTTGCAACACGTCGCCCTTTTCAGCCGCACCTCCGGTGCAGGCGACCGGTGGGTCGACCTTGCGGCGACGGAGTACGCAACCTGTGATCCGTCACCGACGTTCGAGGAGACCCCATCTTTGCAGGATGAGCTCAGCATTCCGAGCCACCTCCGGTGTCTTTGAAGACATATCCCACCGCCGGCGGCACCTTGGCGTCCCGACGACAAGAGATCAAGATTTGGTGAAATGCGTGCCACCGCATCGCCCTTTATCAAGTCGGGACCGCGTCTCCGTCGGTCTCCAGCCCACGCGCATACACTACATCGTAGTGATCGTATCAAGTCGCGGCCAAGGGCTGCTAATGCGACCTTGCGTGCTCGGATGCTCTTGCTTCGAAATTGGCGATGAAGTGCCTAAGGGAGGCTCCAGCTGCTGTAGAGGAGAGGGTCGGGGCCGCCTTCGGGGGTGATATTCCGCCGGCTAAGCGGCGCCATTTTGAGATGCTTCATGAGGGACGGTTTGACCTCTCCGCCATGGACCTCAACACCAAGGGCCTCGCCGAGGAGGTCGCCAGCCATGCCTTCGGGGGCGGGTCGCCTTATTGCAAACTAGTCCAAATGTAATCCCCCGCTATTGTATCCGGTAGTTGTTAGGTTCCGCCTCGGTAATTGTTTGGTTACCGTGGTGCCTTATTGTTTGAACTTTATTCTGCTTAATGAAAAACGCGCGAACGGCGTGGTGTCAAAAAAAAAGATTTTCAACAAAATTTGTATCCAATTTTTGTAATTTATTTATTCTGTAAATATATATGGAAAAATCTCGACCCGCAGTATTGTAATACTGTTGCCGATTGTTTTTATCCCTGCATTGTCATATGTTGTGATCCTAGCTTACACGGTGTATATC